>WNWK01002571.1:0-204120 GCA_009830355.1 Cherax destructor | reverse complement strand
TTATTTCCTACTTTTCCTTTTTTTATTTTTTTTTTCCTCTTCCTACTTATGCCTTTCTCATGTACTTTCTATTCCCCCCCTCCCAGCCTTCCTGTCTCCATCTTTCTATCTTAGTTATATATGTCATGGCAACTGTAGTTTTATATTTGGGAATAAATCAACGACTGCAGTGGATAACATGGCAGCATCGAAATGGGAAACCCGTGGTGGCATAAGAATGACATGACAGCGTGGTGTCATAAGAATGACATAACCATGATCATAAAAATGACATGACAACTGTGGCATAAGAATGACATGACAACGTGGCATAAGAATGACATGACAACCGTAGGGCATAAGAATGACATGATAGCTGGGGTGGCATAAGAATGACATGATAACTGTGGTGGCATAAGAATGACAAGACAGCTGTGGGGGCATAAGAATGATGTAAACTGTGATGGTATAAGAATGATGTGACAACTATGATGGTATAAAATAAAATGACATCTGTGATAGATAAGAATGACATGACATCTGTGGTATAAGAATAACATGTCAATTTTGGGTCATAAGAATGAAAACAACTGTGTTGGAATAAGAATGACATGGCAATTTAGCGGCATAAGACTGGTAACTGCATGAGTATAAGTTTTATGGCAACTTGAAGGGTTTTATGTCATGACAAATGTTGCAGTATGATAAGTTATGGCAGCCGTACGGCACATATCATAAACTGCTGTGGCAACAGGTATATGCAAATGTTGTTTGTGTTGTTCTTGCAAGAGGTGATAAAAAGGCTTCTTATTTTATTTGGATAATGTGGGGGACACAGGCAGTGTGTTTGTCCCCATGGCCCGGAGGGCCATGCCCATGGGGGCAGGGCTAGAAAAAAACCGGTTCCTCTCTCTCGCAAGAACAGGGACAGAACACAAAAAAAAAAACATTATTACACATGTGAAAGTGTATATATGTATAAAAATGTGCTTTGTGGCCAAGGCAGTGAGCATCGATGAGCATCACTGCACGCCTTTCCCGCGTCGGACAGATAATGCAACATAGGGGACATCGCTGTGGCTGAGCTGTGACATAACAGGGACAGTCCCCTGGGACAGTAAGCATTCATCGTAGTAGTCGCTGCAGGGTTCACTAACCGGGGCAAACCGCTGGTGCCCCCGAGTGAGGCGTCATCAGTAGTCGAAAGGGCAGGACTTCTTCTGGCAAGCGACTCAGGACATTTCTCGACTGGTACTGTCGCGGGGGTGTCACTGCTGGTGAGGTAGAGTGAGTCGTGGCAGAGACGACTTTGGGGAAACATCTGGGGGTCGTAACAGCAACACCTTACTGCAGTGAGTGGCCAGTCAAAGTGACATCATCTTTTTGCAGGCTGCCACGAAGCTGTGAAAGAGGCTGACAGTGCCTGCCGACAGGACAGGGCTACTGGGGGACGAGTGTCATTCTCTCGACAGTTGAGACAGAGGTTAGCCCGCGTCCTCAGATTCTTATAACTGCACTCTGACGGTCTAGGTGAAGTGGAAACGAGTCTTGATGGGAGAATCGTGAGAGGGCATCACGAGTGGCGAACATAAGATTTTTGAACAAGGGGCCGATGGTATAACGACGCCGAACTGACTAATGTCAGCTGTCGAGCGCACAGGCCCGGGGTCACACCGGGTAACAAAGTAATACACATGAGGTGCTATACCGGTCTGGGAGAACATACTGTGGTCCACACATAGCTGTGCTCAAGACTACACAGGACACACGGAAAACTGCACACACCTACTGCACATGCGGTACAACATGGCTTACTAGCAAATGACGCTTTTCTGTGCAAAAATCGACACTAAGCCATTCACGAACATGTGAGAACACTGAGAGGAATTAATTAACACACGACATATATCTTCTCTCAAACATCTTGACAATACTAACACAGAATGCACACTTCACACTAGAACACGTGACATGTGGTGATGTCAGGCATGACGTCGTGAGGTGATGTCATTGGGTGACATCACGAGGTGACGTCAGCAGACGTCCAGGGTGATGTCATGGAGTGACATCGTGAGGGATGTCATCGGGTGACATCAGGCAACATCGTGGGTGACGTCCTGGAGTGACATCGGGCAGCATCGTGGTGACGTCAGCAGCATGGTGATGTCATGGGTTGATGTGGCAGCAGGCCACAGCATGTGGCTTGGGACATCTGGCTTGGTAACTCACGTGGCTTGTACATCCCACGTGGCTTGGTGATCCACATTCAAATTCAAATTCAAATTCAAATTCAAATCCTTTATTTCATGTAATACAAGGTGGGGGGTACTTATAGTTATACATTAAAGTTGATATTACAAGATGGCCAATAATATGCCTAGGTATGCCTAGGCTTTTCAGGCAGTCTTATGATAGGTCTTACTCAATAGCTATACAATGGATATACAGATTGTAAGGTTAGGTTTACAAAATTTAGGTACTGGAATTTAAACATTGAGAATTTAACAATTAGTATAAAAAGTTAGCAATTAGTTTATATATTAATGATAAAGGTGATATATTGGCATAATATAGATTCTATATTGGAGTATCTTAGGCAAACTTATGACTAGCTTAAGTATTATGGAGCAATAGTTGTATTAGAATTTTGGTTGGAACTGTGCAAATTAAGGGGAATCACAGATATCAATAAGTGTATTTTGCTGTGGTTAGTAATGTGCAAGTTAAGGAGAATCACAGATATCAATAAGTGTATTTTGCTGTGGATATGTGCAAGATAAAGTAGTTTTCGTATGGTTAACTACCGGTTGGGTGCGTAAGTGAGATAAGATGTTTTTTAACGGTGCTTTTGAAAATGGAGGTTGTGTCTGCAGTTCTAGAGTTTTCAGGCAGGGAGTTCCAGATTTTAGGCCCTTTTATGCGCATTGAATTTTTGTATAGATTTAGTCGGACACGGGAATGTCAAAGAGATGTTTATGTCTGGTATTATGTCTATGGGTCCTGTCACAACTGTCAAGAAAGTGTTTTAGCTCAGGGTTAAAGTTGGAATTAATGGTTCTATAAATGTAGATAGCAGAGTAGTAGGTATGGATGTTCTGGACAGTGAGTAGGTTTAGGTCTTTGAAGAGTGGGGGGGTGTGCTGCCTAGCGTTGGATTGTGTGATAATTCTTACTGCGGCTTTTTGTTGGGTTATTATTGGCTTTAGGTGGGTAATTGCTGTTGATCCCCATGCACAGATGGCATATGTGAGGTAGGGATAGATGAGTGAGTAGTATAGTGTGAGTAGGGCTGATTGTGGTACATAATACCGTATCTTAGAGAGGATCCCCACAGTTTTGGACACTTTCTTTGTTATGTGTTGGATATGGGTGCTGAATTTCAGGCTGCTGTCAAGGTGAAGGCCCAGGAACTTGCCCTCGTTATGTCTAGCAATAGGTGTAGAGTTGATCTTAATGTTTAATTGTGGATCATCTGTTCTGTTGCCAAACATAATATAGAAGGTCTTATCAGTGTTGAGTGTAAGTTTATTGGCAGTCATCCATGTTGCTATTTTTATTAATTCGTCGTTAACAATGGTGTTAAGCGTGGCAAGGTTTGTGTGGGAGATGACAAAGTTGTATCGTCAGCAAAGAGTATTGGTTTCAAGTGTTGTGATACATTGGGAAGATCATTGATGTATAAGAGGAAGAGCAGGGGACCAAGGACACTTCCTGCGGTACGCCGGTGTCTAGTGGTAGTGTCGTGGAGGATGTGTCTTTAATAGTGACATACTGGTACCTATTAGTGAGGTAGGATTTGAGGTATGCTAGTGCATGACCTCTTATTCCATAGTGGTCAAGTTTGTGGAGTAGGATGCCGTGGTTTACTGTGTCAAAAGCTTTCCTTAAGTCAATAAAAAGTCCTAGTGGATATTCCTTATTTTCAAGTGCTGTGTAAAGCAGGTCTATCATTTTTACTATTGCATCGTTAGTGCTTTTATTTTTCCTGAAGCCAAATTGGCAGGGGTTGAGTATGCTTTGTGTAGTTATAAACGAGTATAATCTCTTGTGCACAAGTTTCTCGAATATTTTGGATAGCAATGGTAGATTTGATATAGGCCTATAGTTATTTACGTCTGTAGGGTCACCACCTTTGTGTATTGGTGTAACCCTTGCTGTTTTGAGTAGTGTTGGGAAGGTGCTAGATTCTAATGATTTGTTAAAAAGTAAAGAAATAGGATATGAAAGGACATGAGCAGCTCGTTTGTATATTAAGGGTGGAACTTGAGACAGATGTCCTGATTTATTTTTAAGTGACTTGATTATCATGGAGACTTCAGTGGGTTCTGTAGGCTTGTAGATCCATATGGCTTCATGATCACCCCACGTAGCTTCGTGATCCACATGGCTTCGAGTGACCTCAGGCATTCGGATACACAGCTCTGGCAGAGAATTCACACGGAATTCACAGGAATGCACAGCAGAGAGAGTGAGACAGTGAGTGGTGTGTGTGGTGAAGTGAGTGGCAAGCATGTATGGTGAGAGTCAGGACCGCACGCCTACCTTCTCTCACCTCACAACACATGAGGGAGACATGCTCACACTGGACGCTGAAATCACCACAAACTCACCTCTGACTGGCTGAAATAGCTGTGCTGAGCTGAACAACAACAGCAGAACATGCTGGTAAGGCTGAGCACATGACTGAGAAACAGTGTGGGATGCTGTGGCGTGGAGTCGCAGGGACGCCGCTATATTTCTCGAAGTATTCGACAAATTTCGGCCTGGATCCTGATTGTACCTGTGTCTGGATGCTGAGACTTGCAGACACAACATCAGGATAACTCGTTCAGAGACGGATGCTTCTTGTATAGGGTGATGAGGTGAAGACAACTTCATTCCTCTTCCTTCCTCTCCTCTGGGCAAACACATCTGCTAGGCACCAGCTGTCACCATTTATAATGAGCATTGATTGCTAGGTCGTCGTTGCAGACCAGGTAGCAATGATAAAGTGATAAGGCTTCAGAGGCTTATTTATTTGCAATAATAGTGTGTTTGTGCCCATGGCCCGGGAGGGCCATGCCCATGCGAGGGAGAGAGGAGTAGGCCTGTTGACTCTAAGATGCCTGGACGAGAAGTGAGAGTGAGGCAAGGGTGGGCAGGCTGAAGTGGGTATGCCCACCAGGCTTGCCCCCTGGGGAAAACTATGGGAACTAAGCATGTAGGCTTACTGGCACTACACAGGATACACAATGGCAGCTATGACAGTATATTGTGCCCCCAGAATTGGGCCTCAATGCATATATCCGTTTATATTTGATTGATGTATATTTTCCATTTTCTTATAATTTTATATTGCTGATATTCTCGATAATAGCTAAATCGTTAATATCTTGCTTTATATTATTATTGGACTTTTATTTTACATTATTTGACTTAGCTATATTTATTAGGTAGGATGTAATATTTTATATTGTGCTCGAATATGTCGTAGCTGCCTTGGAGTTAGCAAACTACCGTTTATGAGAGGCTACGCTTGTGATACTGCCGGTATCTAGTTGCTGGGAGGAGTCAGTCGCTGAACACACCTGAGCTGGGTGGTTGCTTCTCCTCCCTCCCTCTCTCTCTCTCTCTGGCCTGCTGACCATCGTCGAATCAACACCTCACTCCTATTTCTACTTGTTTTCTCGACATTTAGACTCTGTTGGGTAGAGTATGTATTCGGTGGTGAGACGAAACATACTTCTCAGGACTCTGTGTAACTCTGTTCACAGAGGATAGACTAGACAGTGATTATCGACGTTTTTCTGGGTTGTGTGTCACATTGACACTCTGATACAACTCAGGTCTCTAGCTATAGCTCTGGACCTACTTCGATAAGGCATCTGTGCACCATCACAATCCGGGATTGTTTATGCTGAACCTAGGTTCAGTAGAAAGGGAGTTTTGTGACTGTTTTGGAGGATCTATTGATGGTCCCCAGTTAGGGTCGATTTTCTATCTCCTGGTTCCTGACATAAGAACATAAGAACATAAGAAAGGAGGAACACTGCAGCAGGCCTACTGGCCCATGCGAGGCAGGTCCAAATCTCCCACCGACTTAAGCCAATGCCCCGACCCATCCAGGTCAGGTTACATTCACTTAAGGAAGGAGCACGGCATCTGACCTAGTAGCACAAACTAGTCAGGTCCGACTCACACCCACCCGCACCCACTCATATATTTATCCAGCCTATTTTTAAAACTACACAACGTTTTAGCCTCTATAACTGTACTCGGGAGTTTGTTCCACTCATCGACAACTCTATTACCAAACCAATGCTTTCCTATATCCTTCCTGAATCTGAATTTATCCAACTTAAAGCCATTGCTGCGAGTCCTGTCAATACTAGATATTTTTAGCACGCTATTTACATCACCTTTATTTATTCCTGTTTTCCATTTATACACCTCAATCATATCCCCCTAATTCTACGCCTTTCTAGGAGTGCAGATTCAGGGCCCTCAGTCTATCCTCATAGGGAAGATTTCTGATACATGGAATCAACTTAGTCATCCTCCTTTGTACGTTTTCCAGAGCATTTATATCCATTCTGTAATACGGTGACCAAAACTGTGCAGCATAATCTAGATGAGGCCTCACCAAGGATATATAGAGTTGAAGAACAACCTGAGGACACCTATTATTTATGCTTCTTGATATGAAGCCAAGGATTCTGTTCGCTTTATTGCGAACACTTATGCACTGCTGTCTTGGTTTTAGATTACTGCTAACCAGAACTCCTAAATCCTTTTCGCAATCAGTAGTATTAAGATCTATATTATTTAGTTTATATGTGGCATGGTTATTGTCCTGTCCAATATTTAGAACTTTGCATTTATCTATATTAAACTGCATCTGCCACTTCTCCGACCACTGCATCAGTCTATTCAAATCTTCCTGGAGTGCTCTAATGTCCTCATTTGAATGAATTGGACGGCCTATTTTGGTGTCATCGGCAAACTTGCCTATGTCGCTATTTATTCCCTCATCTATGTCGTTTATGTAGATTGTGAACAACAAGGGGCCCAATACTGACCCCTGTGGAACACCGCTTGTGACACTTCCCCACTCTGATTTCTCCCCATTTATGCAAACTCTCTGCTGCCTATTTGTCAACCATGCCTCTATCCAGGAAAAAAATTCTCCTCCTATTCCGTGTGCCTTAATTTTCCTCAATAGTCTCTGATGTGGGACTCTATCAAAAGCCTTACTGAAGTCCATATACACAATATCATATTCATTACCATGATCTACCTCCTCAAACACCTTAGTGAAAAAAGTTATTAAATTTGTAAGGCAGGAACGCCCTTTTGTAAAACCGTGCTGAGATTCTTTGATTAATTTATGCTTTTCAAGATGGCTGCGAATTGCCTCGGCAATTATTGATTCCATAAATTTTCCCACTATGGAGGTTAGGCTTATTGGTCTATAGTTCGAAGCTAAGGACCTGTCACCTGCTTTGAAAATAGGTATTACATTCGCCATTTTCCACTTATTTGGCACCATGCCAGTTTGCAGTGATATGTTGAAAAGATTAGCCAACGGGTTGCTAAGCTCCTCTTTACATTCCTTTAGAACCCTTGCATACAGTTCATCAGGGCCTGGGGATTTGTTAGGTTTCAATTTATCTATTTGTCTAAGGACCATGTCACTTGTGACCCTAATCGTGCATAGTTTACTATCATCCTGTTCTACATAATTAATTATTTCTGGAATATCGCTAGTATCTTCCTGTGTAAAAACTGAGAGGAAGTAAGTGTTAAACATTCTACACATTTCCTTATCACTGTCGGTGAGCTGACCTGAGTGACTTTTGAGTGGGCCTATCTTGTCCCTAATCTTACTTCTGTATACCTGAAAAAATCCTTTTGGGTTAGTCTTCGATTCTCTCGCAACTTTAACCTCATAGTCTCTTTTTGCTTTTCTTATTCCCTTTTTTATTTCTCTCTTTAACTGAATATATTGATTACCTAATTGCCCCTCTCCTCTTTTGATTCGCCTATATATGCCTCTCTTTTGACCAATGAGATGTTTTAATCTATTGTTCATCCATTTAGGATCATTTTTGTTTGATCTGATTTCCCTATTAGGAACATAAGCTGTCTGAGCAGCTTAAACTATTCTCTGGAAAACGTCATATTGGCAATCACCACCTACCTGACCCACTGTCAGGTCATTCCAGTTCAGCCTACCCAGGTAATTTTTCAGTCCTATGAAATCAGCCAGGCGGAAGTCAGGGACAGAGACTTGATTTCCATTAGTAGGGTAATTCCATGATATATTAAAACTGAGTGATTTGTGATCACTTTCCCCAAGCTCATCATTAACCTCAAGATTATTAACTAGCGTTTCCCTGCTGGCAAGAACCAAGTCTAGCAGGTTATTTCCTCTAGTTGGTTCTGTCACCAACTGTTTCAAAAAACAATCCTGAATCGTATCAAGAAAGTCACTTGACTCTAAATTTCCTGTCAAATTGCTCCAGTCAATTTGTCTAAAGTTGAAATCTCCCATTAGCACAACATTTTCATGTGTAGATGCCTTACGAATTTCATCCCATAGAAGTTTACTGCACTCCCTATCAAGATTTGGGGGCCTGTAAATCACACCCAAAATAAGTTTTACACGGCCCTCAAGAAGCTGTAACCAAAGAGATTCAGTGGCTGACGCTTCTAATTTTATATCTTGTCTAACACAACACTTTAAATTGTCTCTGACGTACATCGCTACTCCACCACCCTTCCTGTTGACCCTATCAGTGTGGAATAATTTATAGCCTTGTATGTGACATTCAGAAGGCAACTCTCTATCTTTCAGATTGAGCCAGGTCTCTGTTATAGCAATAATATCTATGTTTCCTGCACTTGCAATTAATCTTAGCTCATCTATCTTATTTCTTACACTCCTGCTATTAGTATAGTAAACCTTAAGGGAGCTAGTCTCCTGTTTTCCCCTGCTGTCTCCCTGCTGTGTTGCTGTTGCTTGTTATATTGCTGTTCTGCGAATGGGTCATTTTACTGGTCGATCAAGCTGTTCTGATTGTCAGTTTGTTAGAGAAGCTAGCTTATGAGAAGTTCAGTCGGACACTGGTTGAGTCGATTCTTAGAGTTACCAGGAGCACACTCATACACACATATATTCATATTTGTATATATTATTGTAATTACAGACATTGTACCTGATGGTACTTCTGAGTCATTTATATATATGTGCCCTCAGCACAGACTTATTGTATATGAGAGCAGTGTAGGAGCTACCCTCCTAATTAACCTCCTAATTCATAACTTAATGAACATCCTTATCATATGTACATTTATTTACTTTGAAACCCTAGACACTAACCTGTTTAATAAACATATTAAATTTTATGCTTTGGTTAGTACCCTACCAGTTGTAATCCTCCTGGAGCTTATTGAATATATCGGATAACTGGACCAGGATACTGACTTTGTTGCAAAAGCCCAGTAACAGGCTGGATGCTAGAAGGGCTATCCTTTCTAGTGTTCGCTGGAGATGTCTATTGCTAATAGATATCGTGTCATTTTGTAACACAGTATATGTTATGAAATCTGTGGTAGAAAAATAATACATCATGGCAACTGTGGCAGCATAATGCTGTAATGGCATCTAGGTAGCATGACTCATGACAACTGTGACATAATAAGTCATGGTTACTGAGACAGTATAACATATGGCAACTGTGGCAGTATAATAATTCATGGCAACTGTGAAAACATAATAAATGACAATTGTGGCAGCACAAGTCATGACAACTGTGGCAGCATAAGTCCTGGCAACTATAACAGCATAACACCTAATGGCAAGTGTGACAGCATGAGTCATGACAACTGTAGCAACATAATATGGTAACAACTATGCCATAATTCGTAATGGCAAATATGACAACATAATACGTCATGACAACTGTTACAGCATATGTCATGGCAACTGTGGCAGAATAATAAGTCATAACTGTGGGAGGATTAGTCAGTTGAACTGTGGCAGCATAATGGCAACTACAGAAGTGTAAGTCATGGCAGCTGTAAAAGCATAATACGCCATGGCAACTGTAACAGAATAAGTAACACTGTGGCAGCATAGTCATGGCAACTATGACAGCATAATAATAAGTCCTGGCAACTGTGACCGAATAAGCCATAGCAACTGTGGGATCACAGTACGTCATGTCAACTGTAGCAGCATACGTCATGTCAACTGTAGCAGCATACGTCATGTCAACTGTGACAGCATAGTACGTTATGACAACTTTGGCAGCATACGTTATGGCCAGTGTAGCAACATAAGTTATGACAAATGTGACAGCATAGTACATCATGGCAACTGTGGCAGCATAAAACGTCATGGCAGCTGTGGCAGCATACGTCATGGCAACTGTGTAATACGTCATGGCAACTGTGTAATACGTCATGGCAACTGTGTAATACGTCATGGCAACTGTGTAATACGTCATGGCAACTGTGTAATACGTCATGGCAACTTTGACAGCATTATAAGTCATGACAACTGTGGCAGAATATTTCATGTCAATTGTGGCAGCCTGATATGTCATGGTAATTGTAGCATAATACGTCATGGCAACTGTGGCAGTATGAGTCATGGCAACGGTGGTAGCATAATACGTCATGACAACTGTGGCAGCATACGTCATGGCAACTATTGCATCCTAATACGTCATGGCAACTGTGGCAGCATAATACGTCATAGCAACTGTGACAGCATACATTATGGCCAGTGTAGAAACATAAGTTATGGCAAATGTGACAGCATAATACTTCATGGCAACTGGCAGCATACGTCATGGCAACTGTGATAGCATATGTCATGGCAACTGTAGCATACTTCATGGCAACTGTGGCAGCATATTTCATGGCAATTGTGGCAGTATGCTTCATGGCAACTGTGGCAGCATAATACGTCATGTCAACTGGGGCAGCATAACACGTCATGACAACTGTGGCAGCATAAAGCATCATGGCAACTATGTCAGTATACATTATGTCAACTGTGGCAGTATAATACATCATGGCAACCGTGGCAGCATAACAAGCCATAGCAACTGTGGCAGCATAACTGGTTATGGCAATTGTGGCGGCATAATACGTCATGGCAACTGTGAAAGCATATGTTATGGCAACTGTGGTAGCATATGCCATGGCAACTGTGGCAGCATAATATGTCATGGCAACTGTGGCGGAGTTGAAACAGGTGGTGAGGCAAGGCTGGTGTTGACTACATCTTAGTGTGTGTTGGTCTGTCGTGATGGAAGGTTGTGTTCCTCTGGTGAGTGTTATGCTCACTCCACCCACACTGCCTCACTCCAGGCACAGTGAACCCACACTGCCTCACTCCAGGCACAGTGAACCCACACTGCCTCACTCCAGGCAGAGTGAACCCACACTACCTCACTCCAGGCAGAGTGAACCCACAATGTTTCATTCAAGAAACAGTAAGTACCTTTCTAATTCATAGACTAACGAATCAACGACAGTACTCTAAATAAGACAATGATTGCAGTCTTTACTAAATATTGTTTCACCATAAATTAAAACTATTGCAATAAGTATTTTTACTTCTCTTTTATTTAATGACGATCGCTTGACATCACAGTATAATTGTTTTTTATACATCTAGGGTCTGTTGGTTAATGGGGTTTAAAGCCTGTCGACACGAGGGGTAAATAAGGATGAACCTGACTTGTTCGAAACCAGTCAGCATTACTTTAACCCCTAAAAGATTTCAATAAATAATAAACCACACAGTGAATTGTGCGGTACGTTTTTTAAATGCAATAATGGGTTTTATGAAAGTTTTACAGGAGTTTGCAGTGGCCGAAATGAGTTGTAAAATTAAATACCAATTTTCCTTGGCCATTTGGTATTTGTTAAGGCAAAAAATGTATTAATTTATTTGAGTTCCCTGTGAAATTATTAGTGGTTTAAACTGAGATCAAATTACTTTGTGGGTTAAGCGGATTAACATTGTAAATTAAGTGGATTATCATTGTAAATTAAGCGGATTATCCTTGTGGATTAAGTGGATGTATAATAGAGAAAGTGAAGAGCCTCTTGTGCAAAACGTTTGGCACCTTAAGTGCGTCCACCTCACCTCGTGTTGAAAGCCAGCCAGGCTGGAAATCCCAGCTCAGCCAGGTGGCTGAATGCCTGTCTGAATCTGGGGCTGTGTACAGCTTCTCAGAGTCTGGGGCTGTGTACAGCTTCTCAGAGTCTGGGGATGTGTACAGCTTTTCAGAGTCTGGGGCTGTGTACAGCTTTTCAGAGTCTGGGGCTGTGTACAGCTTTTCAGAGTCTGGGGCTGTGTACAGCTTTTCAGAGTCTGGGGCTGTGTACAGCTTTTCAGAGTCTGGGGCTGTGAACAGCTTTTTAGAGTCTGGGGCTGTGTACAGCTTTTCAGAGTCTGGGGCTGTGTACAGCTTTTCAGAGTCTGGGGCTGTGTACAGCTTTTCAGAGTCTGGGGCTGTGTACAGCTTTTCAGAGTCTGGGGCTGTGTACAGCTTTTCAGAGTCTGGGGCTGTGTACAGCTTTTCAGAGTCTGGGGCTGTGTACAGCTTTTCAGAGTCTGGGGCTGTGTACAGCTTTTCAGAGTCTGGGGCTGTGTACAGCTTTTCAGAGTCTGGGGCTGTGTACAGCTTTTCAGAGTCTGGGGCTGTGTACAGCTTTTCAGAGTCTGGGGCTGTGTACAGCTTCTAAGAGATGTGCCTTGTACTGGGTCTCAGATTTGCTGTGTACAGGTTTTCAGAGATGTGCTGTGTACAGCATCTCAGAGATGTGCTGTGTACAGCATCTCAGAGATGTGCTGTGTACAGCATCTCAGAGATGTGCTGTGTACAGCATCTCAGTGACTGGTGTCGTGTACATGACGCCAGTTGATGCATCTTGCTCCTCCAGGAAGGTGCGTGTTGACGCAAACATCTAGCCACTGACGTTATCAAACGTGTTGTGCGTTTCTCCTGCCTCATGATGTCATTTGATGTTTAAAGTTGATGTCACTGTGTATCCCGCTCAAGAGTGATGATTTTTCCCCTTTCATGAGTGATGATTTCCCCTCTTACGAGTGATGCTTTCCCCTCTTACGAGTGATGCTTTCCCCTCTTACGAGTGATGCTTTCCCCTCTTACGAGTGATGCTTTCCCCTCTTACGAGTGATGCTTTCCCCTCTTACGAGTGATGCTTTCCCCTCTTACGAGTGATGCTTTCCCCTCTTACGAGTGATGCTTTCCCCTCTTACGAGTGATGATTTCCCCTCTTACGAGTGATGATCTAACTTTTCATCAAAATTATTCTTATCTTTTAGTAAGATCAGATAATTGTATTTATTTTGATCGCAATACATCAATACACATAATCTTACAGTGATTTAAGGTTCTAGATGGGGGAGTGACATGGACTTGCCTCGCATGGGTCAGTAGGCCTGCTGCAGTGTTCCTTCTTTCTTATGTTCTTATGGATACACATGCATCCTGGAATCCAGTTTGGTAATATATATATATATATATATATATATATATATATATATATATATATATATATATATATATATATAAACCCGCAGAGGCTGAACTCTGATAGCATAAATATTATTTACTGTTGAGCAGAGGTGCTGGTGGTTAGGTTAGGTAAGGTTAGGTTAGGTAGCCTTGGAGTCTCATGTGGTAGCCTTGGAGTCTCATGTGGTAGCCTTGGAGTCTCATGTGGTAGCCTTGGAGTCTCATGTGGTAGCCTTGGAGTCTCATGTGGTAGCCTTGGAGTCTCATGTGGTAGCCTTGGAGTCTCATGTGGTAGCCTTGGAGTCTCATGTGGTAGCCTTGGAGTCTCATGTGGTAGTCTTGGAGTCTTATGTGGTAGCCTTGGAGTCTCATAAGAACATAAGAAAGAACACTGCAGCAGGCGTACTTGCCTATGCGAGGCCTATTGGCTTATGCCACTAACCCAACCTTGTCAGGTCCAGGTCACATTCACTTAAGGAAGGAGCACAGCATCTGACCTAGTAGCACAAGCTAGTCAGGTCCAACTCACACCCACTCATGTATTTATCTAACCTATTTTTAAAATTACACAACGTTTTAGCTTCTATGACGGTACTCGGGAGTTTGTTCCACTCATCCACAACTCTATTACCAAACCAATGCTTTCCTATATCCTTCCTGATTCTGATATTTTCCAACTTGAAACCATTGCTGCAAGTCCTGTCTTGGCTGGATATTTTCAGCACGCTATTTACATCCCCTTTATTTATTCCTATTTTTCATTTATACACCTCAATCATATCCTCCCTAATTCTACGCCTTTCTAGAGAGTGCAGATTCAAGGCCCTCAGTCTATCCTCATAGGGAAGATTTCTGATACATGGGATCAACTTTGTCATCCTCCTTTGAACGTTTTCCAGAGCATTTATATCCATTCTGTAATACGGTGACCAGAACTGTGCAGCATAATGTAAATGAGGCCTAACCAAAGATATATAGAGTTGAACAACCTGAAGACTTCTATTATTTATGCTTCCTGATATGAAGCCAAGGATTCTGTTAGCTTTATTGCGAACACTTATGCACTGTTGTTTTGGTTTCAGATTACTGCTAACCAGAACTCCTAAATCCTTTTCGCAATCAGTAATATTAAGATCTACATTACTTAGTTTATATGTGGCATGGTTATTTTCCTGTGGTAGCCTTGGAGTCTCATGTGGTTCCCATACCCCTGGGGATATGTAAACCAAATAATGGGGGTATGAGAACCAAATAATGGGGGTATGGGAACCAAATAATGGGGGTATGGGAACCAAATAATAGGGGAATGAGACTCGATCTCTGAACAATTTAAAAAAGTTTGATTAGACTGAACTATCAGCTGTTCTGTTGCCAGCTATCCATATGTGAAGTAAAACCAAGTTATTGACATCTTCTTAAGTCACACTGGTACCTAATAGCTCTGGTGGTGGTGATTTCGACAGTCTGGTGAAGGGAGGTATGAGGACATATTGGGCAATCCATTGGAGTCTGTAATCGTAAAAAGGTTAAGAACCCCTGCAGCTATTGCCCTGCATCATGATGTTACGTCACGCTGCATCCCCTGCATCTATTGCATTGTCTGATGTTTTGTGAAGCTGCAGTCATGATAATGTCAGATCTAAAAAATGTAAAATATATATATGCAAATAACTGGCTTGTGACTTCAAAAAGATTAATATAATGAATATATTTAGAAGTGGTAAGTAATGTCACTTGGGAATGGAATTTTTGGTCTATGAATAAATTCAATATTTTCTGAGACAAAGGAGGTGGACAGCCATTACGTACTTCAGAATTTTTTTAAGGAATTGCTCCCTACTTCCTTCCGACGTTTCTTTCTTCAGATGTTTCTTTCTCCAGACGTTTCTTCACATAGAGACAGGCAGAACATGATGTTATATACAGAAGCAGCCGAAGAGAGGTCCGTGAGGTGTAGAGCGTTGTCTGCGGTGAAGGGATGGAGGTGCAGAGCGTTGTCTGCGGTGAAGGGATGGAGGTGCAGAGCGTTGTCTGCGGTGAAGGGATGGAGGTGTAGAGAGGTCTGAGGCCAGACCAGTGTTGATTTTCGGTGGAATCAACTATGCTGAATATCCTCGTAGATGGTAAAAGATCGAGTTTTATGAACTGGTGTTCGCGGTGGTGATTCAAACTGCTTCCAACCACAGTCTGTTACTTGGGTCTGCTTCTTAAAGATTATTTATTTCAGCATGACATAATGTTTCTACAGAGGTGAACGTCATTTAGGTGTGTATGCAGAAAACCCCATAATATACAGAGCATATTATTTAGGTGATTACAGAAGCTGTACACAGCGCCAGAGTCTGAGAAGCTGTACACAGCCCCAGAGTCTGAGAAGCTGTACACAGTCCCAGAGTCTGAGAAGCTGTACACAGTCCATGAGTCTGAGAAGCTGTACACAGCGCCAGAGTCTGAGAAGCTGTACACAGCGCCAGAGTCTGAGAAGCTGTACACAGCGTCAGAGTCTGAGAAGCTGTACACAGCCCCAGACTCAGACAGGCATTCAGCCACCTGGCTGAGCTGGGATTTCCAGCCTGGCTGGCTTTCAACACGAGGTGAGGTGGACGCACTTAAGGTGCCAAACGTTTTGCATGAGAGGCCCTTCACTTTCTCTGTTATGCATCCACTTAATCCTCAATTATAATTAACTTAATTTACAATGATAATCCACTGAATTCACATTGATAATACACTTAATTTACAATGTTAATCTATTTAAACCACCAAGCTAATCCTCCTATTTCACGAAGTAATTTTATCTAAGTTAAACCATTAACAATTTAACAGAGAACTAAAGCAAATTAATAAATTGTTTGCCTTACTTAAATACCAAATGGCAAAGGAAAAACTGGCATATATTTTAACTCATTTCAGCCACTGCAAACTACTGTAAAACTTTTATTAAACCCATTATTTCATTTTATAATGAACCACATAGTTCACTGTGTGGATTATTATTCACTGAAGCCTTGTTTTAAAACAATGAAGAAAATAAGTATATTGTCCCTGACGGTACTAGAGGTTATATTAGCCACTAGAATCCTGGTCGAGACTAAGATATTCTTTTGGTTACTACCTCTTTGTTGAGAGCTTTGTTGCTATTGCACCTACTGCTTGTCTTCCACAATGGGTGATGAGGTGTTTCGAGTAGTAGAGTTCCATTAAGACGCAAAATCGTGATACGATTGCAAACAAATCAAGGAACGGGTGGGGTTTGAACCCATGGCAGGATTCGTCTGTAAAAACCTGCATTTGTGGTCACACTGGTGGCCCATGCTTACCTCCCTCTGGTGAATAAAAAATATGCCTAGTTGGATGAATTTACTAGAGCCAGTTGGCCCAATGGTTAACGCACTGGCCTGTGAGTTTTAGGACTCGCTTGCCATGGGTTCAAGCCCCACCCGTTCCGTGGGTAGAGCTCCATTAAGACTGTATCTGTAGTCACAGTCATCTGCCTATTATACACAACTCATGAGATGAATCTCCTAGAGCACAGTGAGTGCTCCCACATCAACTGGCCAGAATAGTAGTAAAACTAGAAACGAGGGACAATGGTATGACTTGGGTTATGTCGACGACGTTTCGATCATTTATAGACGCCATAAACAATGTTAACCTTGTACAAGAATGGTATTCAATACTGACAAGATGAGAAGGTCATAGTTAATGGTGGGTTTGAGATATACCCTAAAGTCAGGTTTATCCTGGTTTCTGATAATCATAACATCGTCCAGAAAAGAATTCTCTCCGTCATGTTTCTCCTCCAAGGTAAACTTGATTGAAGGTTCCACTC
The DNA here is from genome assembly GCA_009830355.1 of Cherax destructor. NCBI lineage: Eukaryota > Metazoa > Arthropoda > Malacostraca > Decapoda > Parastacidae > Cherax > Cherax destructor. Next base: position 186,765 of record WNWK01002571.1, on the reverse strand, counting down.
TGTTAATGTTGTTAAGGTTAACATTGGGAGAATTAGACACATGTGCAACATCTGGGTATCTTTATTGTAGACGTTTTCACCATCCAGTGGCTTTATCAATACAATAAAGATACCCAGATGTTGCACATGTGTCTAATTCTCACAATGTTAACCTTAACAACATTAACACAGTGGAACCTTCAATCAAGTTTACCTTGGAGGCGAAACATGATAGAGAAAAATTTTTTCTGGACGATGTTATGATTATCAGAAACGAGGATAAACCTGACTTTAGGGTATATCTCAAACCCACCATTAACTATGACCTTCACTTCCTGTCACACATGACAACAGAACCAAACGAGTCATTGGGTTCTTGGTTAGAGCCCATAGAGTTTCTTCCTCCACTTTGTTCCTCAGAGAGGAATGTGACTGCATCTTCAGTCATTCCAGACATTTCGTCACCCAGTGAGGAAGACAAAGAGTAAATGTTCTGCATAACACCACCCCTCAAGGGAGGTTCCTGGATGCTGGTGAGGGGGCTCTTGATCTAGGAAATTGAATCTGTTCTCCAGTTCCCTGAATTGAACCTGAATGCCTTCCATCCTCCCTCCCCCAAAGTCGCTGTATAATCCCTACGGGATTATACAGCGCCCCATGATTATAATAATCTACATAACACCAAACCAGAGCCCGTCGACAACAAAGTAGTCATGGTTACCCAGACAAGTAGTTAACTAGTGAACATTTTCGTCAAAACTAAGATTAGTCTCTGAAACATAGCTTCCAGTACCATCAGGGACTTAGTCAGAAAGGCAACTAAACTAGCAAACGTCTCTGCGGGTGAAAATTTCAGGGTCTTAAAACACTTGAATCAAGGAATATAGAAATGTTTGAGGAATTAAACACATATGCAAGACTTGGGTATCTTTATTCGGGGACGTATGACTAACCAGTGGTTTTATCAGATGACTCCAGATGTAATCAGTCCCTTAGCCTGGAATCCGGTGTTCATCACCTCTGTCTTGATAAATCTGACTTATAAGAAGGAAGATGGACTCTTGTATATTGAAATCAGACTAGGTGCAGTAGTTGAAGTCACACTACAGGTGGGCGGGACCCACTAGTGGTAGTAGGTCATGTCCGAGAGCTGGAGCAGAGCCTAGCAAATACGTTGTAGGAGGTATCGTCAGTATTGGGATTCCATGGTACTACTTTGTCTGACAGGTATCATTACAATAATGGTATGCAGCACCGCCAAAATGACGAATTAGACACGCATGCAACACCCATGGAATACCATTTATCTCCAACATTCAGGTGTTGCATAGGTACATAATTTTCCATCATTTCGGTATTGTATACCAGTTCTGTGTGTGATCTGGTACAGTCCCTGGTACAAGAGACGTCTTCAGATAAACGCATGTTGTGTTTGGTACAACGAAAAAAAAGGTTTTCGTAATTCATATTTCTTTTTTTTAATCTATAGGTATTAACTTTAAGCTTAAGGATTCTGTTGCAATAGTCACGTGTGTGTCTGGTCAGAGTAGTCAAAGAACTATCATAAAAACAAGTTTTTTTTTATAAATATGGTTGCGAGGTATTGCTCGTATATGGCTGTGGATATATGTAAGTATACTTGAGGTGAACGTATCCTGGAAGAGCTGAAAATAAAACAAACCGGAAGACTAAAACATACCAAGAGTACAGTGAAGAGAAAATTAAAACAACGTATTCATAGAAGTCTCAAAAATAGCAGCTAGGTCTTCATCAAGGTTTCTAGAGCTCATTTATATGGGGCCAATGCTATAAATGATGCTAGAGGACGAGGAATATCTCTAAATCAGTGTTGTGTGAACAGGATGTGGACCTAGATACTGCCTGGTGGCCCACATTGTATGAGAGAGAAGCGAGTACTGCTCACCAGCCCTGGCTCACCAGCCCTGGCACACCACCCCTGGAACACCAGCCCTGGATCACCAGCCCTGGCACACCAGCCATGGCTCACCAGCCCTGGCACACCAGCCCTGGCTCACCAGCCCTGGCTCACCAGCCCTGGCTCACCACCCCTGGCACATCAGCCATGGCTCACCAGCCCTGGCACACCAGCCCTGGCTCACCAGCCCTGGCACACCAGCCCTGGCTCACCAGCCCTGGCACACCTCCCCTGGCTCACCAGCCCTGGCACACCAGCCCTGGCTCACTCACCTCTGCACTATTATATGAATATTAAAGTATAGTAAATAATGGAGTATGGTGATGTATAAGAGACTACAGGGATACATGATGGTGCACAGTATGTATATAGTGATAACGAAGGTAATAATTCATGAGTACGAACACACACACACAGACGAGAGGATCCTAAGACAGAATAAGATCTTAAGAACTACATAAAGGCATCGTGGTGTATACCTGGGAGCAACTGGAGGCATTGAACAAACCTATAGATATTTATAATAATTAACAACAGTAATTACATTAACTGTGTGTGTGTGGCAAGCTTACTCTGTGTACAGTAATACTTACATTTCGGGAACACCATCAGTGTGTTAGTCTACGTAAGATTAGTCAGGAAACAGGACAAGTGTTTCCTGACGTGGGTCTTAGTCACGTGATGACCCACCACTGGAGCTTTAGGTCCTCCACGAGGCCCTCCACTGGCTTACCTCTTCACCCCTTTAATTTTTTTTTAATTAGTGTGTTTCTACCTAATTTTATATGATTAAGTATATTATGGAACGCTTGCAGTGTGTTGCTACTTACTCCATATAACTGCATTGTGAGAGTACCTACAGTGTGCGACTACTTCACTTGATAGTTACACAGTGGGAACAAAAGCAAGCTATATTTGGCTATAATGTTCCATCACATAGGATGGGTTTCTTATATGAAGCGATGGAATCTGTCAGCCTGAGCTGAAAGACTTCAGCAGAACAAGGAGGACATCAGCAAACATTCTGCTAAAACTCTTGTAACTACGGTAGCTGAAAGAGGGACGGGAGAATGACAGTGATAATTAAAGACCATTGGAGTTCCGAGGAGATGAGAGAGAGAAACAACGTGAGTAAAATGATTACATAATAGACAGAATATAAAGACAACAACAGTAATAGTGGACAGCCTAGCGCAAGTGGCAAGAAGAGCCCACTTAACCAAATATCAGGAAATTTCAGCCACAAAATATAGGAAGAATTGAGAACCACGTGGCAGACTGAATATCTGGAGGTGGTTATAGAAAACTTTGTGTCAATATGTTAGGAATACAAAGAGAGAGAGAGAGAGAGAGAGAGAGAGAGATTGCTAGCGTAGACGTAGTCTTCAAGGGTGATGGACTGATTACATTGTCTTCACATCTCTAGTCTCTACTGCTTCTGCTAACTCTTCTGTACTCGACTGAAGAAGCCTACTGTATAGACGAAACATTTGGGAATAAAGATACCTAACTATTGCACCTGTGTCTCACTTATCAACCTTTCGGTATTGTGTACGTACCATTTTCATATTAGCATCAGAAATATAAAAGACGTAGAATATAGTACCAATATTTAAGAAGAGGAGAAACAAGAAGCAGTAAAGTACAGGCTACCATTACTGACATGTATATTATGTAAGGTAAGGGTCCAGAAAATAAGAGACGTTTCCAAACCAACAGCCATCATAGGTTCAGATACTGTAAATCCTGTCTCACAGTCACATAAACCTGAGCGAGTTTTATGACAGGCTATCAGAAGGGATGTAGAAAAGACAAATGTGGGTGGATTGTATATTCCCGGACTGCAAGGAGGTCTTTGGCACTTGTACAGGAGAACGGGACAAGAGTCAGTGGAGGAGACATAACAGTAAAGATACTACGGTGGAACAGAGTACCTAAATACAAGGCGATACAGCATGATTTGTTAGGTAAAAGGACACAAGTGCAACTAATGCGACATTTTATTGTGGCAACGTTTCGCTCTCCAGGATGTTTGTCAAGCGAAACGTTCCCACAATAAAATGTCGCATTAGTTGCACTTGTTTCCTTTGACCTAACATTGTCAGTAATTCTACCAACATTATTACAATAAAGTATGATCGTTCAGTTCGAGGTAACGTGATGAAAATTAGTCACATGTGCAACACTTTACTATAGACGTTTCGCCAAACAGTGGCTTTATTAATATAAATTTAAGGACATAATTGGAAGACAATATAACTATATAGAGCAGCGTAGTCGAGAAGAGTCTGGAGCACAGGCAAGAAGGCTGGCGCTTATATACTGACGTCAGATGAGAGACTTGTAGCAGACGAAGACGTTGTGTCTGGTAGGAGGGATTCCCCAGTGGAAGTAGGTCATACCCGAGGGACGGACCAGTGGTAGTTAAGAAGGTTGTGGAGATGTCCTCTGAACCAAGATTCCATGATGTTGCAGTGTCTGACAAATTGCACGTGCATGGTATGCATTACAAGATGAAAATTAGATACGTAACTGATAAGTGGTACAAGTGGGGTCCTGCAAGAACTAGCACCCGTTCTGTTTTTGGCATGAATGAACGACATACAAGAGATATAGTCCTGTATATCCCTGTTAGCGGAAGTTGCAAATTTAACTAGAATAATAATAATGATGCCAGAGGGAGAGGCTGCAGTCCTGTAGGATTGTGGTCAGAAAAGTGGCTACTGGAATTCAACCCCAGTAAATGCAAGGTTAAAGAAATTATGGAAGTAAAAGTGAAGCAACTGAGTACAGACTCTAGAGTTGAGGATAGTACTCAATACTGTTACAGGCTCACTTAAACCAAATCATCACTGCTTATCTTTAAGGACTCAACAAAAAAGTCATTAGTGGACCCATCTTGAATTATGCAGCATCGGTCCAGAACCCACCTTTGATAAAGCATGTCAAGAAACTGGAGGAAGTGAAATAATCTTGGAAGTGATAGAATGAACAATGAGGGGAGACTAAGAGAAAAGAACCTAGTTCCACAAGAGAACAGAATGATCAAGGGAGACATGATAATGACATGCCAGATAATCAAATAATCAGAAGAATTGATAACGAGGAGAGGAATAGATTGTGAGAAGAAGGAAAAAAAAGTTCATTAATGCACAGTTAAAAGTTAAAGTGACATACAAACCACGAGGATATCAGAAAATATTTATTGAATACCACTACTTCCAGTCTCAGGATGATTAGGAAGTGGAGTTACTCCAGTAAGGTAGTGGAGGAGGCAGAACTTATACACAGCTTTAAGAAGTGTTTGGATAGGACCCACGAAGCTCGGCGGGGTCACCATGGCAAGGGCCATGAAAATCGACCTCAGCAGGAGAGAGAGAGAGAGAGAGAGAGAGAGAGAGAGAGAGAGAGAGAGAGAGAGAGACAGAGAGAGAGAGAGAGAGAGAGAGAGAGATTGGGATGAACTGAATATCCTAGGAGTAATTTATGACTCGGAGAAGTCGATGAAGAATCACTTTGTAAATCTTGCAAACAAGGCAGTCAAGAAGGTAACAGTTCTAAAACGCATCTCGTGTCTGGTTGACAAAAAACTCTGTACGAGGCACAAGTGCGCTCTTACCTTAAGTATGCACCACTTTCTTAGATTGCCTACACCCCTTATCATCTACGACTTCTGGGCAATACGAAGACCCTTATCACTCGCTTATCTTTCGCCTGGACCCATCTTGCAGGGATCTGTCTTATCAGTAAAGTCTTCAACATCAAGCAAATGTGGGTAGTTTTAGTGTGGAGAGAAGACAGCTTCTACGCCACAAGACGGGCAGCAGAGAGCAACTACAGTCTTGTTGCTATCCGTCTCTGGAACATCACTTCACCTGAGAACATTCATTCCTAAAATGACTCGTGTCTGGAACATGATCATACATCTTCCGGACACGAGTTAAATGCAAATTGACAAAATGAAATCTCTGAATCACGACACTTTCATTATGTTGCGTATTTGTTTTATAACAATGCAGATTTAATAAAAAATAATGCTAGGGAAGATTTTTAAATGAGCTGAGGTAACAGATCTTAACGTGTAATAAATGAGTAGGATCTCTTAAACTAAACCTGTTAAAATCTGTGTTGAGGGAGGGAGAGAGAGAGAGAGAGAGAGAGAGAGAGAGAGAGAGGAGAGAGAGAGAGAGAGAGAGAGAGAGAGAGAGAGAGAGAGAAAGCAAATGAAGTAGGAACGTGCATCATGCACCCCACTGCCAGCCTCGCATCAACCGTCCACCACCATTCATGTGGTCGCAAGGTCAATCAGCTCACATGCCTGAGAAAGAGCGAGAGAGAGAGAGAGAGAGAGAGAGAGAGAGAGAGAGAGAGAGAGAGAGAGAGAGAGAGAGAGAGAGAGAGAGAGAGAGAGTGCCTAATTGTGGTTATAGGGGTCGATTCACAGCTCCTAGGTCCACTCTCTCCCTGCTCCGTGAGCTCTATCATACCTCTTCCTAAAGCTATGTATGGATCCTGCCTCCACTGCACTCTCCAAACTGTTCCAATTCCTGACAATTCTGTGACTGAAGAAATACTTCCTAACATCCTGTGACTCATCTAAGCTTTCAACTTCCAATTGTGACCCCTTGTTGCTGTGTCTCATCTCTGAAACATCCTGTCCCTATCCACCCTGTGTGTGTACTCACCTAGTTGTGGTTGCAGGGGTCGATTCATAGCTCCTGGCCCCGCATCTTCACTGGCCGCTACTGGGTCACTCTCCTTGCGCCATAAGCTTTATCATACCTCTTCTTAAAGCTATGAATGGAACCTGCCTCCACTACATCGCTTCCCAAACTATTCCACTTCCCGACCACTCTGTCACTGAAGAAATACTTCCTAACATCCCTGTGATTCATCTGAGTCTTCAACTTCCAACTGTGTCCCCTTGTTGCTGTGTCCCATCTCTGGAACATTCTGTCTCTGTCCACCTTGTCAATTCCTCTCAGTATTTTATATGTCGTTATCATGTCCCCCCTATATCTCCGGTCCAATACCCCTTAGCTCCGGGACTAGTCTTGTTGCAAACCTTTGCACTTTCTATAGCTTCTTTACGTGCTTGGCTAGGTGTGGGTTTCAAACTGGTGCTGCATACTCCAATATGGGCCTAACGTACACAGTGTACAAGATCCTGAAAGATTCTTTATTAAGATGTCGGAATGCTGTTCTTAGGTTTGCTAGGCGCCTGTATGCTGCAGCAGTTATTTGGTTGATGTGCGCCTTTGGAGATGTGCCTGGTGTTATACTCACCCCAAGATCTTATTCCTTGATTGAGGTTTGTAGTCTCTGGCCCCCTAGACTGTACTCTGTCTGCGGTCTTCTTTGCCCTTCCTCAATCTTCATGACTTTGCACTTGGTGGGGTTGAACTCCAGGAGCCAATTGCTGGACCAGGCCTGCAGCCTGTCCAGATCCTTTTGTAGTTCTGCTTGGTCCTAGTCCGATTGAATTTTTCTCATCAACTTTACATCATCTGCAAACAGGGACACTTCGGAGTCTATTCCTTCCGTCATGTCGTTCACAAATACCAGAAACAGCACCGGTTCTAGGACTGACCCCTATGGAACCCCACTCGTCACCGTCGCCCATTCTGACACCTCGCCACGTACCATGACTCGCTGCTGTCTTCCTGACAGGTATTCCCTAATCCATTGGAGTGCCTTCTCTGTTATCCCTGCCTAGTCCTCCAGCTTTTGCACTAATCTCTTGTGTGGAACTGTGTCAAACGCCTTCTTACAGTCCAAGAAAATGTAATCTACCCACCCCTCTCTCTCTTGTCTTATTGTTGTCACCCTGTCATAGAACTCCAGAAGGTTTGTGACACAGGATTTACCATCCCTGAAACCGTGTTTGCCGTCATTGATAAGCTCATTCCTTTCTAGGTGTTCCACCACTCTTCTCCTGATAATCTTCTCCATGACTTTGCATACTATACATGTCAGGGACACTGGTCTGTAGTTTAGTGCTACGTTCCTGTCTCCTTTTTTTAAAAATTGGGACTACATTTGCTGTCTTCCATACCTCAGGCAGTCTTCCTGTTTCGATAGGTGTGTTGAATATTGTTGTTAGGGGTACACATAGCGCCTCTGCTCCCTCTCTCAGGATCCATGGAGAGATGTTGTCCGGCCCCATCGCCTTTGAGGTATCTAGCTCACTCAGCAGCCTCTTCACTTCTTCCTCGGTTGCATGTATTATGTCCAGCACTTGGTGGTGTACCCCACCTCTCCGTCTTTCTGGAGTCCCTTCTGTCTCCTCTGTGAACACTTCTTTGAATCTCGTGTTGAGTTCCTCACATACTTCGCGGTCGTTTCTTGTGATCTCTCCTCCTTCCCTCCTTAGCTTGATCACCTGGTCCTTGACTGTTGTTTTCCTCCTGATGTGGCTGTACAACAGCTTTGGTTCAGATTTGGCTTTCGCTGCTATGTCATTTTCATATTGTCGTGCATATTCATTTCTGGCTCTACGACTGCTCTCCTTATTCCCCTGGGTCCTTTGCCTTCTATACTCCTTCCATTCTCTAGCACACTTGGTTTTGGCCTCCCTGCACCTTTGGGTGAACCACAGGCTCATCCTGGCTTTTTCATTATTCCTGTTACCCTTGGGTACAAACCTTTCCTCAGCTTCCTTGCATATTGTTGTCACATATTCCATCATCTCATTTACTGACTTCCCTGCCAGTTCTCTGTCCCACTGAACCCCATTCAGGAAGTTCTTCATGCCTGCATCGTCCCCTTTCATGTAGTTTGGCTTCATTCGTCCAGCCCTTCCTGCTTCCCATCCCCCCACTTGTAACTCTACTGTGTATTCGAAGCTTAAAACCAAATGATCATTGGCCCCAAGGGGTCTTTCATGTGTGTATGTGAGTGTGTGTGATTGTGGACTGCACATTTGCAATTACCTTCTTGGATGATCTGTAGGTCTTGCATGCCGACTCTTCAACCTGCATCATGAATCTCTATTGACATAATTTAAACTTGCCTTTTTTCGTATTGAATCCTTGCGACGTGTGTCATCCACTGAGACACTGATTACTTCGTTAAACTTCTTTACTCTCCTTATATCTCAGAAGAGTTTCTGATGTGTCTGTGGCTCGGCTGGAGGTGTATACCTGGAGGGGGGTTCCGGAGGTGAACGCCCCCGCGGCCCGGTCCATGACCAGGTCTTTATGTAGATTTCATTCGTGATCTCTTCTGACTACTTAGTATTAAGGGTTCTGCCCTTATCTGCCTTTGCTTTACCCTGGAGTAATTGATAGAAACATAATAAAGGAGGAACACTGCAGCAGGCCTACTGGCTCATGCTGGGCAGGTCTTTCTCAAACCCAAAAACAAATATATCCCCTCGTGGTCTCCATTCCACCAGGAACCAGAAATTTATTCCTCGTAGTATTTCCTCGTAGTTCTTCATTTATCATCAGGCACAGCAGTAACAGCCTGGTTGATCAGACCCTGATCCACCACGAGACCTGGTCGATCAGACCCTGATCCACCACGAGACCTGGTCTCAGACCGGGCTGCGGGAGTGTTGATCCCGGAAACCCTCTCCTTAGGACTTTCTCGAGTTTTACTTTGAGTAGGTGAGTAGTCAACACTGATGATGCCACCTGTAAGACAATCATTCTTACGAATGACTGTGACTTAAGAACATAAGAAAGGAGGAACACTGCAGCAGGCCTGTTGGTCCATCCCACTAACAGAATATTTCCATCCCACTAACAGGAACTTTTTTAAGTGCCTGGTATTTGCAAGTAATATATTTCTGCTCATCAACGAGCGAGCCGTTTTTCCCTTGTTTATTTCCACGTGATGTATAGCTGGTCATTCCTCTATCGTATTTGGCTATTCTTTTTTTTCCCGCAACTGAACTACATTTTATCATCATACTTTTGGCAACATCCGGGATAATGTATTTATACAAGTCTCCCCCTGTCAACAGTTCATTACCATACAATAGAAACAGCACAGAGGAGCACCGTTGGTACTATTCCATCCTGACACCTCCCTCCTTCCTGTGACTCTGTCACCTACTGTGCAGGTATTTCTTAATCTAAACTAGTACTGTGCATGTTACCACTGCTTTAAACTCCACTTTATGAAGATTAAGACACTTGTGCAACATATGGGAATCTTTATTAAGGAAACGTTTCGCCATACAGTGGCTTCATCAGTCCGATACAAAGAAGAAAGGTGTAAGGAGTGGAGTTTGAGTAATCAGTCCCTCGGCCTGGAGTCGATGTGTTCAGTCCATCAATCTTGTAGAAAGTACAGCATAGAGCCGTAGAAGTGGCTTATATACTGTAGTCAGGTGAGGCGAAGCAGAAGGAGGCGGGGTCATAGTGGTGCCATCCACTAGTCGAAGTAGGTCTTCGTCCAAAGGTTGGACAAGTATTGAAGAATTTCTTGTATCAAGATCCCATGAAGGGAATCAAGGAAATCAGATGTCAGACACTGCAACATCATGGGATCTTGATACAAGAAATTCTTCAATACTTGTCCAACCTTTGGACGAAGACCTACTTCGACAAGTGGATGGCACCACTATGACCCCGTCTCCTCCTGCTTCGCCTCACCTGACTACAGTATATAAGCCACTTCTACGGCTCTATGCTGTACTTTCTACAAGATTGATGGACAAAACACACTTAGGCAGATCAAAATTTGGACATTAAGAACATAAGAAAAGAGGAACACTGCAGTAGGCCCATACTAGTTTCCTTATGATGACATGTGAATGCCGCTTGATTCCCTTCAAATTTTCAATGTAATAATATTGGTAGAATTACCGACAATATGTTAAGTAAAAGGACACAAATGCAACTAATGTGACATTTTATTGTGGCAACGTTTCGCTCTCCAGGAGCTTTTTCAAGCCGGCTTGAAAAGGCTCCTGGAGAGCGAAACGTTGCCACAATAAAATGTCAAATTAGTTGCATTTGTGTCCTTTTACTTAACAAATTTTCAATGCTAATATTTAACTGAAGCATCAGCTCATGCCGCACTCTGCATAATTCCAGTCGTTTGCATTTAGGCACTGGAACATGAGAAAGGAGGAACAGTGTAGCAGGCCTATTGGCCCATACCAGGCAGGTCCTTTTCAAGCCCAAACCCACTAACAAAAACATCTACCCAACCCATTTTCAGTGCTACCCAAGAAACAAGCTTTGATAACCCTGTTAACTCATGTGCAAGTCCCACTCAAATCCAATCCCTCTCACTGGGGTTATGCAACATGTGGATACCTCCATCGAATCGCGGCAGCAAATGAAAGTAACCCAGCTGAAGTTTTGAGGGAGCAGCGTGCAGACTTCAGCTTCTCTGTGATTAGATGGGAAAATAAACACATAAGCAGTATAAAGGATGGAAATAAATGGTATAAAATACCGACACAATGGAAAATATAAACACATAAGCAGTATAAAGTGATCCTTTATTGACAACGTTTCGCCTACACAGTAATTCTTTTTCATTTCCTTTTCCAATACCTGCATTACCTGGAAAAATAAACACATAAGCAGTATAATGTGATCCTTTATTGACAACGTTTCGCCCACGCAGTGGGCTTTATCGAGTCACAGACAGATCTACCTGGAAAATGAGCAACATGGAGATATATATAGGGTACAGTCAGGTGGAGAATGCTGGGTCAGGTGGAGAAAGCTGCATGTGAGTCTTAAAAAGTAGTGTGATAGTTAAAAACATAGTGTGACTTAAAGGACCTGCAGTGTACCATTCTTGAGTTCTAGGTGGGATAGCGTTGAAGAAGTTTCTTGGCAATAGGTTCAGCTATGTTGTAGAAGCCGTTGTTCTGGTTGAAGTTGTTGGATATACATTTGGAAGCCGAGCGATTTTCCACTATTATTCCCTCTTCTGTCACCTGGCTTCGTTATGTTGACGACATTCTCATCATAACTCCCAGACGCTTCAACGTTCAAGCTCTCCAACACGAACTCAACCAGGTTGAGCCATCAATCCAGTTTACACTAGAAGAAGAAGTCGACAATACTCTTCCTTTCCTTGATGTTCTTCTCTGCAAAGCTGACCATGAACTTCGTTTTAAAGTCTATCGAAAACCTACCAATCAACACGATCTTCTCCACTTCTACTCTCACCACGACACCAAAATTAAACGTGGTGTAATTATAGGCTTTTTCCTGCGCGCACTCAGAATCTGCAGCAGTGAGTTCCTTGAAGAAGAATGCCCCCTCATTGAACAAGTTTTTCCAAACTTCACTATCCTCGTCACTTCATTAGAGACTGCAGACGACGGGCATTAAACATCTTCAACACACCCAGAGAAGACACTGCTGAGAAGAGATACATAGTCCTTCCCACCAACTCCATTTCCAAACAAGTTTCCAACATTTTTCTAAGACCTCATTCCGAGTATCCACCTCCACATCCACCACCATTAAGGACATTACCAGTAACAGACAGGAAAAGCTTCAATCCACGGCAGGGGTATACACAATCCTTGTAATGGCTGCAGAAAAGTTATACGTTGGCGAAACATCCAGAGACCTACAAACACGCATTTCAGAACACCAGTACGCAGGCAGATCTGACGACTCAAGAAATGCCTGTGTTCAACACCGAAATTTACACAACCATTTAATCAACTACAGAAACGCAAGACTCATCGCCAGAGAAGACAACACGCAATACCGAAGAATCCTAGAATCATCACTCATCTGTATATCCAACAACTTCAACCAGAACAACGGCTTCTACAACATAGCTGAACCTATTGCCAAGAAACTTCTTCAACGCTATCCCACCTAGAACTCAAGAATGGTACACTGCAGGTCCTTTAAGTCACACTATGTTTTCACACTACTTTTAAGACTCACATGCAGCTTTCTCCATCTGACCCAGCATTCTCCACCTGACTGTACCCTATATATATCTCCATGTTGCTCATTTTCCAGGTAGATCTGTCTGTGACTCGATAAAGCCCACTGCGTGGGCGAAACGTTGTCAATAAAGGATCACATTATACTGCTTATGTGTTTACTTTTCCATTGTGTCGGTATTTTATACCATTTATTTCCACCTGCATTACCTCTCTGCTTCCTTCTTTCTCCCTCTATCTGTCGCGTCCGTGTCCTCCTCTCCTAGATATACTGGCTTCATCACCGTCATGTGTCAGTGTGACTTTGTAAATGGTCCAAGTCGGACCGAAACGTCGTTAAGGTTCCCTCTCCTATATGCGGGTTATTTGTGTTGGTAAATTAGACACATATGCAACACTTGGGTATCTTTATTGAGGAAACGTTTCGCCACACAGTGGCTTCATCAGTCCATACAAAGGAGAATCGTGAAGAACAGAAGGAGTTTGAGGTGGTCAGTCCCTCAACCTTGAGTCGATGTTGTCAGTCCATCAATTTTGAATAGAATACAGCATATCTGCGAAGATGTATTTGTGTATGCTTTCATTTCGCAATATTGACATCCGGTGTTTTACTGCTTTTTTTTGGCTTCTTTGTTGATTTCAAATTGCTTTTACTCTTCACTCACGACTAGAACTGCTTGACCCTCTTGCTTGCCTTTTTTTTCCTGGGATATGAGGGACTCTGTGCCTTTATTATCAATCATTTCAGTTCCTGGGTTTTCCTTCTTTAACATGCACTGGAAAAAAACCCCACTGATGCGGTGGTTTTCCCCATGGTATGCTGCCTCATCACCTGCCTGTACATAAATATTTATCTGTTATTTCTCTCCATTTCTGACCGTAAAAATTATGTTTTTGAGATGTTTGTTTCCTAAGATTGATGTCCCAACGTTTATGTGAAAAATTGTGTAATTCTTTTATCACTGCCTTATACATCGATCTCTTGGACTAATGATGTGTGTGTGTGTACTCACCTAATTGTACTCACCTAATTGTGGTTGCAGGGGTCGAGACTCAGCTCCTGGCCCCGCCTCTTCGCTGTGTGTGTGTGTGTGTGTGGTATATTAGACCCGTATTAATTAATGTATGCAGCACTAGAATGAGAACCTAAGTGAGCTTACCTTGCCAATACTGGAAAGGAAGGAGCGCCGTGGGAGACACGATCACGACGTACAAGATACTAGTAAGATTCAACAAGGCAGACTGAGACATTCTGATTAGAATTACGAGACCGGAGACAAGTGGGCATAAATTAAAGATAGCGACGAAAATATATCACAAATGTTGGCAAAGATTTTTCCAGTTTAAGGAATGTTTAGTAGTGATGCGATTTGGATAAGAAATTGGTAGTAACTGGTTCTACATACAGTTTTAAGAGTGGGCTTGATAATACCCATAATGCCAAGAACTCTTTGACCATTCGATAATAGTGGCGAGGCGGCGCCAAGAGCCGAGACTCGATCCCAGCATCTTCATCTAGGTAAATACACAGTTAAAAAAAATCGGATACCCAGCGTTAGATGAAGCAATAAAAAAATGGAAGGAATCTGAAGTGAGAGGAGAATATATGTCGGGGAGTGTCTCACATATTAAATATAGGAAAGGTGGGCCAAAATTATATGCTAGTGGGAGGATTACATTTCAAGTAATGTCACAGTCAGTAGAATGATCTACTCTGGAAGAAGGAGTTACTGACATTCTCATCCCCGAGAGAGAACGATTCCAGGAGAGAACAAAAACTTGACAAAACAGGAAGCTGATGTTTACACAGCTTTACATGATCAACGAGGACTATATATGGCAAAAGTTTTTGTACAGATATTTTGCTCACTCTCATTCGTAGAGAGATTATATACATGTTTTGTGACTTGTCTAATGACCTGTGATTTAGCCAGATGATGTTATAGATCACACGAGCAAAAGGCAGTCCAAGAAGTTGAGTCTGGAATCTCCTCCCACATCTCCCACTCCTGTGACATACACAGAACCTCATCTGACAACACTTCACAAAGCCTAACAACATTCCAACACCTGATATCTTAACATCTGACACCACAATACCTGGCAACATCGTATAAAATGGCAATATATATTTGCATCACATCAACTGACCACAGACACAATGACGACACCTGCCAACATCACAACACATGCAAGAATACAAAATTACGCCTGGCAGTTTAAGACCATATCACAACACCTGACAGCATCACAACATATGACCAGATTGCAACACCTGACAACATTCTGTGCTCAAGGTGAATAGTTAATTTGCTTGCAACATAATAGGAAAAGAATTTTCCCGGGGTACAGAACGCTCCTCTGAATACCCTCAACAGTTTCTAACACCCTCCGCAACTCCTAATACCCTCAACAGTTTCTAACACCCTCCGCAACTCCTAATACCCTCAGCAGTTTCTAACAGGCTATGCAACTCTTAACACCTTTGCAACTTCTAACACTCTCTGCAACTTCTAACAGTCTCTGCAACTTCTAACAGTCTCTGCAACTTCTAACAGTCTCTGCAACTTCTAACAGTCTCTGCAACTTCTAACTCTAACCAACAGAAGAATATCATCAGCAATGAACAATCATAACAATTCCCAGTTTATATTTATTCATTTTCGTTAATGTTTGCATCTGTTTTATTGTTACCAAGACAGTCAAACGGGTGACTGACAAACGGGCCAAACAGTGGATGTCCGTTATCTATTATTGCGACAGGATTTGCTATCGCAAACTACGGTACGGGTTGGGATTGAACTCGCGGCTGTCTTATATTTAATTTATTGCCATTGTGGCATGATATAATTGGTTATATTTAATGACAGAGGCCAATCTAACAACCTCAATAACAAGAAATCGAAAAATAACAAATTTATTTATTCTCTACAGTATACAGGTAATGTAGATTACATGTAATAAAATATTAGGCACAAAAGAAAGCCACTAGCATGATGTGCAATCCATATGTGAGAAGTCTACATAGAATTTAAGAGGATGGGTGGCAGCCTCCTCAATTTCCCACATGATGGGTCGGTCACCTTAGCTTTAAGACGGAGAGTAGAGTGGCTCAGGGACTCACAACCCAGAAACACAATATTCGGCTGCAATAGAAGGAAGATTTTTCTTTTCCTTAAATTTAGCTCAGACATATATGCTGAATATGTTCATATGTTTAATAAACATTAAGAACATAAGAACATAAGAAAGGAGGAACACTGCAGCAGGCCTGTTGGCCCATACTAGGCAGGTCCTTCACAATCCGTCCCACTAACAGAATATTTGCTCAACCCAATTTTCAATGCTACCCAAGAAATAAGCTTTGACAATTCTACCCACTCATGCGCGAGTCCCACTCAAATCCAACCCCTCTCACTCATGAATTTATCCAACCAAAATTTGAAACTACCCAAGGTCCTAGCTTCAATAACCCTACTAGGCAGACTGTTCCACTCATCAACTACCCTATTTCCAAACCAATACTTTCCTATATCCTTTCTAAATCTAAACTTATCTAACTTGAATCCATTATTGCGGGTTCTCTCTTGGAGATATATCCTCAAGACCTTATTTATATCCCCTTTGTTAATACCCATTTTCCACTTGTATACCTCGATCATGTCTCCCCTCATTCTACGTCTTACAAGTGAATGTAATTTTAGGGTCTTCAATCTTTCTTCGTAAGGAAGATTTCTAATGCTATGTATTAATTTAGTCATTCTACGCTGAATGTTTTCTAACGAATTTATGTCCATTCTGTAATATGGAGACCAGAACTGAGCTGCGTAATCTAAGTAATAATGTCTGTCGTTGGTACCGCTGAATGTTTTCTAACGAATTTATGTCCATTCTGTAATATGGAGACCAGAACTGAGCTGCGTAGTCTAAGTAATAATGTCTGTCTGTAAACGTTGTTAATTGTTAGGCCGCGATTAAACTGCCTGTTGTGTGTGTGTGTGTGACTCACCTAATTGTACCTCCATCCGTAATTGTGGCTCTAGCAGGTAGGGGTCGAGACTCAGCTCCTGGCCCCGCCTCTTCTCTGTCTGCTACTGGGTCTCTGCTCTCCCTGCTCCATGAGCTTTATCATACCTTGTCTTAAAGCTATGTATGGTTTTGCCTCCACTATATCTTTCTCTAGACTATTCCACTTCCTGACTACTCTGTGGCTGAAGAAATGCTTCCTAACATCCCTTTGACTCATCTGAGTCTTCAGCTTCCAGTTGTGAAACCTTGTTTCTGTGTTCCCTCTCTGGAACATCCTGTCACTGTCTACCTTGTCAATTCCCCGCAGTATTTTGTATGTCGTTATCATGTCTCCTCTGACCCTTCTTTCCTCCAGTGTTGTTAGTCCTATTTCCCTCAACCTTTCTTCATAAGACAGACCCCTGAGTTGTGGAACTAACCTTGTAGCAAACCTTTGCACTTTCTCTAGTTTCTTTACGTGCTTGACCAGGTGTGGGTTCCAGACTGGTGCTGCATATTCTAGTATGGGCCTGACGTACACGGTATACAGTGTCTTGAACGATTCCTTGTTAAGGTAACGGAACGTTAATCTTAGGTTTGCCAGTCGCCCATATGCTGCCGCAGTTATCTGGTTGATGTGTGCCTCCAGAGACGTGCTGTGTGTGTGTGTGTGTGTGTGTGTGTGTGTGTGTGTGTGTGTGTGTGTGTGTGTGTGTGTGCGTGTAATATAGACTGAACTTTTCCTGATGAACTTAAAAGGTATTTTAATATGTTGTTATGACACAATATTTACGATAGCAGCAACTCGGTGTTGATAATATCAAGTTGATAAGACACCTCAAAATTGATAATGATGACAGCTGATAAGGATGTTTTGGGTATTTACTACAAAAACACTGTATAACTGGAAGGGTTCTAATGTATTCTAAATCATAAAAC
Source organism: Cherax destructor (assembly GCA_009830355.1). Classification (NCBI taxonomy): domain Eukaryota; kingdom Metazoa; phylum Arthropoda; class Malacostraca; order Decapoda; family Parastacidae; genus Cherax; species Cherax destructor. Next base: position 169,021 of record WNWK01002571.1, on the reverse strand, counting down.
TCAACTCAATCTCTTCTATTTCAAATAAATTTATTAAAATTTTCCGTATTTTTCGGCATATAAGACGCACGACAGAAGTATCATAACGGTAAATCAGTAATTATATTCAAGGGTTAATTACCCTCTCTATGCTAAACCGTTACCCAAAGCCTTCCCTTGACCCTGACCTTGAGTATATAAGGTGCAGGGTGATTTTTCCAAGATTTTTTTGTGGGATTAAAAGCGCGCCTTATATACCGGAAAATATGGTATGTAATGACGATGGCATCAAACATTGTTGTATATGGCCCATCTTTATTTGAAAGCATTTCCGTCTCTCCTCTTCCAATAATAATAATCAAATAATTATATCAGGAATGGTCTATGTAAAACTGAGCAGAGGGTAACTGCACTTGTCAATTGCTCCACGAACCTTCACCTTGTACTAAGTGACCAGGGTTTAAAATTTGAAGCCGATTGGATAAGGAGTTCAGAAGTTATGAACGAAAACATCAAATAGTATAAGAAAACTGTAACTAACAATGGGATGGTTCAGGCATCACGCGAGTTTTCCATTTTTTTTTTTTCAATTTTCATTGGGAAACTATTAGATTTAAAATTCTTAACGATCCTTTCACTTAGTACGATCCTTCACTTTCTGTTCGATCCTTTCACATTTTCAAGGCTCATTTTTAATTTAATTTTGATGGTCTGTATATCACACCTATGAATAAATTTTTTAACGACCTTCAAGAAGCTTCAACCAAACATTTGTGTATATGGTAATACCAGCAAACTGTGCAAAAATGCACCTTTGTACGGCTCAGGATATTACAGGAAGCGTTTCGCCACGTGTGGTTTTGCCTCATCAGTCTTTATGACTGGTGAGGTGAAACGTTTCCTTTAAAAATGTTCTGGACTGTAGCAAAGTGTTTTTACTTCTGCAGCTAAATAGGATATGGATTTGCTCCTGCCTTTATTTTTTTATTATTGTAGCGGTTTTAAGATTGTCCAGATATATGTACCGCCTTTACTGTTGCTAATGACAGATGGGAAAAAAACTGTAACCCATTATGTGGCTCTCAGCATGTCCGAATTTTTTAACTTTAACTCTCAGTTATTGCAATAATATCCACCTTTCTTGCTCTTGCGACTATTCTTTCTAATCTATTTTAGAGCTTTGCCTGGCATTACGTTATTTTACACCATTTCCTTTGCTTTCATCTTACGAATTATTTTGATGCACAAATAACCCGACTAATTAATGGTCCAAGAGGGACCGAAACGTCGTCATAAGTTTCTCTCTTGTGTGGGTTATTTGTGTATTGTTCCAGTCACGGTATTGTGCCTTTTTTGTTCTTTAACTATTTTGATATTTTCTAAGGCTTCTGTGGAGAAAATTCTCCAAAGGAGGGGGGTATGCACCCTTACTACCCTTGTTAAGGGCCCTCACCCTTTCCTCCCTTAGAAAAGGGCCAGAGGAGGCGCGTCTGGCTGAGAAAAACAATTTAATTCAAGCCAGATGTACTGACGACAGTGTGTCACAAATTGTGCTGACCACAGCACCACGAGGCACCTCGTGGCTGCACGAGGCACGAGGCTGCACAAGGCAGCACGAGGGGTCAGATTGAATACAGGCTCCGTAGAGGTCATACGACTCTAGGGGTCATGCGGCGCGAGGCGACGTAAATCAACATAGACATTAGTCGTACGCGTCCGTTATTCTAATTTAATCTCCACTAACGTCGGGAAATAAGATAAGAACTCTGTTCCAGCGCATTTAGTGAATAACATCAACATCGCAGTATATTCATAAGTGTGCACAGCTTCTTATTGCAAAAAGACAAACGTAGAGACAATCGCAAGTGAATTCCATCGAAACAAGACGGTGACTTCAGCGGCATTCTACAATCAAGACAGCATTTCCGCCGTATATGGTGGAGCCAACACCATCGCTCAAAGTTACACGAGCAAGGTATGTTTTGTTTTCTTGTCAAACAGGGGACTGCGCAGTTCTTGTAGTCAAGAACATCAAAATTTACCTATTGACGGCGGTTATGCATGGACTTTTAAGTCCAACCACGTGAGTACATCGCCTTTCAGTCCATTCAAGACTGAAATATGGGCATATGCTCCTTTGGGGTAATAACTCACAGATTGATGTTTATCTTACAGCCCTGTGGAGAGTGAGGCCATAGATGTTCCTCTGCAGGAGTCGGGGATGGCTGCGACTTCTTGGATTCATCAATAAGCTAAGTTTAACAGTCTATTATATCGTAGGAAGGAGCTCAAACCTCCACAGCTTCTGGTACGATATCTTTGGCAGCTCTTCATGTAGTGGCCTACGCCAGGCAGTACTGGAGAGAGGATAATGCGAGTAAATGGCCTCTGAAGGAGGTTGATATTACAGTATCTCAACATTAACACTTGTCCTTAAGGACAGAGAAAAACTGCAGTAGGCTAATTGGCCCAAGCGAGGAAAGGCAAAGGAAATGCAGAAGACAGGTCAAGAGGAATGGAGAAGCAAAGGTCAAGTTACGAGTGTTCTGAAGATAAGAGCCATGAGAATAAGAGACAGAACCTCTGGAGGAAATGATGGGACGTATATATCAGGTTTATAAGTATTAGGAAGACCATAGAAATAAGGAAGAGAGGGAATCAAAATCAGGAGAGAGAATCATTTTAAACAAGTTGTGTAAGAACTGATTCGATAATAAGGCGCCTTTGAAGGCTAGAAAAAATGGAGATAGTTTTAGCAGACGACCAGTTAATATGATAGCTGTGATCTCTGACATAATATATAACAACAATGTTTGGAGCAGACAAGGCGAACACATTTTTTGTGCTCTTTGAGTCTGTCAGAAAGGAAGCGTCAGTGATGGGAAACGTACGAACAAAATTAGTACGTAGGGTAATTTAACGAAAAGCAAGTTTGAAATCTAAAGAATGAAACCTTTAGGATTTTGAAGTTTGGAAATGTAGAGAAGGCAAATACCGGGAGATTTCACGAGAGAAGCGAGTTTAGGAGAGAAGGAAGTCCGTACAGCACGAAAGTTGGCAAATTTTTATGAAATTGGGAGGCTAGCCAAAGCGAGAGAACTAGCCGCAGAGAGTGAAAAATTCAGAGTCGAGAAGCTGAGGGTCATAGATGCAGGAAGATAAAAAAAAGAAGTAAATATGCATGTCATTGTGCACAAGCTTGCGGTAAACAGAAAAAGAAAAGCCCGTCCTACCGCAGTGGCTATGAACATCAAGGACGGGAAGCGAAGAGTAAGAATCTCATTCAACTTTGAATATGATAGAAGCAAGATTGTTAAGTGCATCGAGGAAAGTGACTAGTCATGTAGCCAAAGAGAAAAGACACCATTCACATAGCGGAGCCAGAGAGATGTACCCAGCCCAACGGTAGGAAGTAGAACAGTTTTACAATATTCCTTGTAAAGGAAATACAGGAAAGTCCGTAGCAACACTAGAGGTTTGAGAATAAAATTTACCTTGAAAGCAAAGACCTGATTCCACATAAGAGCGAATAAGATAAAAAAAATTAGTGGGTATAGGGAGGTGAAGTAAGCTTTCATTGCCATCACTCTGAGAAAACTGATATCATCAGGAGGAACAGTAGTAAAAATGTTCCCTAACATGTTCAATGAGGTCTTGAGAGTGACGGAGGTGAGCAGGAGGAAAGAACCAAGGAAAAGAGTGAGAGTTTTGGCCACTCAGGAAACAAGATAATAAGACACAAAATCTCCAGAGGAAATGATTGGGTAAAGAGGAATACCAGGTGTGCAAGTTTCATGAAAACTACAGAAATAAAGTAGAGAGGGACAGATAACACGAAAACGTTAAACAAGATCAGAGTCATGAAGACAGATTGGAGAGTGCTCGAGGTTTAGGGTTGAAAGTTCTATTGATGCCGTCAAGAGGGTTGGATACAAGAAGAGTGTGGATGCGTGAGTCAGAGAGCAAGGAAGGATAACAATATCAGTAGCTGATCTATGGGTGTTAGGGCAAGTTGAGAAGTTGATAGCGACAAGGAAAGTGGTTATCCTTAGGAAGAAAAAGGCTACCAAGGGCAGAAATGAGAGCACCGCTATTAGAAGACATGTCAGTGATACTATTACTGCAGAGTGAGATTAGCGAAAGGAACCAAAGGAGCTATAGTAGTCAGATCAATGCCAGCATGAGGACCGGGCGAAGTGGCGAAGGTTGGACCAAGAAGTTCAACTGATGTTGGGAGAGTGTGACAGAAGATTAGTAACACAGTGAAGAAAAATTTGGAGCAGAGGCTGTCAGAGTTAAGACGCTGTAGTTTGTCCTGTAAGGCAGTAGAGTGTAGGTTCGAATTAAAGCAAGCAGTGTGGCAGGCAGTTTGCAAAAATTATTTGGGAAAGAGGAAAATAGAGCACATTTAAGTTGACGAAGAGTGGAGAAAGCACCATCACTCTGAAACTTTGTAGAAAGTATGAACTGTTGAAGTAAGAGGCGGGCATGATCAGGAAAGGGAGTGCCTAAGGTGATGAATTTAAGGAAGGCGAAAGGAGGAGGCAAAACTTTCTTAGCAAGTCTGGAAAACCTTCCAGCCCCATCCCCGAACATCTTGCTGCTTGGTGACTTCAATCTAAGACATACACAAGGAAGAATATAGCAAATAATGTTGTAGCAGAAATAATCCCTGGAGGCAGCCCAGATGAAAAGTCACACACACATGAGCTGCTGAATTTTTGCAACAAACACACCCTAAGTCAGCAGATAGTGGAGCCAACGAGACTGGAGAACACACTAGACCTTATCGTCACAAATAATGAGGACCTGGTAAGAAACATAATAAAAAAAAAATTCTGATCACAATCTAATCGAAGTCCAGACTTACATGCACAGCAAAATGCATACAGCTATGAGGGTACCTTTACAAAATTCAACTTCAACAACAAGAATATCAACTGGGATCAGGTAAACTATGCCCTAAATGAAACATGTTGGGAAAGATATCTTAAATTTCATGTACCCTAACCAGTGCCTTGAAAAGATCAAGTATGTTCAAGGCATATTCCTCCAAGAAAAAAGAGAAGTAAACTGAAGAGAGAGAGAGAGACGCTTCTTCTACAGACGAAGACGAAGAATCACTGAACTCCTCAAGAATGCCATGTTATCTGACATACGGAATGAAACGCTAACCAGGCAAGTGGAAAATATTGAGCTTCAGTTAAAGGACTCATACAGGATCCAGGAGAGTCAAGAGGAGCTAAAAGCGATTAGTGAAATTGAAAGGAATTCGAAATATTTCTTTTAATATGCCAAAAACAAGTCAAAAACCACTTCTAGTATAGGGCCCCTGCTCAGACAAGACGGATCCTACACAGATGACAGCAAAGAAATGAGTGAGATACTGAAATCTCAATAAGACTCTTGTGTTCAGCGAGCCACTAATCAGTCTAAAGATAGACAATCCAAACAATTTTTTCATGAACGAGCCTCAAAACCCTGCCAATGTATGCCAAATTTCTGACATAACCCTAACTCCACTAGACTTTGAGAAAGTCATCGACGACATGCCCATGCACTCAGCCCCAGGCCCAGACTCGTGGAACTCTGTGTTCATTAAGAACTGCAAGAAACCCCTCTCACGGGCCCTAAGTATGCTATGGAGAAGGAGCTTAGACACAGGTGAGATTCCACAGTCATAAAAACAACGGATATAGCCCCACTCAATAAAGGTGGCAGCAAAGCATTAGCTAAGAACTATAGACCAATAGCTTTAACGTCCCACATCATAAAAATCTTTGGAAGAGTTCTAAGAAGCAGGATAGCAAACCACCTGGACTCCCAAAAATTGCACAACCCAGGGCAACATGGTTTCAGAGTAGGTCGCTCCTGACTCTCGCAACTACTAGACCACTATGATATGGTCTTAGATGCTCTGGAAAACAAACAGATGTAGTATACACAGATTTTGCTAAAGCCTTTGACAAGTGCGATCATGGTGAAATAACACACAAAATACGTGCTAAAGGGATAACTGGCAAAGTAGGCAGATGGATCTAACCAATCGAACACAAAGAGTAGTGGTAAACAGAGTTAAATCGGAAGCTGCCATAGTGAACAGCTCTGTCCCACAAGGCACAGTACTCGCACCTATCCTGTTCCTCATTCTCATATCAGACATAGACAGAGATGTAAACCACAGCACTGTATCATCCTTTGCAGACGATACTAGGATCTGCATGAGTGTGTCATCCATTGAGGACACGGCAAATCTCCAAGAAGATATAAACCAAATTTTCCAATGGGCAACAGAGAACAATATGATGTTCAATGAAGACAAATTCCAACTACTCCATTATGGAAAACTGGAGGAAATAATAGTTAGGACTGAGTATATTACAAACTCTAATCACACAATAGAGCGGAAAAGTAATGTGAAGGACCTGGGTGTGGTAATGTCCGAAGACCTCACTTTCAAGGACCACAACAGTGCCACTATCACATCTGCGAGTAAACTGATAGGATGGATAATGAGAACATTCAAGACAAGAGATGCCAAGCCAATGATGATCCTTTTTAAATCACTTGTTCTCTCTAGACTGGAATACTGCTGTACATTAACATCCCCCATTCAAGGCAGGTGAAATTGCTGATCTAGAGAATGTACAGAGAACCTTTACTGCACGTATAAGTTCCATCAAACACCTTACCTACTGGGAACGCCTGGAAGCACTTGACTTGTACTCACTGGAGCGCAGGCGAGAGAGATATATCATAATCTACACCTGGAAGATTCTGGAGGGACTGGTCCCTAACCTGCACACAAAAATCACTCCCTACGAAAGCAAAAGACTTGGCAGGCGATGCAACGTACCCCCAGTGAAAAGTAGGGGCGTTATTGGTGCACTAAGAGAAAACGCAATAAGTGTCCGGGGCCCAAGACTGTTCAACAGCCTCCCACCAGTCATAAGGGGCATTACCAGCAGACCCCTGGTTGTCTTCAAGAGGGAGCTGGACAGATACTTAAAGTCAGTGCCAGATCAGCTGGGCTGTGGTTCGTACGTTGGACTGCGTGCGGCCAGCAGTAACAGGCTCGTTGATCAGGCCCTGATCCACCGGGAGGCCTGGTCGTGGACCTGGCCGCGGGGGCGTTGATCCTCGGAATACCCTCCAGGTAGACTCCAGGTAGGTAGCAAGACAGTCAGGGAGAAAATGAAGCTGGTTCTTAAGACGCCTGGAAGTCCCGAGAGCAGGTTCATAAGAACGAAAAAAAGAGAGAGATAAATGAAGGGAGAACGTCAGAGAAACTACAGAGAATGAGAGGTTAACCTGTGGCTCCATTAAAACTAAGTCACAATACCGTGACTGCAACAATTCACGTCTAACCCGCAATTAGAAGGTTCTTTAATTTCTTCCGTCTTGAGTTATAATTTACTCGCATTAGTATCATAAGTGGTTTACTTATTTGTATTGACTGTTTTTATTTCCAGCTTCCCTGGTACCATAATCTCTTATCTGTCACACACAAACTAATACTTCAGATTTCATATTTAAATCTGATACAACCCAGCTCCATAACTTCCATTAAAGTTACGTAGCTGAACACACACCAAGGCTAAGTGAGGGACTGACCACCTCAAACTTACTTCTTTAAGCCTGAGGGGACTGATCACCTCATATCTACATCACTACTTTAATTGTCTTCGTAATTTCGACTGAAGAAGCCTGCTGAACAGGCAAAACGCCTCGGCAAAAACAAAAAATCTATTACATATGTATCTTACTTATCTGCTTTTGTTGTGTATAACATTAATATAGAAACTTATTTGACGCAGCAGCACCGTGGTGCCATTAGTCACGACTGAGAAGAGTTGTACTGTGGAGGAGCTGCCTAGCGTGGGCCAGTAGTCCTGCTGCAGTGCTTCTTACTTCAACTAGTGGGTCCTGCCTCCTGTGTCGCCACAGCCACTCTTCCACACCTCATCAATGACAGTAACAAAAAGAAATCTGAATTCTCATGCCTCAACCTCTCATTGATGGAAGTAGTGAAGCTGAACACACACACACACACACACACACAAAAGAACATAAGAAAGGAGGAACACTGCAGCAGGCCTGTTGGCCCATACTAGGCAAGTCCTTCACAATCCATCCCACTAACAGAATATTTGCCCAACTCAGTTTTCAATGCTACCCAAGAAATAAGCTTTGATAATTCTATTTACTCATGTGCAAGTCCCACTCAAATCCAACACCTCTCACTCATGAATTTATCCAACCAAAATTTGAAACTACGGGGTCATAGTGGTACTATCCACTAGTCGAAGTAGGTCTTCGTCCAAAGGTTGGACAAGTGCTGCTTCGCCTCACCTGACTACAGTATATCAGCCACCTCTACGGACATGTGCTGCCCTTCCAACAAGATTGATGGACTGAACACATCGACTCCAGGCCGAGGGACTGATTACCTCAAACTCCTCCTCTCCTTACACCTTTCTACTTTGTATTGGACTGATGAAGCCACTGTGTGGCGAAACGTTTCCTCAATAAAGATACCCAAATGTTGCAAATGTGTCTAATTTATAGTGTTCCTATGTTCTGGAAGTTCTCTTATTAAGTTCTTATGTTTCAGCACACTTGAAAACACTTTTTTCGGGGCAAGGACTTAATAATCTTTAATAGTTTTTGCTTGTTTCAGCAAAATGCCTTCATTATTCACGAAAATGCCTGCATTATTCAGGAAAATGCCTGCATTATTCAGAAAAAATGCCTGCATTATTCAGGAAAATGGTGCATAATTTGTTGCCATCAGGTCCTCTGGCGAAATTAGCGAGCCCAAATCTGAACGGTGAATGAGCTCGTTATGGCGCCCGCTTAAGTGGCAAGATACCTTGCTCTAGTGCCTGTAATGTGAGTCGAGAGCTTCAATTACCACTCCAGGGAATCTGTGTGACGTCACGAGTCCCAAATGACCTTGTTAAGGTTGACAAAATTGCTAATTATGCTTCCTGTTCTCAGTTTTATTATAATCTCGTGGATAAAAGCAACAAGATTTTTTTTTTTTCAGAAAATTATCCTAAACTGAATATTTAAAATTTAATTATAAAATGCAGCTTAATATAGAAAAAAGTGATATATGATGGATGAAAATTTAAAAGGTATTGCACGAGTGAGAATCTGTGAGTCACGTAAACAATTCACTTCAACTACGTTACACATTAGACATTCCATAACGTGAACATAAGAAAGAAGGAACACCGCAGCAGGCCCACTGGCCCATGCGAGGCAGGTCCAAGTCTCCCACCGGCTTAAGCCAATGCCCCAACCCAGTCAGGTCAGGTCACATTCACCTAAGGAAGGAGCACGATGTGTTCAGTCCATCACTCTCGAGAAAAGTACAGCATATTTATATTAACCATAATATACAATACCGACAAGAGGGATAAAGACACAACTGCAATGTTATGCAAACCTTTATTGACAACGTTTCGCCCACACACTGGGCTTCATCAATTCACATACAAATAAAAGGACACAAGTGCACTTAGGACATCTTTTCCTGGAGATGTCCTGTGTCCAGTTGTTTTCTTTCATCCTTATTTATGCTGGCTTTATTGAAGTGGGGGTTTGGGAGAGGGAGGCTGGCTTCGTATTATGGTCACGTGTATACTTAATGTTATTTATCTGGCAAATTACATACGGTGGTCCTTAAGGGTTGATGACTCAAGACTACGGTGTTGAACACTCTCTCCTAAGCTTAGGGACTGATTACCTCGTCTTTTGTTTACACTCCTGCAGTCTTCAGATTATGTCCTCGTATTGTATTGATAAAGCCACTGCATGACGAAACGTCTATAAATTAAGGACCAGCCTTGGTAGAAGGCAAACATTTCTAAATTGTCTGTGTGCGAGAAATACCGATCTTCATACCAGCTTCTCTAGTTTAAGGAGCATCCTAGGTAGGAGATAAACATTTCTAACATTGTGTGATTGACATCTTCAACAATTCTATGTTCAGATTTTAGTTGTTCTAGTGTACTTGCCAGCCTTGAATATAACGCTGAATGTTTTTTTTCTGATAGTGTGGCTGTGGGAATTTATTTGATGTGTTTATGTTTAATGAAATGTGGCGCCTCAGCTGTGTTCTGTCACCCTATTGTGACGTGTTATGGGAACACTGTGGGAACACCCATTATGTGTGTGTGGCTTCCCTAGTAGTGGGTTTAGTTATTGAGCAAAAAGGCACAATGCCGTGAATAGAACAATGCTCAAATAACCCCCTTATGACTACGTTTCGGTCCGACTTGGCCCATTAGTCATACAGTTAATGGTTCAAGTAGGACCGAAACGTCGTCATAAGTTTCTATGTGTGGGTTATTTGTGCATTGTTCCATTCACGGCACTGAATCTTTTGTGTACATGATAGTTATAGTTACAGTGTTGGGACGAAAGTTGTAAGTCTGCCCTAAAACTCTCGTTTTGCTTTGAGGTAAAAACCTCAAAAACGTTTAATCGAAGATACTTACTGGAGATACTTATTTCCCTAGGCGGTATTTCTGCCTAGTTTTGTTTACGAGTTGGCTGGCTGCCGGCACTAATAACAATAATAATAAAAAAATATGATTATTTATAATGGGAAGAATTTTATTTATTTGGTAAAACATACTTGGTCATGAAGCTGTGTGTGTGTACTCACCTAGTTGTAATCACCTAGTTGTGGTTGCAGGGGTCGAGTCACAGCTCCTGGCCCCGCCTCTTCACTGGCCGCTACTGGGTCACTCTCCCTGCGCCATGAGCTTTATCATACCTCTTCTTAAAGCTATGTATGGATCCTGCCTCCACTACATCGCTTCCCAAACTATTCCACTTCCCGACCACTCTGTGACTGAAGAAATACTTCCTAACATCTCTGTGATTCATCTGAGTCTTCAACTTCCAACTGTGTCCCCTTGTTGCTGTGTGCCATCTCTGGAACATTCTTTGTCAACCTTGTCAATTCCTCTCAGTATCTTATATGTCGTTATCATGTCCCCCCCTATCTCTCCTGTCCTCCAGTGTCGTCAAGTCGATTTCCCTTAACCTCTCCTCGTAGGACATACCCCTTAGCTCCGGGACTAGTCTTGTTTGTGTGTGTGTGTGTGTGTGTGTGTGTGTGTGTGTGTGTGTGTGTGTACGTACTCACTTATTTGTACTCGCGTATTTGTGGTTGCAGGGGTCGAGACTCAGCTCCTGGCCCCGTCTTTTCACTGATCACTTCTGGGTCCCTCTCTCTCCCTGCTCCATGAGCTTTATCATACCTCTTCTTAAAGCTATGTATGGATCCTGCCTCCACTACATCACTTTCCAGACTATTCAACTTCCTGACAACTCTAAAGATATACTTCCTGACATCCCTGTGATTCATCTGACTCTACAGCTTCCAACTGTGACCATTTGTTGCTGTGTCCCATCTCTGGAACATCCTGTCTCTGTCCACCTTGTCAATTCCTCTCAGTATTATTTTATATGTCGTTATCATGTCCCTCCCTATCTCTCCTGTCCTCCAGTGTCGTCAGGTCGATTTTCCTTAACCTCTCCTCGTAGGACATACCTCTTAGCTTCGGGACTAGTCTTGTTGCAAACCTTTGCACTTTCTCTAATTTTCTTACGTGCTTGGCTAGGTGTGGGTTCCAAACCGGTGCTGCATACTCCAATATAGGCTTGACATACACGGTGTACAGGGTCCTGAACGATTCCTTACTGAGATGTCGGAATGCTGTTCTTAGGTTTGCTAGGCGCCCATATGCTGCAGCAGTTATATGGTTGATGTGCAGCCTCAGGAGATGTCCCAGTTTACGTTATTCCCCAAGATCCTTTTCCTTGAGTGAGGTTTGAAGTCTCTGGCCCCCTAGACTGTACTCCGTTTACGATCTATTTTTTGCCCTTCCTCGTCCGATTGAATTCTTCTCATCAACTTCACATCATCTGCAAACAGGGACACTTCTGAGTCTATTCCTTCCGTCATGTCATTCACTTATACCAGAAACTGCACCGGTCCTAAGACTGACCCCTGTGGAACCCCGCTCGTCACAGGCGCCCACTCTGACACTTCGTCACGTACCATGACTCTCTGATGTCTTCCCGACAAGTATTCCCTGATCCATTGCAGTGCCTTCCTTGTTATACCTGCCTGGTTCTCCAGCTTTGGAACTAATCTCTTGTGTGTGTGTGTGTGTACTAACCTAGTTGTGGTTGCAGGGGTCGAGACATGGCTCCTGGCCCCGCCTCTTCACTGGCCGCTACTGGGTCACTCTCCCTGCGCCATGAGCTTTATCATACCTCTTCTTAAAGCTGTGTATGGAACCTGCCTCCACTACATCGCTTCCCAAGATATTCCACTTCCCAAGCTATTCCACTTCCCAAGCTATTCCACTTCCCGACTACTCTGTGACTGAAGAAATACTTCCTAACATCCCTGTGATTCATCTGAGTCTTCAACTTCCAACTGTGTCCCCTTGTTGCTGTGTCCCATCTCTGGAACATTCTGTCTCTGTCAACCTTGTCAATTCCTCTCAGTATTTTATATGTCGTTATCATGTCTCCCCTGTCTCTCCTGTCCTCCAGTGTCGTCAGGTCGATTTCCCTTAACCTCTCCTCGTAGGACATACCCCTTAGCTCCGGGACTAGTCTTGTTGCAAACCTTTGCACTTTCTCTAGTTTCTTTACGTGCTTGGCTAGATGTGGGTTCCAAACTGGTGCTGCATACTCCAGTATGGGCCTAACGTACACAGTGTACAGGGTCCTGAACGATTCCTTATTAAGATGTCGGAATGCTGTTCTTAGGTTAGCTAGGCGCCCGTATGCTGCAGCAGTTATTTGGTTGATGTGCGCCTCAGGAGATGTGCCTGTGTGTGTGTGTGTGTGAGAGAGAGAGAGAGAGAGAGAGAGAGAGAGAGAGAGAGAGAGAGAGAGAGAGAGAGAGAGAGAGAGAGAGAGCATTGCTACTTAATACTGCAAATCAGTTCAGAAATGCTCGCCCACACACTTATCCTTGTAACTATGTTGAGCCAGACTAATCATGTGTTTACACTTGTTGCAGGACTAGTGCCGGGAAGGATGACGTCTGCTAGACCTGCTGCAGCCTGCTACTTCCACCTGCTTCTTCACATACTACTGCTTATGCTGCTCTTCCCTGCTTTTATGGACGCTGGTGTGTATTACCTCTTCCTTTTTTTAATATGTAGTCTACATAGATGATTGGATTTGTGATATATATAATATATATATATATATATATATATATATATATATATATATATATATATATATATATATATATATATATATATATATATGCAAAACAACCACTGTGAGAAAATAGTAAACTTCCAACGCTTTCGTAATTTTTCACATTATTAAGGACCTGTTGAAATAATAGAACAGCAGAAGGCTTATAAGGCTGAGATATCACCTCACATACGACATTACATCAGTCCCAGTATGTGGGTGGGAGCGTCAAGGACCAATCACGGATTACCTGGAGTTTACCTGGAGAGGGTTTCGGGGGTCAACGCCTTCGCGGCTCGGTATGAGAGCTTAAATTCTTCCCAAATTTTATTAATTATAAATGAATCTAATTTGTATAACCCTGAACTAACATTTTTCATGAAGATTGATGCAGTTCACTGTAGATAAATGCAGGGTCCTGATGCTCGGGAATGTAAATAACCCTAGCAGTTATAAACTAAATAATATAGAACTTGCACATACAGAATGCGAAAAGGACTTGGAAGTTAGGGTAAACAGGAACCCGAAGCCAAGACACAGTGCCTAAGTGTACGTATTAAGGTGATGAATTAGACCCGTATGCAACATCTGGGTATCTTTATTTATAGACGTTTCGCCCTCCAGTGGCTTTATTAGTATATAACAAGGGCATCATATGAAGACAGTCGAGATATACACAGCAGTCAGAAGATGTGGTAATCAGTCGCTCAGTCTAGGGACTTGAAGAGTTCGGTGCTCATCACCTGCTTCTAGGATGAGGGAATGATTACCTCGTCTTCCACTGTCTTCTGTATATATTTCTACAATCTTCAGATTATGTCCATGTATTGATAAAGCCACTGGCTGGCGAAACGTCTACACGTAAAGACACGTAGCTGTTGCACATGTCTAATTCTCAGTTTAGGAATCATGACCAGAAATACAAATACAAACTACGTACCCATCAAACAGGTATTGATCTAACATGTGACACGAGTATTCAAAGTTTTCTAAAAGACAAAATAAATAATATTGGAAGACTGGCCTGACAATGAGTAAGGATGCATTAAAGTGTACTTCCTTTGAGGTGCGTTATGGCGCGTTTCATGTCCGCTCGACTGCCTTGTCTGAGGGTAACTGGGGTAAGTCATGGTAAGTCCTGCCTGCACGCTGTGCTGTTGGGTTAAGTAGGTTGTCAGAGCGTAGAGTGATTCGTCAGGATATTCGTCATGTGTAATACGCATCTCTGAGTGTCAACGAGGCACCTGTACGTGCGTCGTAGACGACTACTATGCGTCGGGTTACATGTCGTGATCATTTCGGTCAAATACTTTTAGCTTAACTCAAGAGTATATCTTACTATACGTCGTTCAGATGTATGAGATTTCTCCGTGTGTAAATACAGAGGCGCCATGTACTCAATAGAAGTGATGGTTATGTATTAAAAGTGATATTCGTAATGTGTATGTATATATATATATATATATATATATATATATATATATATATATATATATATATATATATATATATATATATATATATATATATATATATATATATATATATACACACACACTTGCAATTCGTCAATTAGTTATAAACGGTGAGGCAGGTGTGATAAATTTCATGGGCGAATTTTCACGCCATACATTCGTTGGTCACAGTGTTGATAATAATAATAACTGTAATTAATTATATCTCCTGTCATTGTGTGTGAAAGGATAATGATATAATGTACAAGTTTTGTTTTAAACTATGGTGCTAAGAAAACATTTATTAAGTCAGATAACACGACAGAGATGAACTACTTAACTGGATAAAAAGTGTTATAATCGCCTTGGCTGTGTTACCTTTGTTGACCCTGACCAACAGACACAACAAGTGGGTGATTAGAGGCCTAACTATATTTTATTTTGTAATGTAATATAGACAATACAGTGTATGCCATTAATTTTAATATACCTAACTGATTTTAATAAGATATTTTACAATTATACACAAGGGCGCAAAATAGTAAAAATTGAGGTACTGAAGACAACAGTATGTATGTATTAACTCTTATAATAGACAGTTCTCTCACTACACGTCCCTACGTGGATTTCCGTAATAATGTATTGAATGCCACTGAGTAGTGATCAAATTAAGCTCCAGAGTCGGTCTAGGATTAAGCTTAAAATTCAGACGGTTTCCGAAACCCAGAAAATTGTTCTCTAGATGACCGTTTCTTATTTTACCCTTTCCAACATACGTCAGTCTATGAGGCTTTTTTTTTCACATTATGAGGCACTTTTTTCACACTAAGAGGCACTTGGGTTCCGGGTTCAATTGTTTGAGTGCCTCCACAGCTGTTTCTCCAAACTTCTTCAATTTAATTTTTAGTCATTTTTTTTTAACTGGTATTTTCCACTCGTTACTTCCATTATCCTCCTCCTTGTTCTTAAGATAACGAGGATGAATCCAGTTGTGTTCAGGAGCTTTGTCAATCCGTTACCGTTACGTAACGGCTTGACAAAGCTCCTGGAGACCGAAAAGTTGCCACAATAAAATGTCGCATTAGACACACGTGTTCTTTTGCCTAATATATTGTAGGTAACTGTACCAACATTATTACACTACTACAATTACCACCATCACTACAACAACCACCTCCATCACTACTACAACTACCAACAGCCTCCCTGCTTTTCTTTCATTGATCCGCAGTCATTGTCTAACCACTGGGCCGCGGGGGCGTTGACCCCCGGAACACCCTCCACGTAGGGCGTCCTTGTCCTTCCTGTTGAGATGAAGTTCCTCAGAGGCTTCCAATAGCAGGCTTGTCTAACGAGGTTTCAGGATGAGCTCTAGCTCTTGGAGGGGGAAGCAAGGGCATACTTCTCTTTCAAACCTCTAAATAGTTCCATCCATTGATGCTACTATCGTGGTGAGTTGATTTCACTTAACACTTCCCAAGCGTTGATGCTTGCTTCATGGCTGCCCAGCTTCCATCTTTGTCTCCTTGTCTCGGACCAGTCAGTGCCGAAGAGTCTGTGTCTGGACAATATACAGACACTTAGAACAGAACTCTGGCTATACAGACACTTAGAACAGAACTCTGGCTCTACAGACACTTAGCACAGAACTCTGGCTATACAGACACTTAGAACAGAACTCTGGCTCTACAGACACTTAGAACAGAACTCTGGCTCTACAGACACTTAGAACAGAACTCTGGCTCTACAGACACTTAGCACAGAACTCTGGCTCTACAGACACTTAGAACAGAACTCTGGCTCTACAGACACTTAGAACTCTGGCTCTACAGACACTTAGAACTCTGGCTCTACAGACAATTAGAACAGAACTCTGGCTCTACAGACACTTAGCACAGAACTCTGGCTATACAGACACTTAGCACAGAACTCTGGCTCTACAGACACTTAGCACAGAACTCTGGCTCTACAGACACTTAGCACAGAACTCTGGCTCTACAGACACTTAGCACAGAACTCTGGCTCTACAGACACTTAGCACAGAACTCTGGCTCTACAGACACTTAGCACAGAACTCTGGCTCTACAGACACTTAGCACAGAACTCTGGCTCTACAGACACTTAGCACAGAACTCTGGCTATACAGACACTTACACAGAACTCTCTCTACAGACACTAGCACAGAACTCTGGCTCTACAGACACTTAGCACAGAACTCTGGCTATACAGACACTTAGCACAGAACTCTGGCTATACAGATACTTAGAACAGAACTCTGGCTATACAGACACTTAGAACAGAACTCTGGCTATACAGACACTTAGAACAGAACTCTGGCTATACAGACACTTAGAACAGAACTCTGGCTATACAGACACTTAGAACAGAACTCTGGCTATACAGACACGCATAGGTTAGGTAAGATTTGTCAGGAAACAAGACAAGTGTTTCCTGAAGCGGGTCTTAATCATATGATGACCCACCATTGGATCTTTTTGGTCATCTGACCGAGACCTTCCGTTGGCTTACCGGTCCATCTTTTAAAAATTTGAGTTATGATTATAACCATTTCGTCGCAGAGCTCTTCTAGGATTTTTCAATGTTTGGGTATCTTTATTCTGGTTGGCGAAACGTTTGAATAAAGATGCCTACTACTATAACTACTACTCTCGAAGCCTGATATCTGACTTCTATTTTGTGTCTATATGAGTGGCGAGGCCAGCCCTAATTAGACTTTTATAAATATATTGAATTATACAAATGTGTTTTTAAATCATACCACGGGTGGGGTTAGAACCCGCGATCAGAGTCTCAAAACTCCAGACCGACGCGTCAGCCACTGGGTCAGCTAGCTTCAATAAGATTCATCCAACTAGGTATATTTCTACACCATAGGAAGGTTAGCATAGGCACCACTGTGTCCACAAATGCTAGCATTGCCGTAACGAACTCTAGCTCAAGTCCCCCTCAAAGCCGTCAACATGTTTGCAATCACGATTTCGTGAGTCAGAGATGTGTGTTTTTGCACAACTTAGAGCAGATCTCTGGCTGATACAGACAAATAGAGCAGAGCTCTGGCTAATACGCACAAAATCGAGCTCTGTGTACTGCACAGACATTTAGAGCAAATTAAGCTTTTCTCAAGACAATGTTTCGCTCAGGAAGAAGTTGAGTAATGCAGAGGAACAGACAAAACTGCAGCCGCTGCAGTGTATTGCAGTGACGGCTGCTGCAGTGTGTCACTAGGTCAAGTTGCAAGGTCAGATGCAGGAGTGATTTGCTCTAACAATCTTCCAAGTGGGAGTGATGCACTCTTACACTCTTCCAAGTGGGAGTGATGCCTCTTACACTCTTCCAAGTGGGGATGATACACACTTACACTCGTAAAAGTGGAGAGTGATAGTCTTGAACCAGTCACTGAATCAATCACTTGCTGAACCAATCACTGAATCACTTACTGAACCAATCACTTAACCAATCACTGAAACACTTGTATGTGTATTTAACTAAGCACTGAATGTTAAAAACACTGAAGGACCATAGAATCACCTAGATGAGTTCAAGAACACCATCCTCAGGTTGTCTCTTCCACACCGTATGTATACTAATGTCAGCCACTGAAAAGAGGTTCGAAGATTCAGTACTCCTCCTGGCCTGTGTTTAGAAGCAGGTGCCATTGCTGACGACTCTGAAGCTGTGGTGATGGAAGGACACAGGTACAATCGGGCAGCCAGACTCTACAAGTTGTTGTGTGATATCTGGACACTTGTGCAACGTTTCCAGAATAAAGATATGTCACACTACTATGCACAAATGTCCCGCCTGAGTGTACAAGCACACTTCCCCCAGGGTGGACTCTCAGTACAGCTTGACAGGAGAAACCTTGCTGACAGAATTCCAGTGGACCAAACAATAGAAGAAATCATCAACAAGGACATCCAGTCTCTTGTTGAAACTAAAGGATGTGAGTACAGGAGCTCATACCCCAGACCTATAAGGAAAATCATAGGCCAAGGCAGATCCCACCATCTCACTTATTCAAATCTGCAACCACCTAGGATCAAGAAAGAAGGAAAAGGAAGTCCAAGTCATTACAGATTTGATGATCAGCTTGATAGATCAGTTTAGCCAAAACCAAAGAGAGCTGGCGAGCTTGACCACTGGGATCGTGGTTTCACAAGCAATCTGGGCTTGTGTGTGACTAGTTAAGGGGCACGCAAGTTCCCCCGTCTTCTAATAACGTGTTTATTTTTCCACTATAATCTACCTTGTCCATAATTACTATCGCATTTGCTTTATCCGTTCCGTAAAGTGAAGTCTAGAAGTCCCTTAATGTTCCAATTCGAACCGGAACATCATTGTAAGTTTCTTTCTTCTATGTTGGGGTTATTTGTGGATTGTTCCAGTCACGGTATTGTGCCTTTTTAGTGTCCATCGTGGTCTCACTCAGAGCTTATAACCAGGAAGAGGAATCGTAGCGAAACTTCAAGAGAGAACGTTTGGAGACAGAACCACCAATACCAAAATTCAAAGACATTAATGAAGAGATAGAAGTTGATGTTCAAAGCAGACAGAAATCTATCTGACACATGCAGACAGCTGTATACATCAGAGATATTTTATCATCTGTAAGTTATCAAGTCTATTCAAGTTGGCTATACATCACAGATGTACACGATATAAGTTTACTCATTAACTTGATGACTTTGTTTCTATTATATTAAATCTGTTTTATGATTTTTTTTTATTTTAGTAGTTCTGGGTTGATACAGTCAGTATTTCATACTATGACAAAGCTGCCACTCTCAAGAGAATTTATTACATGAAAATATCTATAGAGACCATTTCAAAACAACCAGAATTAGCCAACCTGTGTGGCACCGACAATTGCAATAATAATAATAATAATAATAATAATAATAATAATATCTTTATTTCTACAAGTACATGTACAAGGTATACAGGCCTAGTTGACATCAATGACATACTACTATATATAAAGCCGCTTGTTATGCTGAGCATTTCCGGCAAATTAAGTCAGTTTTGTCCTCAGGATGCGACCCACACCAGTCGACTAACACCCAGGTACCTATTTTACTGCTAGGTGAATATGGACAGCAGGTGTCCTACGGAATACGTCCCAATGTTTTCCAGCGGTATCGACTCCCCGGTACGGCTGAGTGCACTAGCAATTGAGCTGCGGAATACCAATTGAAAAATATGATCTGGGCCAGTGGGATAAATCATATTTTTCATTGTTTTTCTGGGATATTCACTTGAGAAGTGATCTTCAGACGCCTGTGACCACAGGCAAGGGTAAAACTTAACGAGTCAACGCTGTAGGTTCGAACCAATGACTCCGAACGGAGAGACGAAAGCAAACGCACCCAGCCATATGGCCTGACCCCATGTGATAGACTTTTTACGTCAGAGGGAAAAAGAAAGGAAAACTGTACAACAAATGGTATTTATATACTGACAGTTGTATATAACGAAGTCACAAACTGCAGTTAGAACAAACCTTATTTAAAGAACGCCTATTGTACGGGCAAAACATTAAATAAACTTTCCATTGTACAATTTGCGTCTTTATTCCATAAGAGGAAAATTCTACTAGACCTTTATTTAGTGAAAGCAGCAGCAGTATGCAGGTCAAGTTATACTTACGTTCGTTCTTCAATTATCTGGTGACGACCTCGCCATGACATTTAACACTAGCGATAATAATGACCCACGTGACGAGTCTGTCTGCCACCAATAACGGCATTACAAACAAACTGAAAAAAAATCTGGTCTAGAAGACAGAAAAAGTAGTTGGGCATTGCGCATTGATTCTCATGGCGGTGAGGAGCGCAGAGTAGGTGTGAAAGGTGTTACTTTCTGCATAAAGAGGACTGTGTCAGGGTGTTGAGGGGACCTAGGAGAGATGATGCAAAGGTGCCGCCTCTTCCCTCCTTCATAAATAGTATCTTTCCCCTCCATAACTAGCACCCCCTCCTTCATAACTAGCAGTCCCTCCTTCATAACTAGCACTCCCCTCCTTCATAACTAGCACCCCCTCCTTCATAACTAGCACCCCTCCTTCATAACTAGCATTCCTCCTTCATAACTAGCACCCCTACTTCATAACTAGCACCCCCTCTTTCATAACTTAACCCCCTCCTTCATAACTAGCATTCCCTCCTTCATAACTAGCATTCCTCCTTCATAACTAGCACCCTACTTCATAACTAGCACCCCTCTTTCATAACTAGCACCCTCCTTCATAACTAGATTCCCTCCTTCATAACTAGCATTCCCTCCTTCATAACTAGCACCCCTTCTTCCTAACTAGCACCTCCTCCTTCATAACTAGCACCCCTCCCTCCTTCATAACTACCACCCCTCCTCCTTCATAACACCCTCCCTCCATCATAACTAGCATCCCTCCCTCCTTCATAACTAGCATCCTCCCTCCTTCATAACTAGCACTCCCCTCCATCATAACTAGCAGTCCCCATCATAACTAGCAGTCCCCATCATAACTAGCACTCCCCATCATAACTAGCACTCCCCATCATAACTAGCACTCCCCATCATAACTAGCACCCCATCATAACTAGCACTCCCCTCCATAACTAGCACTCCCTCCATCATAACTAGCACTCCCCTCCATCATAACTAGCACTCCCTTCCATCATAACTAGCACTCCCCTCCTTCATAACTAGCACTCCCCTCCTTCATAACTAGCACTCCCCTCCTTCATAACTAGCACTCCCCTCCCTCATAACTAGCACTCCCCTCCCTCATAACTAGCACTCCCCTCCCTCATAACTAGCACTCCCCTCCTTCATAACTTGCACTCCCCTCCCTCATAACTAGCACTCCCCTCCTTCATAACTAGCACTCCCCTCCCTCATAACTAGCACTCCTCTCCTTCATAACTAGCACTCCCCTCTTTCCCTAGTGCCTAACCTCTGCCACAATAAAACACGCACAACGTACACTGACTTTAAACAAAGGACCTTCATTGTTCCTGGCAACAAAAACATGTCGTTTTCAAACAAAAATGACAAATAAAGCTTGTATACCTGGAGTATACCTAGAGGGCATTCCGGGGGTCAACGCCCCCGCGGCCAGGCCCATGACCAGGCCTCTTGGTGGATCACGACCTGATCAATTAGGCTGTTACTGATGGCCGTACGTAAACCAATGTACGACCCACAGCCCGGCTGGTCAGGTACTGACTTTAGGTACCTGTCCAACTCCGTCTTGAAGACAGCCAGGCGTCTGTTGGTAACGGAACATTCAATAAATATTCCAAAATACATCGCAGTCAAAATAGACTCCAAAAATATACTGCACATAATAGAAAAAAATAAAAATAAATAAAATTGAAAACTGCTCACATTGTACCATGAATAAAAATAAGAATGTCGGTTTTTGTCCTGGTTTTAGGTTGTGTAAGTTTTAATTTTTTTTTCAACAAACCGGCAGTATTCCACCCAGGCAGCGCGACAAAAAGACAAACAAAAGTTTCTCTTTTGAAATTTAGTAATGCATACAGGAAAAGGGGTTACTAGCCCCTTGCTCCCGGCATTTTAGTCGCGTCTTACGACACGCATGGCTTACGGAGGAAGAATTCTGTTCCACTTCCCAATGGAGATAGGAAATAAACAAGAACAAGAACTATTAAGAAAATAGAAGAAAACCCAGATGAGTGTGTATATATCTAAGCGCGTACATGCATGTGTAGTGTAACCTAAGTTTAAGTAGAAGTAACAAGGTATACCTGGAATCCCACGAGTTTCTGAGACAAAAAAAAGACACCAGCATTCCTACCATGTAAAACAATTAGAGGTTTTCTTTAAAATGTTATTGTTTTAATCATTTTTGGTTCCTGCGAAACAACTGGAAAAATGTCTCTTATGATCAGAAATAAGTCACAGTGTTTGACGTTATTTAGTTATCCAAGGTTCACTCTACATACTGCACTTTTGTGTTATAATGCACTATCATCTACTTAATGCACTTTTCATGTGCTTAATGCACTTTCATTTTCTTAAAATGCACTTTCAAGTGCTTATCAAATCTATGCTTTCTGAAGACCAGTGTAAATTATTCAAAAGTTATTAATTCCCTTTCTTATTTATAAAAAATGGATTGCCCCGATTTGCTTTATTTCTAGAAGAAATTGGGAAAATTTAAATTATGCTTTATATATCGATAATTTCTAAGTGTCGCATCCAATTACCTTCAACCTTGCTACTCTTGATAAGTTGGTAATGCAGGTTATGAGTGGCTTCATGCTTGATGTGCTTGTGTATTTTATCATTGTGTTCTCTTTAAGATAAGAGAATGCCTCTTCAGTTTAGCTTCAAATCTGTGCTTTCTCAGCCGAAATTTTAAATTAGATCTGGGCTGTGTATGGCCTAATTTGCCATTTTTATTGAATACATTGCAACATTATTTACCACATTACTTATAATAATAATAATTTTATTTCTACAAGTACATGATACAACTTATACAGACCATAGCTGACATCAGTAATATACAATGTAGAAAGCCCCTTGTTACGCAGAGCGTAATATTGGAGAGCAGAGTTAATACTGAACTGCATTATAAACTCATGCCGCACTCTGCACTATTCCAATCGCTTGCGTTGAGATACAGGGGGTTGGGGTTATGAAATACGGAGATGACTCTCGAGTCGTGCAGCGACAGCAATGCATGGGGCTTTTCTGGCGTCACATGAATTTTCGGGTGGGAAGACAGCCTTCTTCACGACCCTGACCTTACACAGAGCATGTGTAGCGATGATGGTGGTTAGGTGTTGATCATGACCCGCTTAGCAGTGTTGAGAAAGCATGTGTGTAGCAGCAACAGCAACAGCAGCAGCAGCAGCAGCAGTAGCAGCAGCAGTAGCAGCAGCAGCAGTGAAAGTAGATAATTCTCCCCGGCGGTCAGCCTCTGGGAACAGCGAGAAGAAAAAAATAATCTCCCTTCTCATCTCTATTTGCTTTCTTGTTCTCATCCTCTCTCATTTTTGTTTCGTCCTTGTTTGTTTTCCTCTTTATCTACGTTTATTGGTCTTAATACTTTCCTCTTCTTCTTTATCTTTCCCTCCCTTTTTATTAGTCTATCTTCCTCTTCATATAATTTTATCTAATTTTTAAATTAGCCTTTCCTTTCCCTCAGTAAAATTTCCTCCTCTTTATTTAACATTTCCTCTTTATCTAACATTTTCTCCTCTTTATCTAATATTTCCTCTTCATATTTCTCTTTCTCCTCCTAAGCTTTACTCTCTCCTTATATCTTTATTTACTACAAGTACATGTACATGGTATACAGGCCTAGCTGACATCAATGACACAGTACTATATAGAAAGCCGCTTGTTATGCAGAGCATTTCGGGCAAATTAGGTCCTTGTCCCAGGATGCGACCCACACCAGTCCACTAACACCCAGGTACCCATTTTACTGATGGGTGAACATGGACGATCGGTGTAAGGAAACACGCCCAATGTTTCTACCCTCGCTGGGAATATCTGAGATAGAGAGAGAGAGAGAGAGAGAGAGAGAGAGAGAGAGAGAGAGAGAGAGAGAGAGAGAGAGAGAGAGAGAGAGAGAGAGAGAGAGAGAGAGAGAGATCTCATAATGTAAACATGTAAAAAACTTGATGGCTTTGTCCCATATCTAAACACTACCCATAACGACGTCACTCATGGCTCACGAAATCGTAATACCACGACTACAAACCACACGACTAACTTGCCATAAGCTCGAGACCCATCCGCAGGAAAATAGACCCGGTGGAAAGGAGGGGCGCCGCGGGCACAGTAAGAGAACACTGCGTCAACATCCGTGGCCCGTGAGTGTGTAACCTGCTACCAACGGCGGATGTTGGAAACACTGCCGGTACATGTGTAGATGTTGACATGGGGAAACTGGATCACTACCACCGCCAAGTGACGGGTCAACCAGGCTGTGGTGGATTTGTGGGTCAGCTGGACAGCTTCAGCACCAACAGCCTGGTTGACCAGGTGGTTAGTAAGGAAGGCTGGTCAAAAGCAGGAGTATATGAGTAGGAATACCCTCGAGAAAGTCACAGATTGACTCTCCTCCCCTCCTCCTCCTCTTCCTCCTCCTCCTCTACCTCCTCTTCTTACCTTCGCCTCTCCCACCCAGTGTTACTCCAAGACATGGCGTCACTGCTTGTCATGCTTCTGAAGCATGACAATGCTGTTGTTAACCAGTGTGAGGGAGGAGGGAGGAGGAGGAGGGGAGGAGTGTAACAAAGGATGGAGGGAAAGGGAAGAAAGGAGAAGGGAACGAAGAAGAAGAGGCGAAAGAGGAAGGAGGGCAGAAAAGGAGAGAGAGAGAGAGAGGAGAGAGAGAGAGAGAGGAGAGAGAGAGAGAGAGAGAGAAGAGAAGAGAGAGAAGAGAGAGAGAGAGAGAGAGAGAGAGAGAGAGAGAGAGAGAGAGAGAGAGAGAGAGAGAGAGAGAGAGAGAGAGAGAGAGAGAGAGAGAAGCTAAACTGAGAAAGTTTAAAACAAGTTAGAAAGGAGGTAAAGATAAAGTCATAGGGTTACAATCTTCGTCTCTCAGCTTAACAACTAAGGTTTCTGCCAAGCTTAAAACCCAGCAACTATCTAAAAAAAGCTTCATAAGCTTAAAAATTCAATAACTATCTAAATAAATTCTTCACAGACCTTCCCAGCTTATATCCTAATAATTACTTCATAATGACACGAGTTTTACGACTAACTTGCCGCGAGTTCGATCCCCACCCATACTGTTTTTATTTCGTCGTGACTTACAAGAAAAGAGACACACGACTCATAAAACCGTAAAAACACGATTACATAACAAACCACGGAGCGGGTAGGGATTCGAACCCATGGCAAGTGAGTTCTGAAACTCACAGGCCAGTGCGCTAACCACAATAAGAGTCATCCAACAAGGTATATTGCTATACACTGTAGGGAGGTTAGCATGGGCTACCACTGTGACCCAATTTGTATACATCCAAACAGTTTTCCCAGAGGAATTTTTCTCTTTACATTTATGCACGAAATAAATATTGCCATGCGCACAAGTATGGAAGCACCAGCCATGCGTACAAGTATGGAAGCACCAGCCATGCGTACAAGTATGGAAGCACCAGCCATGCGTACAAGTATGGAAGCACCAGCCATGCGTACAAGTATGGAAGCACCAGCCATGCGTACAAGTATGGAAGCACCAGCCATGCGCACAAGTATGGAAGCACCAGCCATGCGTACAAGTATGGAAGCACCAGCCATGCGTACAAGTATGGAAGCACCAGCCATGCGTACAAGTATGGAAGCACCAGCCATGCGTACAAGTATGGAAGCACCAGCCATGCGCACAAGTATGGAAGCACCAGCCATGCGCACAAGTATGGAAGCACCAGCCATGCGCACAAGTATGGAAGCACCAGCCATGCGCACAAGTATGGAAGCACCAGCCATGCGTACAAGTATGGAAGCACCAGCCATGCGTACAAGTATGGAAGCACCAGCCATGCGTACAAGTATGGAAGCACCAGCCATGCGTACAAGTATGGAAGCACCAGCCATGCGTACAAGTATGGAAGCACCAGCCATGCGCACAAGTATGGAAGCACCAGCCATGCGTACAAGTATGGAAGCACCAGCCATGCGTACAAGTATGGAAGCACCAGCCATGCGTACAAGTATGGAAGCACCAGCCATGCGTACAAGTATGGAAGCACCAGCCATGCGTACAAGTATGGAAGCACCAGCCATGCGCACACATATGGAAGCACCAGCCATGCGTACAAGTATGGAAGCACCAGCCATGCGTACAAGTATGGAAGCACCAGCCATGCGCACACATATGGAAGCACCAGCCATGCGTACAAGTATGGAAGCACCAGCCATGCGTACAAGTATGGAAGCACCAGCCATGCGTACAAGTATGGAAGCACCAGCCATGCGTACAAGTATGGAAGCACCAGCCATGCGCACAAGTATGGAAGCACCAGCCATGCGCACACATATGGAAGCACCAGCCATGCGTACAAGTATGGAAGCACCAGCCATGCGTACAAGTATGGAAGCACCAGCCATGCGTACAAGTATGGAAGCACCAGCCATGCGTACAAGTATGGAAGCACCAGCCATGCGCACACATATGGAAGCACCAGCCATGCGCACAAGTATGGAAATAGTGCGTTATTGTACATTTAAAAGTAGTGTTTAACGTTAAAGTTAATAATGCATTAACGTTAACAACGCAAATAACGCATTAAGGTTAACATTAATAACGAATTAACTTTAACAATGCATTTTAAACCCACTTCCACTAACGCATGCTGATTCTTCTCACACACAACCAGTATTTAACGGTTGAGCACCAGCCACTGGGTCTGCAGATCTGGCTTCAAACTTTAAGAAGTTTTCCATCACTTGAGGACACAAGTGACTTTAAAGTTTATTGGACAGGTGTATTCCTTTTATATTGTGTGAGTTGCATCTAGAAGCGCCAAGCTTCTTAGGTTTCTTGAGGTGGTTGAGCTACAGCTTTTGGGTCTCTGGAAAATAGGAGGGGTGAGACTATGTTCATGGTCGTCTTGTAGGTGATGAGCTTTATCAGTACAAAGACATGAAATGAAGACTGTAGAACTATATACATATGAGGTAATCAGTCGCTCAACCTTGGTGTTGACGAAGAGCAAAGTAGATGTTGCACATGTGTGTTTACTCATCAGGTGATGAGCTACAGCTTCTGGACCTCTATCCGGTGCACCTGGGGGTCAAGAACGGCAGCTCCCGAATTCACGAGGTTTTGATTTACAGCTCATGGACTGCTACAAAATCTTAAATTACAGCTTCTGGGTCTTATGGGGGCACTGAGCTAGTGTTCCAGAGCCTCTTGGCAGTATTGATCTTTAGCTTCTTGGTGGCTTGACGTGTTGAGTTATAGCTCATGGGCCTTTTGAGTGTGTGTAACTGGAGTTTTTGTCCTGATTTGTGAGCTGAAGTTCTGGGCTCCATGAATGTCTTCAGCCAGAGCTTCTAGGCATCAGGGAATGTTATTAGCCTGGGATTATTAGCGGGCGGGGGTTGCCTCTCCCGCTACTGAAATACATCTAATTTGTATTGTTTTTGACACAGACAAGTAACAAGGTGTGAGGCAGCACTCACACTCAACAATTACTTCACCACACACTGTAAACTCAGCAACATGAGGTCATTAATGGGGAGACCTTGTGGGTGTGTTGGCTAAGAGGTTAGATGAGTCGCGTGTTTCCAAGGCTTCCAGGTTATAATGTTGGTCAGAGTGGCACGTGTTTAGACTCTCAATCTTCCCACACTCGGAGGACGTGTGAAGCTGCGTCTGACGTACCTTTGTTACAGCACCTCGGAGGACGTGGGAAGCTGCGTCTGACGTACCTTTGTTACAGCACCTCGGAGGACGTGGGAAGCTGCGTCTGACGTACCTTTGTTACAGCACCTCGGAGAACTTGTGAAGCTGCGTCTGACGTACCTTTGTTACAGCACCTCGGAGGACGTGGGAAGCTGCGTCTGACGTACCTTTGTTACAGCACCTCGGAGGACGTGGAAGCTGCGTCTGACGTACCTTTGTTACAGCACCTCGGAGGACGTGTGAAGCTGCGTCTGGCGTACCTTTGTTACAGCACCTCGGAGGACGTGGGAAGCTGCGTCTGACGTACCTTTGTTACAGCACCTCGGAGGACGTGTGAAGCTGCGTCTGGCGTACCTTTGTTACAGCACCTCGGAGGACGTGTGAAGCTGCGTCTGGCGTACCTTTGTTACAGCACCTCGGAGGACGTGTGAAGCTGTGTCTGGCGTACCTTTGTTACAGCACCTCGGAGGACGTGTGAAGCTGCGTCTGGCGTACCTTTGTTACAGCACCTCGGAGGACGTGTGAAGCTGTGTCTGGCGTACCTTTGTTACAGCACCTCGGAGGACGTGTGAAGATGGTCTGGCGTACCTTTGTTACAGCACCTCGGAGGACGTGTGAAGCTGGTTTGGCGTACCTTTGTTACAGCACCTCGGAGGACGTGTGAAGCTGCGTCTGGCGTACCTTTGTTACAGCACCTCGGAGGACGTGTGAAGCTGTGTCTAGCGTACCTTTGTTACAGCACCTCGGAGGACGTGTGAAGCTGCGTCTGGCGTACCTTTGTTATAGCACCTCGGAGGACGTGTGAAGCTGCGTCTGGCGTACCTTTGTTACAGCACCTCGGAGGACGTGTGAAGCTGCGTCTGGCGTACCTTTGTTACAGCACCTCGGAGGACGTGTGAAGCTGCGTCTGGCGTACCTTTATTACAGCACCTCGGAGGACGTGTGAAGCTGTGTCTGGCGTACCTTTGTTACAGCACCTCGGAGGACGTGTGAAGCTGTGTCTGGCGTACCTTTGTTACAGCACCTCGGAGGACGTGTGAAGCTGTGTCTGGCGTACCTTTGTTACAGCACCTCGGAGGACGTGTGAAGCTGTGTCTGGCGTACCTTTGTCACAGCACCTCGGAGGACGTGTGAAGCTGTGTCTGGCGTACCTTTGTTACAGCACCTCGGAGGACGTGTGAAGCTGCGTCTGGCGTACCTTTGTTACAGCACCTCGGAGGACGTGTGAAGCTGTGTCTGGCGTACCTTTGTTACAGCACCTCGGAGGACGTGTGAAGCTGTGTCTGGCGTACCTTTGTTACAGCACCTCGGAGGACGTGTGAAGCTGTGTCTGACGTACCTTGAACATTACTAATGTTGAGTTATCCAGGCGCTGAGGCGGAGTTCAAGTTAATTAATTAATGCTGAGGTTTAATGCAATGCTGGCCTAGCACGCACTCTAAACACACACACACACACACACACACACACACACACACACGTAAGGCAGATAGTGACAGTGTCATATAGGAAAGGGGGTACGAGAAAGAGTAAAATATAAGTAAGAAGAGTGATGGTAGCGAGAGTCCAGTGGAGATAATGTGAGGTCACTGGTGACTACACCATCACCTCTCATCTCTCTCACTACCGTGGATATTACCCACCTCCACCTCAACTCTCACCTTATTAAGAATAACAATAAATTAAAGATAAAGATAAATGAAGACGAATATAGAGGCATATAAAGACACGTATGTGTCTATCTACATATTGTCTACACCACCATATTTTTCCAGGCTACCAGAATGTATTGAGTCCTATGGGTTACTGTTTGCAGGTAATGTTAAACTAATGAGAAAAATAAGAACAGGGGAGGACAAGAATAAATTTCAGAGAGACTTTAACAGACTACAGTTGTGGTCAAACAAGGATTTCTCGAGTTTAGTGACATGGAGAAGGTGTGGGAGGTCTGGACACACAGAGTGAAAAGGTCCCGGGGTAAATAAAACACCAAACATGTTACCAGAAATACACATAAACCGTATAACACCAGCGGCAAACACAAGACTAACAGACCTCAGAAAAACATTCAGGCACTTGAGTTAAAAAATACTCTGAAACTTTATACACGATTTATGTTAGGTTAGTCGTTGAGTACGTTGCCCCAGCACGGAGCCCACACCTGGTTAACCACATGAGGCTCGGAAGGGTTCCAATAATTTGCCTCTAGACTAGTACCAGAACTGAGAAGGAGGCACTACTAGAGTTTGAAGAAACTGAACGTGGCCACCTTGACGGAGAGAAGAACAAGGGAGAGACATGATTACAACATACAAAAATATTGAGACTTAGGAAGTATCAAGGAAGCTGAAGATACAGACGAGCCAGAGGGATGTCAGGAAGAACTTTTTTTAGTCTGAGGGTGGTTGAAAAGTAGAATAACCTGTACGAGGTAATGATGGAACCAAACTCAATACAAAGCTTCACCAGGAACAGACCAGAAATCAGTAATTCAAATAATAGTAGTCTAGGAGCCATGGGCCAAGAACTGAGTATCGATGCCCCGGAAAATATACCTCGATTAATACAGTAAAAATGAACAGAATGCCAAAATATTATAAAACAGAACATAGAAAGAGAAAAGCTCAACGTAAGGTTGACTAGTTCAAACGGAGTATAGACAAAAGTAAAGAACCAGAGGAACCAGCAACAGAGGCTGTTATAGATCTCACACAAATAAAGACAACTGATGTAATACAGATACAATGTAACTAGCAGGATATGGAAAAATAATCACAGAAGCAGTATAATGTGATCCTTTATTGACAACGTTGTCAATAAAGGATCACATTATACTGCTTATGTATTTATTTTTCCATTGTGTCGGTATTTTATACCACTTATTTCCAACTAGCGGGATATTAAATACTGAGGAAAGGAAGAAACAGAGGAGGGGAAGGAATGTTAATGAGAAACCAGTGGTGTCTTGAAGAAACCTGTGGAATAAACGAAGGTGAGTGAAATGACTTGTGGGAACCCAAGATACTAGAAACAACCAACCATCAAACATAAGACCACGACAGTAATGTGAAGTTATGTAGTGACGATTCGCTCCCTAGTGGAGGCTCTAAGAGATCATTTTAGGACCCGATCTCTGTCATATTTACAAAGACAACCAGCACATAGAAGATTGAAACTTATGACGACGTTTCGATCTGACTTGAACCATTAACTAGTTTCATTCTTAACTAGTTTCATTCTCGTGTGCGGCCAGCTGTAACAGCCTGGTTGATCAGGCCCTGATCCGCAGCGAGACCTGGTCACGCACCGGGCAGCGGGGGCATTGACCCCCGCAACACCCTCCAGGTACACTCCAGGTATTATCAACTTCTCATAAAAAATACGTTCATAAAATGCTTCGATAGAGTACGCAAAGACAGACTCATTAGAAAGGAATCAAGAAAACATATGTCTGCAGTATATATACGCATTGTTACTTTTAGTAACGTGATCAGAAACTGTATATATTTTTTTACATCGGCTGCTTTATACAACATTGTGTATGGAAGATGATTGTATATTTGCTAGCGAGTGCAGTCAATTTGCCTGACTCAGTTCCAACTGACGCGCCTCTAATTTAATCCATCCCTGCGATCACCGCCACTCACGTCTTTCCCATCTATTCTCCCCTCACTTCCTCCACTAACGACTTCCTCCTCTTCTCTCCACCTTTCCCATGTTGCCCTTCCTGACAAGTACCCTTCCCTCTGATTCTTAAGAGTATCCATTTCTCTCTTTTCTCTTTCCTAAGATAGTTGTGACTCTTCCAGGAAAGCACTGCTCTCTTCCTCGCCTCCCATCACCTCCTGCCAGTGTTCCTCATTGAAAAAACTTTATCTTGTTCCTACGAGACCTTTCTCTATTCTTACACTACGAGACTCCACAGTTCTACTCCAGTAATTCGAGGACCTCCATGTCACTCCAGCAAGGTCCTCCATGTCACTCCAGCAAGGTCCTCCATGCCATTCTAACAAGGTGGAGGCATGTCACTCCAGCAAGGTCCTCCATGTCACTCCAGCAAGGTCCTCCATGTCACTCCAGCAAGGTCCTCCATGCCATTCTAACAAGGTCCTCCATGTCACTCCAGCAAGGTCCTCCATGTCACTCCAGCAAGATCATCAACACCACTCCAGAAAGGTCGTCCATTCCATCATTACGAGCACTGTACGACTTTCCCTTATACAGTGAAGGAGCGTCACTGTTATATAACAGTGACGCAGTGTTACTGTTATAATAGTGATGGAGTGTTACTATTATATAACAGTGACGGAGTGTTACTGTTATATAACAAACTATAATGAAGCAACACTGACTTGCAACACTGAGTGTTAGGAGGGGGGGGGGCACTTAAATACACTGACAAAAAACTCTTACCACTTGCAATACACAGGTTACATATCAATTTCTATACAAATTTCTATACAAACACAGGGTAGAACACTCACAGAATTATTCACATTAATTAATACACATTTCGTGCATTATAACATTCACTAAGCATCATGGCAATGAACTCGGAGCCAAATAAAAACAATGACTCTAGTATTTAATCTTAGGCAATAGCGCATTCAGGCATCTTAAGTGGTTTATAATGGCATTAGTGCCGAGTTTATGGCAGTTTATTATAGTAATTACGGTGGATTATAGTCATGTACACAATGTTTGTACAAAGAGTAGTTGATAAATAAGACACCTGAGCAACACTTGTGGGAACGTTTCGCTCTCCAGGAAATCTGTCAAGCGTTACGACTTGTCACATTTCCTGGATTAGTTGCACTTGTGACCTTTTACCTTGCAAAACGAACGAATGTCGACGAATGAAGGAGTGGGCGGGACACGAACCTGGTGCTGACACACTCACCCACTGCAACACGAATGTGACACAAATTTTGAAAGCGAACACTAACAGCCTGACTGCTCAGGAACCGGCCCACGGTCAGTGGACGAGCACTGTGTGTGTGTGTGTGTGTGTATATATATATATATATATATATATATATATATATATATATATATATATATATATATATATATATATATATATAATTTTTATTAATTTTCACATCGGCCGATTCCCACCAAGGCAGGGTGGCCGAAAAGAAAAACTTTCATCATCATTCACTCCATCACTGTCTTGCCAGAAGGGTGCTTTACACTACAGTTATAAAACTGCAACATTAACACCCCTCCTTCAGAGTGCCGGCACTGTACTTCCCATCTCCAGAACTCAAGTCCGGCCTGCCGGTTTCCTGAATCCCTTCATAAATGTTACTTTGCTCACACTCCAACAGCACGTCAAGTATTAAAAACCATATGCCTCCATTCACTCCTATCAAATACGCTCACACATGCTTGCTGGAAGTCCAAGCCCCTCGCACACAAAACTTCCTTTACCCCCTCCCTCCAACCTTTCCTAGGCCGACCCCTACCCCGCCTTCCCTCCACTACAGATTTATAAACTCTCGAAGTCACTCTGTCTCGTTCCATTCTCTCTACATGTCCAAACCACCTCAACAACCCCTCCTCAGCTCTCTGGACAATCGTTTTGGTAATCCCGCACCTCCTCCTAATTTCCAAACTCCGAATTCTCTGCATTATATTCACACCACACATTGACCTCAGACATGACATCTCCACTGCCTCCAGCCTTCTCCTCGTTGCAACATTCATCACCCATGCTTCACACCCATATAAGAGCGTTGGTATAACTATACTTTCATACATTCCCCTCTTTACTTCCATGGACAAGGTTCTTTGTCTCCACAGACTCCGAAGTGCTCCACTCACCCTTTTCCCCTCATCAATTCTATGATTCACCTCATCCTTCATAGACCCATTCGCCGACATGTCCACTCCCAAATATCTGAATACATTCACCTCCTCCATACTCTCTCCCTCCAATCTGATATCCAATCTTTCGTCACCTATTCTTTTTGTTATCCTCATCACCTTACTCTTTCCTATATTCACTTTCAATTTTCTTCTTTTACACACCCTACCAAATTCATCCACCAACCTCTGCAGCTTCTCTTCAGAATCTCCCAAAAGCACAGTGTCATCAGCAAAAAGCAACTGTGACAACTCCACTTTGTATTTGCTTCTTTATCTTTTAGCCCAACACCTCTTGCCAAGACCCTCGCATTCACTTCTCTTACAACCCCATCTATAAATATATTGAACAACCACGGTGACATCACACATCCTTGTCTAAGGCCCACTTTTACTGGGAAATAGTCCCTTCCCTCCTACACACTCTAACCTGAGCCTCACTATCCTCATAAAAACTCTTCACTGCTTTCAGTAACCTTCCTCCTATTCCATACACCTGCAACATCTGCCACATTGCCCCCCTATCCACCCTATCATACGCCTTTTCCAAATCCATAAATGCCACAAAAACATCTTTACCCTTATCCAAATACTGTTCACCTATATGTTTCACTGTAAACACTTGGTCTACACACCCCTACCTTTCCTAAAGCCCCCTTGTTCATCTGCTATCCTGCTTTCTGTTTTACTCTTAATTCTTTCAATAATAACTCTACCATACACTTTACCAGGTACACTCAACAGACTTATTCCCCTATAATTTTTGCACTCTCTTTTGTCCCTTTGCCTTTATACAAAGGAACAATACACGCTCTCTGCCAATCCCTAGGTACCTTACCCTCTTCCATACATTTATTAAATAATAGCACCAACCACTCCAAAATTATATCCCCACCTGCTTTTAACATTTCTATCTTTATCCCATCAATCCCAGCTGCCTTACCCCTTTCATTCTACCCACTGCCTCACGAACTTCCCCTACACCCACAACTGGCTCTTCCACACTCCTACAAGATGTTATTCCTCCTTGCCCTACACACGAAATCACAGCTTCCTGTCTTCATCAACATTTAACAAATCCTCAAAATATTCTCTCCATCTTCCCGATACCTCTAACTCTCCATTTAATAACTCTCCTCTCCTATTTTTAACTGTCAAATCCATTTGTTCTCTAGGCTTCCTCAACTTATTAATCTCATTCCAAAACTTTTTCTTATTTTCAACAAAATTTGCTGATAACATCTCACCCACTCTCTCATCTGCTCTCTTTTACATTGCTTCACCACTCTTTTAACCTCTCTTTTTCTCTCCATATACTCTTCCCTCCTTGCATCACTTCTACTTTGTAAAAACCTCTCATATGCTAACTTTTTCTCCTTACTACTCTCTTTATATCATCATTCCACCAATCGCTCCTCTTCCCTCCGCACCCACTCGCCTGTAACCACAAACTTCTGCTGAACACTCTAACACTACATTTTTAAATCTACCCCATACATTTTCGACCCCATTGCCTACACTCTCACTAGCCCATCTATCCTCCAATAGTTGTTTATATCTTACCCTAACTGCCTCCTCTTTTAGTTTATAAACCTTCACCTCTCTTTTACTTTCTGATTCTATTTTCCTTGTATCCCATCTACCTTTTACTCCCACTGTAGCTATAACTAAAAAGTGATCTGATATATCTGTAGCCCCTCTATAAACATGTACATCCTGAAGTCTACTCAACAGTCTTTTATCTACCAATACATAGTCCAACAAACTACTGTCATTACGCCCTACATCATATCTTGTATACTTATTTATCCTCTTTTTCTTAAAATATGTATTACCTATAACTAAACCCCTTTCTATACAAAGTTCAATCAAAGGGCTCCCATTATCATTTACACCTGGCACCCCAAACTTACCTACTACACCCTCTCTGCATGTTTCTCCCACTTTATCATTTAGGTCCCCTACCACAATTACTCTCTCATTTGGTTCAAAAGTTCCTATACATTCGCTTAACATCTCCCAAAATCTCTCTCTCTCCTCTACACTCCTCTCTTCTCCAGGTGCATACACGCTTATTATGACCCACTTTTCGCATCCGACCCTTATTTTAATCCACATAATCCTTGAATTTACACATTTATATTCCCTCTTTTCCTTCCATAACTGATCCTTCAACATTATTGCTACCCCTTCCTTAGCTCTAACTCTCTCAGATACTCCTGACTTAATCCCATTTATTTCTCCCCACTGAAACTCGCCTACCCCTTCAGCTTTGTTTCGCTTAGGGCCAGGACATCCAACTTCTTTTCATTCATAACATCGGCAATCATCTCTTTCTTATCATCCGCACTACATCCACGCACATTCAGACAATCCAATTTTATAAAGTTTTTCTTCTTCTCGTTTTTAGTAGATTTGTACAGGAGAAGGGGTTACTAGCCCATTGCTCCCGGCATCTTAGTCGCCTCATACGACACGCATGGCTTACGGAGGAAAGATTCTTTTCCACTTCCCCATGGACAATAGAGAAAATAAAAAGAACAAGAGCTATTAAGAAAAAGAAGAAAAACCTAAATGTGTGTATGTATATATATGCCTGTGTATGCCAGTGTAGTGTGACCTAAAGTGTAAGTAGAAGTAGCTAGATATACCTGTTATCCAGCGTGTTTATGAGACAGAAAAAAGACACCAGCAATCCTACCATCATGTAAAACAGTTTCAGGTTTCTGTTTCACAGTCACCTGGCAGGACGGTAGTACCTCCCTGGGTGGTTGCTGTCTACCAACCTACAACCTACACTGCTGTAAGTGTACACATTCACTGCTGTAAGAGTGTACACATTCACTGCTGTAAGAGTGTATGCATTCACTGCTGTAAGAGTGTACATATTCACTGCTGTAAGAGTGTACACATTCACTGCTGTATGAGTGTACACATTCACTGTTATAAGAGTGTACACATTCACTGCTGTAAGTGTACACATTCACTGCTGTAAGAGTGTACACATTCACTGCTGTATGAGTGTACACATTCACTGCTATAAGAGTGTACACATTCACTGTTGTAAGTGTACACATTCACTGCTGTAAGAGTGTACACATTCACTGCTGTAAGTGTGTACGCATTCACTGCTGTAAGAGTGTACACATTCACTGCTGTAAGAGTGTACACATTCACTGCTGTAAGAGTGTACACATTCACTGCTGTATGAGTGTACACATTCACTGCTATAAGAGTGTACACATTCACTGTTGTAAGTGTACACATTCACTGCTGTAAGAGTGTACACATTCACTGCTGTAAGTGTGTACACATTCACTGCTATAAGAGTGTACACATTCACTGCTGTAAGTGTACACATTCACTGCTGTAAGTGTACACATTCACTGCTGTAAGTGTACACATTCACTGCTATAAGAGTGTACACATTCACTGCTGTAAGTGTGTACACATTCACTGCTATAAGAGTGTACACATTCACTGCTGTAAGTGTACACATTCACTGTTGTAGAGTGTACACATTCACTGCTGTAAGAGTGTACACATTCACTGCTGTATGAGTGTACACATTCACTGCTATAAGAGTGTACACATTCACTGCTGTAAGTGTACACATTCACTGCTGTAAGAGTGTACACATTCACTGCTGTAAGTGTACACATTCTCTGCTGTAAGAGTGTACACATTCACTGCTGTATGAGTGTACACATTCACTGCTGTAAGTGTGTACACATTCACTGCTATAAGAGTGTACACATTCACTGCTGTAAGTGTACACATTCACTGCTGTAAGTGTACACATTCACTGCTGTAAGTGTACACATTCACTGCTATAAGAGTGTACACATTCACTGCTGTAAGTGTACACATTCACTAAATATATATATATATATATATATATATATATATATATATATATATATATATATATATATATATATATATAATATATATATATATATATATATATATATATATATATATATATATATATATATATATATATATAATATATATATATATATATAATTTCAATGTATATATGCTGAGGGATTATTTAATCACTATTGTTGAGTTTAAAGAATTCTTGTCTTTGTGAAAAGAGTTACTAGGAGCCTTAATGACCCTTAAGTAGCCGATAGGCTTTAAATTACTATTATTATTATCATCATCATCATGAGGGAGGCCTAAACCCGTAGAGATTATACAGCGCCTGGGGGGGGGGGCATTCAGGCTTATTTCAGGGAATTGGAGAACAGACCCAATTCCCTAAATCAAGAGCCCCTCAGCAGCATCAAGGAACCTTCCTCGAGGGAATAGGCTTCAAACCCCACTAACTTAGCAATGGGTTCAAAGCTTCATGAAAAAAATCCTGTATTTCTGGGCACACTGGTTACTCTTATTAATATTTCACTGCTGTATGAGTGTACACATTCACTGCTGTAAGTGTACACATTCACTGCTGTAAGAGTGTACACATTCACTGCTGTAAGAGTGTATACATTCACTGCTGTAAGAGTGTACACATTCACTGCTGTAAGAGTGTACACATTCACTGCTGTATGAGTGTACACATTCACTGTGTATAGAGTGTACACATTCACTGCTGTAAGTGTACACATTCACTGCTGTAAGAGTGTACACATTCACTGCTGTAAGTGTGTACACATTCACTGCTATAAGAGTGTACACATTCACTGCTGTAAGTGTACACATTCACTGCTGTAAGAGTGTACACATTCACTGCTGTAAGAGTGTACACATTCACTGCTGTAAGAGTGTACACATTCACTGCTGTAAGAGTGTACACATTCACTGCTGTAAGAGTGTACACATTCACTGCTGTAGGTGTACCATTCACTGCTGTAGAGTGTACACATTCACTGCTGTAAGATGTACACTTACACTGTGAAGTGTGTACACTTCAGCGTGATAAGTGTACACATTCACTGCGTAAGTGGTACACTCATGCAGTGAAGTGTACACTTCAGCTAGAGAGTGTACACTTACAGCGTGAATGTGTACACTTCTGCGATGAGAGTGTACACTTCAGCGTGAAGTGTACACTTCATGCGTGAATGTGTACTCATCACGCAGTAAGTGTGTACACTTACGCATGAATGGTGTACACTTCACAGTGAATGTGTACACTTACGCAGTGAATGTGTACACTCATGCGTGATGTACACTTCACTGCAGTGAAGTGTACACATTCACTGCTGTAAGAGTGTACACATTCACTGCTGTAAGAGTGTACACATTCACTGCTGTAAGAGTGTACACAAGCTGTCATGGTTACTAATCTAATTATAAACAACTTACGTTTAACTTTGACGTTCGTTACTCGAGCGAAGGTCGTAAATACGTACAGTCATGTACGAAATTGTTCGCTTTGTATGCTAGTAAGGACGTCAACTATTTTTAAGTAGTGGTGACAAATGTAAGCGGTAATCTCAGAGCTGAGTTATTGCATGTGGCCGAGCAAGAGGATACGTAACTTGCAAGGTTTGTCCACTTCTGGAGGAGCTTGCGTAAAGGACGCGTTATTATGTGTCTGCATAACACAGAGATGAACCTTAATGTCAATACAATGCAGCCTCATATTTTCTAATCAAATCTAGTTACACTGGGAACGTGCGAATTTGCTTTTCTATTCGTTAATTACATCACGTGCAGACGCGGATCTATTACGAAACTAATGAAGCTTAAGCTTCTGGGCCACTATTCCCGGAGTGGCCCCAGAAGCGACTATAGGCCACGACTGATTCACGAAATCGTGATGACACGATTGCAAACAAACCATACCACGGGTGGGGATAGAAGCCGCGGTCAGTGTCATAAAACTCCAGACGGTCTGGAGTTTTATGACTCTCTGACCGCGGGTTCTATCCCCACCTGTGGTATGGTTTACTATAGGCCACATTGCTTAAAAAATTGGGGTCTGCTGTAAGAGAAGGGGTTGCGAAGGGGCCCCCATAATAGTTCAAGCTTCAGGGCTCCCAAATTGTAGATCCGCCACTGACCATGTGAACAAAAAAAAAAAAATCTGTCATAATCCATTATGCCAATTGGTTTACATGAAGTATCGAATGCGAGCTGAGAGGAAGATCAGGACATTGGAGGATGAGGAAGAAACACATGGGATGCTGGGAGGCAGAGTCTGCAAGTGATGCAACATGAGTGTTGAAGAATGAGACACTTGTGCAACATTTGGGGATCTTTATTGAGGAAACGTTTCGCCAGTCAGTGGCTTCTTCAGTCCAATACAGAGATCAACAGTGGAAAATGAGTAGGAGTTTGAGGTAATAAGTCCCTCAAGGAATTGCGAGAGTATGTTTCGCTCACGGTGTTTCGCGGCGGGAGGCTCGAGCCTCAACCTCTTGGTACACTGAATGGCACACACGGGTTTACCGCTTCATATAAAGACTATTATAACAATAAGGATAGTAAAGAGAGAGCTGATAATGAAGGAAGAGAGAGAGAGAGAGAGAGAGAGAGAGAGAGAGAGAGAGAGAGAGAGAGAGAGAGAAGAGAGAAGAGAGAGAGAGATAGAAAGAGAGAGAGAGAGAGATAGTAAATGCATGAGAGGAAAGCCTGAAGATACGTAGAGTGTGAAGGAGATAATAGAGAAAGGGTAAGGATAAAGGAGAGGAGAGGGAGAAAGGAGAGGAGAGGGAGAAAGGAGAGGAGAGGGAGAAAGGAGAGGAGAGGGAGAGGGAGAACGGTTAAGAAGAGGTGAGGGGGAACAGAGGAGAGGAGATGGAGAACGGATAAGGAACGACGTATGAAAACTATTTAATACATCTGCCGTCTCCCACAAGTAAGTAAGTTTATTCAGGTATACACAAATACATTTACATACATTATCATACATAGCAGCATATGTGTAGAGAACCTAGGATAACCCAAAAAAGTCAGACAGAGTGACTTATTTCCATTGGGGTCCTTTGAGGGTAAGGCGACTCAAAAAAGAAGCACTTTCACCATTACTCATTCAATAACCGTCTTGCCAGAAGCATTCTGACATCACAGCTCACATGACCCTCCGAACTGCCACATCCTCACCCCTCCTTCAGAGTGCCGGCACATTAAGTTCCACCTCCAGGACTCAAGTCTGGCTCATCTGCTTCCCTGAATCCCTTCATAAATGTCACCTGCAGCTCAGTACTGGTCTCCATACTACAGAATGTATATGGATTCGTTAGAATGTATATACAAAATTAACCTATTGCATAAGAAATCTTTCAAACGAAGAAAGATTGAGAACGCTTAACCTACATTCTCTTGTAAATCGTAGAATGAGGGGAGACAATTGAAGTGTATAAGTGGAATGTGGGCATAAATAAGAGAGATAAATAAGGTTCTGAGGATATTCGTTCAAGAACTCTAAATTATGAATTCAAATTGGATATGTTTAAATTTAGAAAGGTTATAGAAAAACACTGGTTTGGAAATATAGTCGATGAGTGGAAGTCTGACTATTAGGGACATTGAAGCTATAACCTTGGGTAGCTTCAGATATATGTTAGATAAATACATGAGTGAAAGGAGTTGGAGTTAACAGGGTTATCAAAGCTCATTCATGGGTAACATTGAAAATGGGTTTACCTGGAGCTTACCTGGAGAGGGTTTCGGTGGTCAACGCCCCCGCGGCTCGGTCTGAGAATAGGCCTGGGTTGGGTAAATGTTTTTTGTTAGTGGGTTTGGGTTTGAGAAGGACCTACCTAGTAGGGGACCAGTATGCCTACTGCAGTGTATCTCCTTTATTATGTTCTTATCATGATAAGCAAGACCCGTGTGCGACAGTCAGGTATCTTCATTCTGAATAAAGACAAATAAAAATACATAACTGTTGCATATGTATTTTACTTATCAATGGTATACAGTCTTCACACTTTTTTTATTTTATTAACACATCGGCCCGAAAAAGAAAAACTTTCATCATTCACTCCATCACCGTCTTGCCAGAGGGGTGCTTTACACTTCAATTATAAAACTGCAACATTAACACCCCTCACATTAACCCCCTCACATTATGTCCTTGAATTTGCATTGATAAAGCCACTGGAGGGCGAAACGTCTACAAATAAAGATACCCAGATGTTGCACATGTGTCTAAGTCTTCATATTTACATTATGTTCTTATGTAAGCTCGAGACTCAGGCGCTGTTCATCTGCACTCACCTTGTTCTAGATTTAGCACAGATGGACCCAAGTGTCCGTTCTTTATTTCCTAGAAATGGGTGAGTGAGTAGGAAGGATGTGTTCATTCTTAACTCTTGGCTCTGAGAAGACGCCACTCAAGACCTAACCTACATTAATAATCTTCCTACACACGTGATCTTCCTCAGTCTTACTCTCCTGAATGAATACACAAAGGGAATGTTTCTCATTGTATATACACTTAAGGGTCATATCAGTGTATATACAGTGAGAGGTATTTGATTCTTGGTGTATATACACTTAGAGGTGAATGTCTCTCAGTGTATATACATTGAAAGTTTACTTTTATTCCTGTTTTATCTTTTCGTCCCCACCCAATATTTCTTCTTCCTACCAATCTTTTTTTCCCCTCATCCCAACCTTTTTTCCCCCCGCTCCTCATTTCTTTTCATCCTCTCATTTACCTCCTTACTTTCTATCCTTCAGTACTACATCAGGTTACCCAATCAGGGCACTTCTATTTTAGCAGACAGTCCTTGTAGATACTCCCTTGTAGATTGCCCTTGCAAATACTCCTTTATGGATAGTCCTTGCAGATGTGGTTGAGAGTGTGGTTGTGTGATTGAGGGTGTGTTATGGTGTAGTTGAGAGTATGTTAGAGTGTAGTTGGGGGTGTGATTAAAGGTGTGGTTCAGGGTGTGGTTGAGGGTGAGGTTGACGGTGTGGCTGAGGGTGTGTTAGGGCGTAGGTGGGGTGTGATTAAAGGTGTGGTTGAGGGTGTGGTTGAGGGTGTGGTTGAGGGTGTGTTAGGGTGTAGTTGGGGTGTGGTTAAAAGTGTGGTAGAGAAGGGTCCGTCATACATAGTTAATCAACATAGGTTATCTGTTAACGAAATTCTGACTGTGTTATTACCTCCGTCAAGCAAACTATTTCACTACGCTTCCTCCTCCTCCTGATCCTCTCCCCCTCCTGATCCTCCTCAATGATCCTCCTCCCCCTCCTGATCCTCCTCAATGATCCTCCTCCCCCGCCACCATTTCTAAACTTTCCCATCTTACCTTCTTCCTCAGCCAGCAGGAGCACAATACTGAACCCAATATTATTTAATACAAAAAAAAATAATTATCTTACACAAGTGTCTTGTATGGAAATACACAAGGGAGGGAACACACCAGTCAGAGAACACACAAGGGAGGGAACACACCAGTCAGAGGACACACAAGGGAGGGAACACACCAGTCAGAGGACACACAAGGGGGGAACACACCAGTGAGCGAACACACAAGTCAGAGAACACACAAGTGAGGGAACACACAAGTCAGGGAACACACAAGTCAGAGAACACACAAGTGAGGGAACACGCCACAATTAACTTAACATTAATTAAGCAGCTACGACCCATGTACGGTCCCAGCGGTCACAGGCTGGTCTCTCAACCTCACACCTCAAGTGGTACGCACACGCATACACGCAAATCTTACATAAGCGCGTTGTGTGCGCTTGCATAAAGACTTATGAGAGAGCCATCTGGACTGCAGGACCGAGCTCTAAATCTGTCAGATTTCTAAATTCAAGGAAGAATATTTTTCATTACACGAAGCTAAATTTTGGCATGAAATAAGTTACCGGACAACAGTATTACCGGGTGACGGAAGGACCACAGATAAATCATCGGCGTATCACAGCCAAGTGAGCTCGGTCAACAGTACTGGGAAGAAGCTCACTAAGTGTTCCATGAAAATGGTAAATAACACAGACTTGGCTGTAAAAATTCCACTTCTTACTAGAAATGTATCTGGGAATCAGAGTTCCACAAGACTATAAATTGTCTTAGTTGAATGTTATTTAGTAGAAATTGTCTTAGTTGAATGTTATTTAGTAGAAATTGTCTTAGTTGAATGTTATTTAGTAGAAATTGTCTTAGTTGAATGTTATTTAGTAGAAATTGTCTTAGTTGAATGTTATTTAGTAGAAATTGTCTTAGTTGAATGTTATTTAGTAGAAATTGTCTTAGTTGAATGTTATTTAGTAGAAATTGTCTTAGTTGAATGTTATTTAGTAGAAATTGTCTTAGTTGAATGTTATTTAGTAGAAATTGTCTTAGTTGAATGTTATTTAGTAGAAATTGTCTTAGTTGAATGTTATTTAGTAGAAATTGTCTTAGTTGAATGTTATTTAGTAGAAATTGTCTTAGTTGAATGTTATTTAGTAGAAATTGTCTTAGTTGAATGTTATTTAGTAGAAATTGTCTTAGTTGAATGTTATTTAGTAGAAATTGTCTTAGTTGAATGTTATTTAGTAGAAATTGTCTTAGTTGAATGTTTAGTAGAAATTGTCTTAGTTGAATGTTATTTAGTAGAAATTGTCTTAGTTGAATGTTATTTAGTAGAAATTGTCTTAGTTGAATGTTATTTAGTAGAAATTGTCTTAGTTGAATGTTTAGTAGAAATTGTCTTAGTTGAATGTTATTTAGTAGAAATTGTCTTAGTTGAATGTTATTTAGTAGAAATTGTCT
Organism: Cherax destructor; assembly: GCA_009830355.1. Taxonomy (NCBI): domain Eukaryota; kingdom Metazoa; phylum Arthropoda; class Malacostraca; order Decapoda; family Parastacidae; genus Cherax; species Cherax destructor. The sequence continues at coordinate 124,395 of WNWK01002571.1, read as the reverse complement.
TAGCTGAATGTTATTCGTGTGTCTTTGGAAGTCCAGACTTAGAGGGAAGTTAAGGCAAATGGGAAATAAATTTAAGTAAATCTGGATAATGAGGCAATAAGGTCCGTATTTCAGCATTGTAGCTACTGCTTGATCTACGTCTGTTTATCCTACAAAAAAATCATCGATTTTGCTTTGGTAATCAGTATAACTCAACCCCATCATTCCCTTGCTACTTATAATAGTGATAATGTTTATGATTTTTATATTTGTTGAATCTAACAGTCTAACCTCGTGTTTGAATTCATGAACAAATGTAAACATCCTCATAGTCTGCAGACTATCCAGCTACTCAACCATTAACAGTCAGTATTAATAACATTCATACAATTAAAACTAGGCTGGAAGATTTTGAGATGGGTAGAGTGACCTGCTGGACGCCAGTCAGTAGGCTGGCAGCAGTACTGCTGCTTCCGTGTCCACCTGACTCAGTACTGCTGCTTCCGTGTCCACCTGACTCAGTACTGCTGCTTCCGTGTCCACCTGACTCAGTACTGCTGCTTCCGTGTCCACCTGACTCAGTACTGCTGCTTCCGTGTCCACCTGACTCAGTACTGCTGCTTCCCTGTCCACCTGACTCAGTACTGCTGCTTCCCTGTCCACCTGACTCAGTACTGCTGCTTCCCTGTCCACCTGACGCAGTACTGCTGCTTCCGTGTCCACCTGACGCAGTACTGCTGCTTCCCTGTCCACCTGACGCAGTACTGCTGCTTCTGTGTCCACCTGACGCAGTACTGCTGCTTCCCTGTCCACCTGACTCAGTACTGCTGCTTCCGTGTCCACCTGACTCAGTACTGCTGCTTCCGTGTCCACCTGACTCAGTACTGCTGCTTCCCTGTCCACCTGACGCAGTACTGCTGCTTCCGTGTCCACCTGACTCAGTACTGCTGCTTCCGTGTCCACCTGACTCAGTACTGCTGCTTCCCTGTCCACCTGACTCAGTACTGCTGCTTCCCTGTCCACCTGACGCAGTACTGCTGCTTCCCTGTCCACCTGACGCAGTACTGCTGCTTCCGTGTCCACCTGACGCAGTACTGCTGCTTCCCTGTCCACCTGACTCAGTACTGCTGCTTCCGTGTCCACCTGACGCAGTACTGCTGCTTCCGTGTCCACCTGACTCAGTACTGCTGCTTCCGTGTCCACCTGACGCAGTACTGCTGCTTCCGTGTCCACCTGACTCAGTACTGCTGCTTCCGTGTCCACCTGACTCAGTACTGCTGCTTCCCTGTCCACCTGACGCAGTACTGCTGCTTCCGTGTCCACCTGACGCAGTACTGCTGCTTCCGTGTCCACCTGACTCAGTACTGCTGCTTCCCTGTCCACCTGACTCAGTACTGCTGCTTCCGTGTCCACCTGACGCAGTACTGCTGCTTCCGTGTCCACCTGACTCAGTACTGCTGCTTCCGTGTCCACCTGACGCAGTACTGCTGCTTCCGTGTCCACCTGACGCAGTACTGCTGCTTCCGTGTCCACCTGACTCAGTACTGCTGCTTCCGTGTCCACCTGACTCAGTACTGCTGCTTCCGTGTCCACCTGACCAGTACTGCTGCTTCCCTGTCCACCTGACTCAGTACTGCTGCTTCCGTGTCCACCTGACGCAGTACTGCTGCTTCCGTGTCCACCTGACTCAGTACTGCTGCTTCCGTGTCCACCTGACTCAGTACTGCTGCTTCCCTGTCCACCTGACTCAGTACTGCTGCTTCCGTGTCCACCTGACTCAGTACTGCTGCTTCCGTGTCCACCTGACTCAGTACTGCTGCTTCCGTGTCCACCTGACTCAGTACTGCTGCTTCTGTGTCCACATGACTCAGTACTGCTGCTTCCGTGTCCACCTGACGCAGTACTGCTGCTTCCGTGTCCACCTGACTCAGTACTGCTGCTTCCGTGTCCACCTGACTCAGTACTGCTGCTTCCGTGTCCACCTGACGCAGTACTGCTGCTTCCGTGTCCACCTGACTCAGTACTGCTGCTTCCCTGTCCACCTGACTCAGTACTGCTGCTTCCGTGTCCACCTGACTCAGTACTGCTGCTTCCGTGTCCACCTGACTCAGTACTGCTGCTTCCGTGTCCACCTGACTCAGTACTGCTGCTTCCGTGTCCACCCGACTCTGTACTGCTGCTTCCGTGTCCACCTGACTCAGTATTGCTGCTTCCGTGTAATTTCTACAGTATTGAATGTGAGTGAATAAAAGCCACTACAGGAAAGCGTAAACACACTGAAAAAAAATTAAGATAAAGCTGTAGTACAAATAAAGCTGTTTGAGATGAGAGAAGTGACAGATAAGCTGAGCAGTAGATGACGATAAAGCTTAGATGAGGAAGTACACTAATGATTGATGGATAGTTGACATAAGTTGTGGATGAATGCAGATAGCTGCTGAATGCAAGTGACAGATAAGCTGTTGAGATGAGAGTGACGCTAATGATGAGATAGGAAATGACAGATAAAGTTGTATGAGATGAGTGACAATAAACCTGACGATGAGAAGTACGCTGTTGTATGAGATGGAAGTGACAGATAAGTGAGGATAGTGCATGCTTCGAGATGGAAGTGACCGATAAGTATGAGATGAGGACAGCTAATGTTGTAGAGATAGAATTGACTACAGTTGTTGAGATGGAAGTGAAGATAAAGACTAAGATGAGAAGTGACAGCTAACTGAGAGATAGAAGACAGATAAAGCTGTAGAGATGGAATTGAGATAAAGTGTATGAGATAGATGACAGATAAAGCTGTATGAGATGAGGGAAGTGACCTAATGTATAGAGAAGTGACAGATAAGTTGATGAGATGAGGAAGTGACAGATAAAGCTGTATGAGATGAGGAAGTGACAGATAAAGCTGTATGAGATGAGGGAAGTGACAGATAAAGTTGTATGAGATGAGGGAAGTGACAGATAAAGCTGTATGAGATGAGGGAAGTGACAGATAAAGCTGTATGAGATGAGGGAAGTGACAGATAAAGCTGTATGAGATGAGGGAAGTGACAGATAAAGTTGTATGAGATGAGGGAAGTGACAGATAAAGCTGTATGAGATGAGGGAAGTGACAGATAAAGCTGTATGAGATGAGGGAAGTGACAGCTAATGTTGTATGAGATGAGGGAATTGACAGATAAAGCTGTATGAAATGAGAGAAGTGAATAAATAGCGGAGTTAAACTTCCCGGAACACAGCTTCTACACGGAGACCATAATTAAGAAATATTCGAATTGGATGATTATAACACAGTCCAGTTAACTCTCTCTCTCTCTCTCTCTCTCTCTCTCTCTCTCTCTCTCTCTCTCTCTCTCTCTCTCTCTCTCTCTCTCAGAAAATAATACGGTGGAGGGGGAAAGATTTTTTGTGGCGGGGAACAGGAAGAGGAGGGCATAGCTGGGAGTTGAAAGCAGATGAGTCACAAGGATGTTAGGAAGCATTTCTTTAGTCTTAGAGTAGTGAGGAAGAGGAACGACCTAGAGAGGGGAGGGTAGAGGCAGGATCCATGCATAGCTTCATGCAAAATAGCCACTATGAAAAGACAGTGAATTTCCAAGAGCTTTCGGGATTTCTTACATGATCAAGGACCTTCATGAAGGGATGCGATAAGGGTGTTGAAGCCAGGAGTGAATCCCAGTAGCAGCAAAGAGGCGGGACCAGGAGCTGAGACTGAAACTCTTGTAACCACATATATATGAGTACACATACACACACCAGGCCAAGTGTCTAATCAATAAGTGCCTATGACAGAATGGTCACACACACAAACACACACACACACACACACACTCGACCTCTGCAGCCACATATAGGTCAGTACACATAATCACTCACTCACTCACTCTCCCTTCCTCCCTCTCTCTCTCTCTCTCTCTCTCTCTCTCTCTCTCTCTCTCTCTCTCTCTGTATCTCCCTCTCTCCCTCCCCAGTCATGAATGACTCTACAACACACATGAGACAGGATGTCTGGCAGTGCTGGTATGTGCACCTCGTTAATTAGGACGCTCAGCGGGTCATCATGTGACTAACACCCGCCTCAGGAAACACTTTTGCTGTTTCCTGACAAATCTTACTTAACTTAATCAACAAAGGTCGTCACTACGCCAATGGCACTATCACAATAATAATAATAATAATAATAATAATAATAATAATAATAATAATAATAATAATAATAATAATAATAAAGAATACCACACACACAAGAAATTAAAAATAAAATAATTTTCGTGATTATTTCTTCAGCAAGAGAACACATCATTACACTAACATATGCTAAGCATTTACTAAATATTATGCTTTGTATATTCTCAGAATCTTGTGACGCACATATACAACTTGAGTGATTTTGATCTGTTTACTGGGTCGACCAGTAAGCCAGCGGAAGGCCTCGATCAAATGATGTAATGCTTCCCCCCTCTAGTGGTCAATCAATCAATCCGTCCTCACACGACGTATGATATGCGTGGAGATTTGAACGTCGCTTAGGCTTGCCCAATCACTCCTAGACGTGTGTTTGTTCATGAATTTGCTTATTCGTGATGATACGTTTTAATATATTTTTGTAAGTTAAAAAAAAATGCTTCTCTAATGGGATGGAGCGTTGGAAAAGTGACGTCTGGGGAGGGTGTTAGGCGACGAGAGGTGCAAAATGAGGGTTGGTCACATCATATAAGTAAGAGCCGCGTCTGGAGACATTCTCCAGCATTTCATGACGAACAAATTACCTCTCTTGACTCACGAAATCGTAATGACACGATTGCAAACAAACCACACCACGGGTGGGGTTCGAACCCCACCCGTGGTATGGTTTTCCTGTCTTGGCGCAACACTGTTTGTTCTTCGTCTCCCTCACAGCATCGCTTGTCAACGAGGTAACTTATCTCTGGTATTATACACCCACAAGTGCAGAACAAGCCACATGGGGAGGGAAATCTTTTGTTCTAGATCTTTCGCTCTCTACAGAGTCGTCAGGAGCTATGCAATGTTGCAATACAACAACAGATAGGAAGTAGAAGGTATCAGTGGCAGCCCATATCACAGAGTGAGGGCCGCCATTGATACCTTCTACCTTGCCTCAGAGAATTTTCCCTCCTATCTGTTGCTGTCTTGCAACATTGTAAGCTCCTGACGACGCACGAGAGTGCGAAAGATCCAGAGCTAAAGATTTCTCTCTCCATGTGGCTAGTTCTGCATTAAGCTAGCCCGTTTGCGATTGTATTACAGTACCGACAAGTATGTTAGTATGACACAACATGCGGGTTATGGCATTTTATTGAGAAGACGTTTCGCCCTCCAGGGACTCTTAATAATTGGCGAGAAATAAAGTCCGTGGTGACGGAACATTTTATCAATAAAAGGCCACAAACCACAAAGTGTGCTTTATTAATATAATATTATTTGTAATAATGCGACATTTTACTGTTGCAACGTTTCTCTCTCCAGGAGTCTCGCTCTCCAAAGCTCCTGGAGAGCGAAACATTACCACAATAAAATGTCACATTAGTTGCACATGTGTCGTCTTACCAAACTTTATTTAATACATCATATTTTAATACTGAAACTCTGAAGATGGCAGACAATCTTACGTATGAATACAGGGAAATAAATATCTCGTGAGACTTGTAGAAAAAACAGGTAGGAAGTATCATTACATTACCAGCAGATACAAGAAATATTGAAATATTGGTTGGAAAAAAACATGGGAGCAAACACTAGGACATATATTTATTAGAAAACGTTTCGGTCCTGGGACGTTGAGCACTTCTGAAGTGACCGAGGTCCCACGACTGAAACGTTTGTTCTCCCATGTCTTTTTTTACACCAGTTTGTCGGTATCAATTACCAAGGTTTATACTATAAGAAATATAGCCAGAACACTGGATATATACAGAGTTTATGTTTCTCGGTGAATATACACGGAGAGTTTTCTCTAATCTTTATTTTAGGTAGTAAATTATTCTTTATCGGGGGTGAAGAGGTTCATTGGAGCCTCCGTGACCCTCGTGTAGACAGTGGGCTTTTAACATAAATTTGTCAGCAGTTCCCACAACAGAGGTCGAAGTTCAAGAGTAAACCTTACCATTACCTCAGCTAGGTGCCAGGTCAGCCAGGCTGTGATATCTAGGCAGGTCAATTGAGTGCAAGCACCAACAGCCTGGTTGACCAGGCAGTTAGGCTGGGTGTGAGGGTAGAACTCTTGCCAAAGATATTTATGTATATTGAAGTGATTTATGAGCAGTAAGTCCTCACTTAACGTCAATAGGATCTTGGAAACTGCGACTTTAATTTAAACGACGTATAACGAAACCAATTTTACCATAGGCTAATTGATATAAACAAGAGTTAGTTTGGTTTCTAATGTCACACTTTTTCTCTCTTTTTTTGTGGCCACAGACATCAGGGGTGCACAGTACACCTTTACCAGTCATTGCAACAGGGTTAAGTAAAAGAAAAAATGTTTGCAAAGAGAAAATCGTAAGGAGCTCCACCTACCACTACGCATTTCAGAAACAAAACAATAACAAATATGGCGGACTCACTGAACACTTTCGTACCACATCATTTATTGTCGTGCATCTGTATGATTATCATATACTTCACAAATTTTTAGTTTACTGTCTCCACACAGTGGCCCCAGCCGGGAATCTATTTTTTTCTCATCAACGTTATAACGAAACGACGTTCAACGAAATGACGTTGAGGACTTACTGTATAACCCAGTTCTCCACCACTGCCTCTTGAAGCACACTCCAGCTCTCCACCACTGCTTCTTGAAGTATACTCCAGCTCTCCACCACTGCTTCTTGAAATATACTTCAGCTCTCCACTGCTTCTTGAAGTATACTCCAGCTCTCTACCACTGCTTCTTGAAGCATACTCTAGCACTCCACTGCTTCTTTAAGTATACTCCAGCTCTCCACCACTGCTTCTTGAAGTATACTCCAGCTCTCTACCACTGCTTCTTGAAGTATACTCTAGCACTCCACAGCTTCTTTAAGTATACTCCAGCTCTCCACCACTGCTTCTTGAAGCATACTCCAGCTCTCCACCACTGCTTCTTGAAGCATACTCCAGCTCTGCACCAACGCCTGCCAAGTACTGCCTCTTGAAGTATACTCCATATATCCGCTACTATTTGCCAAGTGCGTAGGAATATATTTTTTTACACAGCTCTTTCACAACCGGGGAAATCGTTCAGCTGTTGTTGAACCCAGTGCTGGGTTCAAGGTTCAGAGATTGCTGGTCAGGTTCAATCTTTATAGGCTCGTGAAGAGCGCAGCCTTTGTCTGGAAGATAATAGCCGGTTATAAAAAAAAATATTTTGAAGTTAATGGAGAAAGGTGAGGAGAATGAGGACCTAAGTGATGGAGGGGAATATAGTGGAACCTATAAGGAAGTGAAGACACAGATGGAGGGGAACATGGAGGAACCTAGAAGGAAGTGGAGACACAGATGGAGGGGAACATGGAGGAACCTAGAAGGAAGTGAAGACACAGATGGAGGGGAACATGGAGGAACCTATAAGGAAGTGGAGACACAGCTGGAGGGAAACATGGAGGAACCTAGAAGGAAGTGAAGACACAGATGGAGGGAAACATGGAGGAACCTAGAAGGAAGTGAAGACACAGCTGGAGGGAAACATGGAGGAACCTAGAAGGAAGTTGAGACACAGATGGAGGGGAACATGGAGGAACCTAGAAGGAAGTGGAGACACAGATGGAGGGGAACATGGAGGAACCTAGAAGGAAGTGGAGACACAGATGGAGGGGAACATGGAGGAACCTAGAAGGAAGTGGAGACACAGATGGAGGGGAACATGGAGGAACCTAGAAGGAAGTGGAGACACAGATGGAGGGGAACATGGAGGAACCTAGAAGGAAGTGGAGACACAGATGGAGGGGAACATGGAGGAACCTAGAAGGAAGTGGAGACACAGATGGAGGGGAACATGGAGGAACCTAGAAGGAAGTGTAAGCACTGGCACTCTGACCTCGAGTGGTAGTTTCCTGATCCAGTGACTAGTTTAATGTATAAGCTCTACAACTTGCATCACTATTCTACTACTACTACTCACCACAACTACACTACCACAACTACACTACAACTCAGCAATACTACCACCACCACCAATGTACAACCACTATTATTACCAACACTACCACCATAACTGAACTATTGAACTATTAACCAACCCAACTAGGTAAGAAAAATTTTCCGTAATGTAGTTAAATGTAGAGAGAGAGAGAGAGAGAGAGAGAAGAGAGAGAGAGAGAGAAGAGAGAGAGAGAGAGAGAGAGGACGTCAAAAAGGATGTATTGCAGTAGGCCTCACATGTGTTCTTGTGTCGTACAGAAATGCAGTGCACACGACAATGAAAGCAACAATTACAGCAACAATTACAGAAACAATAACATCAACAATTACAGCAACAATGACAGTAATAGTGACAGTAACAATGACAGCAACAAGGACAGGAACAGCTTCGGAAGCGTGTCGCTCATCCCGCACAACAGTGCCAAGGTGAAGCAAAAGGTAGGTCAGCGAACGCACACGCATACACGCAGACGCACACACGCACACGCAGACGCACACACGCACGCACGCGCGCACACTCAGGAAAATCACAAACATGGAAAACAGTGAATGTAGCAACGGTATTTAACACTGGAAACACACGGGACTCAATAAAAACACGGTGATGATTCTTAACAAGCATACTAAGTAAGGTAAAGTAGAATATAATAAAGAGTAGAAGTTCACCTTGGGGGAACACTGCTTCAATAAACAACAACCAGCACGTGGTTAGGGAGACTAAATCCTGTCTAGCAAATGTGCATGGCAAGGTAAGAGGAGTGAGGCAAGGGAGAGAGAGAACAATAGATGCATATTTATGGCCGAATTGCTGTGGTTATAACAAACTGCAGGTAAAAGACATGTAAGCATTGATCAAGACATTTACTAAGTGGCTTGTAAGGAATAATAAGCAGTCAAGGACTACCTATTTGTCCAGGAAGTGGCCTCAGAATGAGGAAGTGTGACACACACGTCAACAAACTGGAAAAGGTGCATTAGTTTGCAAGGAGCTTGGTACTAGAACTAAAGAACATGAACTTATGCCATTAGAGCAGTAATTCCCAACTTTTAATATGAAAGGGCCAGTTTGAACAGCCAAATTTAAAGGTGGGCCGCATTTTGAAATTTTTGTGATTTATATGAATAATAACATTAATGTTTTGTAATTGTTGACACTGTGCATTGTGGAACCTACATAAAAGTGAATTCTCAATTTTATGTGAGGGCCGCATCCATTTCCTAGAAGGGCCACATGCGGCCGCAGGTTGGGGACCCCCTTCATTAGAGGACAGAAGGAGCTAGGGAGACAAGGTAACGACGTAGAGAATACCCAGAGGAAAATAATAATAATAATAATCTTTATTTCTTCAAGTACATAATATAACTTTTACAGATCTAGCTGACTTCAGTGACATACTATATAAAAAGCCCCTAATTATGCAGAGCATTTCGGGCAAGTTAGGTTAATCTTGTCCCCCAGAATGCGAGCACACCAGTCGAGTAATTCCCAGGTACCTACTTACTGCTAGGTGAACAAGGACAGCAGATGTAAGAAAACACGCCCAGTGTTTCCACTCGTACCGGGAACAGTGTGGACAAGTAACAATAACTATTACTGGTTCAAAAAACAAGTACAGGAGAGCCGCCCGCCTGAAAGTAAAAAAAAAAAAACCGCAGACGAGTCACAGGGATATCAGGAAACACTTCTCCATCTTTAGGACAATCAGAAGGAAGTGGATTGACCTTCGCGTCGTTGTGGTTAAGACAGGATCTTACACAGCTTCCAGAGACTGCATGACAGAGTTCACCAGGCTAGTAGTGCTCCCACTTTAAAAAGGCAGAGATAAAGGACACACTTGTGCAACATCTGGGTGTCTATTCTGGTGGAAGATGGGAAATTGAGGTAAACAATCCCTCAGTTTCATAGTAGATCCACCCCTGTGAGGTGGAGCTGGAGAACATGCAATCAAAATAACGAATAAGATAAACTAGCGGAAATGGGAAATAAGAACCGAAGGGATGTGGATAGAAGGGGAAAAATGTGCTGTAAATTATATCAAATGGAGTGAAATACCTTTAACAATGGTGAGAAAAATACAGTGAAGGAATTGACCAGAAAAGACATGAGGATTTATAAAGACGTTAAGACATGAGGAATAAAGACGTTAAGACATGAGGAATAAAGACGTTAACACATGAGGTATAAAGACGTTAAGACATGAGGTATAAAGGCGTTAAGACATGAGGAATAAAGACGTTAAGACATGAGGTATAAAGACGTTAAGACATGAGGTATAAAGGCGTTAAGACATGAGGTATAAAGGCGTTAAGACATGAGGTATAAAGGCGTTAAGACATGAGGAATAAAAACGTTAAGACATGAGGAATAAAGACGTTAAGACAGGAATAAAGACGTTAAGACATGAGATATAAATACGTTAAGACATGAGGTATAAAGGCGTTAAGACATGAGGTATAAAGGCGTTAAGACATGAGGAATAAAGACGTTAAGACATGTGGAATAAAGACGTTAAGACATGAGGAATAAAGACGTTAAGACATGAGGAAAAAAGACGTTGACATGAGGAATAAAGACGTTAAGACATGAGGAATAAAGACGTTAAGACATGAGGAATAAAGACGTTAAGACATGGGGAGGAATAAAGACGTTAAGACATGAGGTATAAAGACGTTAAGACATGAGGTATAAAGGCGTTAAGACATGAGGTATAAAGACGTTAAGACATGAGGTATAAAGGCGTTAAGACATGAGGTATAAAGGCGTTAAGACATGGGGAGGAATAAAGGCGTTAAGACATGAGGAGGAATAAAGGCGTTAAGACATGAGGTATAAAGGCGTTAAGACATGGGGAGGAATAAAGGCGTTAAGACATGGGGAGGAATAAAGGCGTTAAGACATGGGGAGGTATAAAGGCGTTAAGACATGGGGAGGAATAAAGGCGTTAAGACATGGGGAGGTATAAAGGCGTTAAGACATGAGGTATAAAGGCGTTAAGACATGGGGAGGAATAAAGGCGTTAAGACATGAGGAGGAATAAAGGCGTTAAGACATGGGGAGGAATAAAGGCGTTAAGACATGAGGAGGAATAAAGGCGTTAAGACATGGGGAGGAATAAAGGCGTTAAGACATGAGGAGGAATAAAGGCGTTAAGACATGGGGAGGAATAAACACGTTAAGCTGAGAAAGGAAATTTTTTCTTTGCTTGTCGTTGAGAATTTAACAATAGTGAGTTGATAGACGTGATACAACGCACTCTGGAAGGTAACCTTATTTAGAGTGAAGGTTTGTCTACACTGGTAAGGTCGTTGCCTCGGTCACCACCTGGTGAGGTCGTGTTCACTGGTGAGGTCGTGTTCACTGGTGAGGTCGTGTTCTCTGGTGAGGTCGTGTTCACTGGTGAGGGCGTGTTCTCTGGTGAGGTCGTGTTCTCTGGTGAGGTCGTGTTCACTGGTGAGGTCGTGTTCACTGGTGAGGTCGTGTTCTCTGGTGAGGTCGTGTTCACTGGTGAGGTCGTGTTCTCTGGTGAGGTCGTGTTCACTGGTGAGGTCGTGTTCACTGGTGAGGTCGTGTTCTCTGGTGAGGTCGTGTTCTCTGGTGAGGTCGTGTTCACTGGTGAGGTCGTGTTCACTGGTGAGGTTGTTGCCCCAGTCACTATCGTCAAGCTATTCAACCCCCTTAATTAATTATCACACGTGGTATATAAATTATCTTTATGAAAGTCTTCAGAAATGTGAATTTTTTATTATTATTAATTACGTATTATTAATTTGAGAAATCTATACCCCTCTACCTATCTGCAATTGTGAACATTGTAAAACTCAAGCATAGTAAATATAACAATCATTAATATTATTGTAAAGACTTGGAAAATGTTAATAGTTTGAAGATTCACGCTTGTCGAAGGTTCTTTTGTTCAGTTGGTTCCCATATGTTTTCTTTTCCTATTTTGTTTAGCCTAAAATAAATTGTATTATTTCATTAGTCTGTGAATGTTTAATATTCAATAGTTGTAGTTTATTGTATTAATAAAAGATAATAAATTGGTTTAAGGCATTGTTAAGAATGTTAGAAGTTTTGATATACTAGATAGTGGTCTCCAAATTTAGTTCAATATTAGGAGGGAGACACAGACCGAGGCATCGGTCAACAGAGTTTAGTTTTAGCAACTTTATGAGGCACCTCATACCCATCCTGTGGGAGGTAGTCAAAAGATTACAGAGGTACATAATGGGTCCAGGGACTGGACCGCAAAGTTTTAATAGCTGAACAAGTTACAAAGGTAATGAACTATTTACACGTTTATATCTAAAGTCATCGTAATTTTGATCGAACTTGATCCTAAGTATATGGATCGTAAGTTTAACTCATTTAAAATTTACATACAACTACAGGGTAATCTGGCTGTGTTATACCACTTTAGTTATTGACAATTATAGTTGCTGGAATGATATTAAATGACGTGTCTATCATGGATTAACAGGTTGCTATTTGATATTAGTTCAGGTCAACAGACGCGCAGCCTCTGCTGTTTTGAGCATTATTTTAGTCAGCTTATGTTTAGTAGCGGCAAAGTTACCAGCTTTTAACTGAGACAAGCTGAGTCTTGGTTGTCCCTGTGTGGCAGTGGCACTGGGCAGAGTGCATCTGGAAGCCAGTATGAGTGTGTTAAGCTGGCATTTACTTATGGTGTGATCTACCGTGTGAACGCCCACCTGAAATGGCTTGGGGGTCAACAGTAAATCCTGGAAGTATTTTATTTAAATTGTAAGATTTGTAGTATATTTTCATTCATCCTTGAGATATGCGTATGGGGTCCATTGAGGTGCAGTCATTTAATATATTAATTTTCTCCTGGAAGAGTAAAAAAATATGATAGGCAGAGCAATAGGTTTCCTAAGGCCTGCGCTTCCCTTTGGGCTAGTACCTATCAGAATTGGTACCTTTATTCTATATTACTACTATTGGTCTTTCCTGCTCTAGTCCACGTTCTTGTCTCTTCCTTCTGCTGAAGCTTTATTTTCTTTCGAAACCACAGGTGGTGGCAGCTTATATTAACTGAGGTATTTACCCTTGCTTGTTTTTCTTTAACCCCGACTTTAGTTTGCAGTAGGATAATCGCCTTGGCTTTATACAACCTGCTAAACCCAAGTTGGGATTGGGATGTCCACCTCTTCATTTGGTAGGGTCGTACTCACTTGGGAGGTTGTTGCCCCAGTCTCACTTGGTGAGGCCCAGTTTTTCCCCATTCAGTTATGCTCTTTCGAAGGCTGTAATATCCTTGTAGTCTATATACAATCCCAGTTCATTCACATCTTCTGAATGCTGCCATGATATGTTAATGTACTTATCTCGGCTTCTATTAAGCTGGTCTTGATTTTGAAGATCTGATTGATTTTCAAAAATAAGTTTTACATTGAAAATTAAAACAATTCTCTATTCACGACTCACCTCTACATTCTTCTAAATTTATTCCATCTTGCTCTAGTTTTTTTATTCTCTCAGTGATTGACTAAATGGAATGAAGTCAACGAAAGCTTTTTTGATTTATTCAGACAAGTTAAATCTCAACAAATCTAACAATTATCGACATCTGCTCCATGTGGGTCTTGTCAGGCCCTAAAGTCGGTTCCTGACCAGCCAGGCTGTGGTTCGTACGTTGGACTGCGTGCTCCCAGCAGTAACAGCCTGGTTGATCAGGCCCTGATCCACCATGAGGCCTGGTCACAGACCGGGCCGCGGGGGCGTTGACCCCCGGAACTCTCTCCAGGTAAACTCCAGGTAATAACAATTGGCCTTAAAGACTGATGAAATCATAATTTTAACGTACTCTGGCTCCCAAAATGTTAATCAACTCGTTTTTAATGTCTGGAGAAAATTATGTCAAGAAACCAGGTTTTCAGAAACTATATTTAGATGTTGTCTCATAACAGGATCAAATTTTTGCCAAATAATTCAACAGAGCCAGAATATTTTCCTGGATAATTATCACTGACAGAGGCTCACGATGACCTCGGAAAGGCAACTTGCGCTGAGCCACAGTCGGACTTGTCACTACGATAAGTTCAATAATGTCGGCTCATTTTTTCCTAATTTAGAAATTTAATGTAGACAGTCATCAGGGTTGCTACTTCTACAACCACCACCACTACTACTTACTTCTACTGCAACTACTTTTACCACAAAAACTCCACCTGACTCCATCCTACAAATACTCACGCACTTTTCACCCAGGTAGATCTGTTTGTGACTCGATAAAGCCCACTGTGTGGGCGAAACGTTGTCAATAAAGGATCACATTATACTGCTTATGTGTTTATTTTTCCACTGTCGGTATTTTATACCATTTATTTCCATATTTTGGCCTTCTCTCGCCTCAATGTCTTGGCAATGATCTAGGATGGACCATTAACATAAATATATATATTATAAATTGCTACTTTTATTGAGGAAACTGCCCTTGCACGTACTTACATTGTTGGTTAATGTCTAGCAATATTCACAAGAACATAAGAAAGGAGGAACACTGTAGCAGGCCTACTGGCCAATACTAGGCAAGTCCTTTTCAAACCCAAACAAACTAACAAAAATATATGTCAAACCCATTTTCAATGTTACCCAAGGAATAAACTTTGATAACCCTATTAACTCATGTGCAAGTCTCACTCAGATTCAACTATATCATGAAGCTCAGTACTTCAAAACTTTTTTTTTATTGTACTGCGCCGCTGTTGTTGCCACGCCTTGGACCGTGTCACCCTGGGCGGCCCGACAACTCAACCCCCCCACACTCACCTTAGATGCGCCACTCTCATGATTTCTTAATTATGTCTTTGATTGTAGTTACACTTTTAAACATGACTATGACATTAAACTGCTGAGCAACTTGACTCAGTCTGAATATAAATTAATCCTTCCAAAATGAGAGCCTCACTGTATTACATACATACATACATATATATATATATATATATATATATATATATATATATATATATATATATATATATATATATATATATATATATATATATATATATATATATATGGGACCCTCTCGCACCATTTCTCTTCTGTATAGCAGTTAGGGAAATCACAGTCAGACTGACCAGTGAGCTAAACATCTGGTTCCTGGATGATGGCACACTAGCAGGTACAAAGGAGTCCCTTCTAGATGATCTTACACAAGTGATGACACGGGGACAAGAAATGGGTCTCATCCTGAAACCATCCAAATGTGAAATCATCTCAGTCAATCAACAAGTGATAAATGCAGTGATATCAAAACTACCAGGAGCAACAGTCATTGCCCCTACTAATACATGTAGTGACTTGCTTGGAGCACCTCTGGGAATCGATTCCATTGACACAATTCTCAGGAAGAAACTGGAAGAATTTGAGGAGAATGGAACAACGAATAGGCAACCTTGACACCCATGATGCCTTGTACCTTCTCACAAAATGCTTGAGTCTGCCCAGGTTGACATATTTCCTAAGATGTGCTCCTTCATATGATAACCCTATACTGCACGAATATGACAGTATCCTGAGGCAGATCTTTACTAAAGTACTTAACCTTACTCTAGAAGATGGGCAGTGGGACCAAGCTACACTCCCAGTCAGACTAGGAGGCATTGGTGTCCGCAAGTCATCTCAGATTGCGCTACCTGCTTTCCTGTCTCCATGCATTGCATCCAGAGGGCTTGTAGCAGCAATTCTCCCTGAACATCTTAGGAACACGATTGGAATCCATGACCAAAAGTTCGTCGATGGAGCCAGGAGCTGGGATAATCTAACAGGCTCTGAAACCAGGCCTGCTCCCCCCAACAACTAGAAACAGTCGCACTGGGATGGTCCAATAGTAGAGAATATAGCCTCAGCAATGCTTCAGAGTGTGTCAGGGAAGGATAGAGCACGCCTCCTTGCAGTGAGAGCTCATCATGCAGGGGACTTTCTTTTGGCTGTTCCCAACTCCAGCTTTGGCACACGCCTCGACCCACAGACCATCCACATTGGTGTTGCCCTTCGACTTGCCGCCCCTATTCTCGCCGAACACAGGTGTATTTGTGACAGTGAAGCAGCAGACCGATTCGGGTACCATGGTCTTGTGTGTCGTAAATCCGAGGGAAAGATTGCAAGACATGAAGAGGTTAATAACATTATCAAGAGGAGCCTCACAACAGCCGGATGCCCAGCAGTAAGAGAGCCACCACAACTATGCAGATCTGATGGCAGCCAAAAGCGTTCAGATGGTATCACCCTTCAAGCCTGGACAGACGGCAAGCAGGTGGTGTGGGACTACACATGTGCATCTACCTTGGCTGATACCTATCTCCAATACACCAGGGAGGAAGGAGGGGCAGCTGCCACCTTCAGAGAGTCCCAGAAGTCGAGAAAATATGAAGAACTTGCCTATCATTATGTTTGTTCCTATAGGCTCAGAGACCCTTGGCTCATGGGGAAAGAGTGCATCTAAGTTCCTCAAGGAGCTGGGCAAAAGACTCAACAGGGTAACTAGGGATCCCAGGGCAGCTAGTTTTCTGTTTCAGCGACTCAGCACTGCTGTTCAGATGGGTAATGCATGCTGTATTCTGGGCACGCGCCCCAGCTCGCAGGAGCTGGATGAGATTTTCTCATTATAATCAGTGACAAACATGTAACAATATGTACTAGACATGTATCTCTCACACCTCGTGTACTGTATATGCCATCTTTATATCAACAATGTATCTCTTAAATCTTTTGTACTATATTATGTAATAAAATATACCTATTGGTAAAAAAAATAAAATAAAAGATGGAGTGGTAGGGGAAGTGGAATATTCAAATGGCTTCAGGAAGAAATCCAAATATTCTTCCTTGAAGCCTTTTTATCCACTTCTCCGAGGCTATGGGTCCAACAATTTGTACCAGAGGTGGACCCCATCTTATATACTATATATATATATATATATATATATATATATATATATATATATATATATATATATATATATATTAATTAATGAAACCACGAAACAAATGGTATTGAAACATTTACCAAACTGCGACCAGCCGAGATTAGATCCTGCGATACATTCTTCCTTGTCAAGAGACAGAACAACGTTCACATTGCCTTATCCACTTAACCAGCGACCCTTCAAAGATCACGCACCCAGCGGAGCTAGGTGTTATTCGTGATCCGAGGACATATATATTTCTTAGGGTCGTATTATATTTTGTAGCTAAAAAAAAAATACCAGAAACTAGTCAATATTTGCAATTTTATTTTGTTACTATGTACTCATCGTTTAATAGAGATACCTGTGCTTTCTGCCGACAGAGACACTGACACACAGTATAGTAGACACAGCGGAGACACTGGAGGATCTGTCACACCCTTGCAGCAGAGTGTGCGCGACGGGTGACTTCAGGATCTGTCACTACATATTCAAGGTAGGTGACTCCTGAGCTGAGACATGTCTATATATTTCACTGTTTGTTTTCATAATTTTCTTGTTATTGTAGTTGACCAGTGTTCTCTTCATTAACCTAATTACTTAGTATGATTGTGAATAATAACTTATTTAGTGAGTGTATTTATTTGTTAGCTCTTCTTGGAGCTAACAAGCCACGGGGGATGTAAATCTTTAGCTCAAGATGTTTCAAACGTCTCCGTGCATCAACACGAGCTATGCAATATTGCAAGAGCAGCAACAGGTAGATTGAGGGAAAGTTTTCTCAGAGGAAGGTAGTGTGGAGACGCTAGAATGTCACCCTCATTCTGAGTTATCATGTCTGCAAGGTATATTAGGCAACGAAGGAAGTTATTTCGCAGCTCATTCTGATATAACTGTGCAGTGTTAAGCTGCTTATACTGATGTAAACAAAAACCGAAAATGGCCAGTAGCATCCTGGGCACTCAGACGCCTGGTATTTGAATGCAGTGGTTGGTCACTAAATTCTAAATTTATTTCTTCATTAAAAGATATGAAATTCCTGTGTCTCTCTGATTTAAGAACATAAGAACATAAGAACATAAGAAAGGAGGAACACTGCAGCAGGCCTGTTGGCCCATACTAGTTAAATTCACTATCCTAGCACCCTCCACCACCACATCATTCATATGTAATGTAAACTACATAATGCTTCTTGGTAAATAAAGAAGTGTACTGGGAAAGAGACCTCATGTTTCTTCAATAAACCAACTAGCCTAATTAGCTCACCGTCAATTACAATAAAAGAACACTTGAAATCTTCCATATTCACATCGTCGAATCGCAAACTGCATAAATGTCAACATCTTGTACTAATATCCAAGAGTTGTATTTTGTACGTGTGAATACGATGTCGCTGATGTCAGTACTGTCGTGGAAGGTCAGTGGAAAGTATTCGCATTTCTTCGTTATATTTTCAGTTCGAGAGACGCAAGTGTTTGATCAAGCGATGACACGCGACCTTTCTGTCAAATTAATCTTCCCAAAACGCTTGTGCCATTTTCACATCACACTGCTTTATCAATTCTCCATCTCTAAATGACGTTTAAATATTGGTAAAAGTACCATGTACCAATAATATGTTAGGTAAAAAGGGCACCTGAGCTACAATTTCGCTCTCCAGTGCTTAATTAAGCCCGAAAACAATGAACGTTGTGCAGGGTCATGTAATGTCTACTGGAAATCTATTGTTTTAGTGTCCAACAACATACTTAAACATTAGTCAAATTACTGACTATATTACGACACAAGAGCAACTAATGAGACATCAGGGCTATGTCACGAATTTTACTCAATTTGTATTACGGTATTAGGCAACAAAAAGACATTTACAATTCTTTTACAGGTAGAATGGTACATCACTATGAGCAAGGCCTGTTATGATTGTCCTTTCAATATAACTGACTGTTCCCGTCGTCACTGTGCTGCTGCAGATGGTTTTGAAAGGCCTATCGTCACCGTGAACCGTAGACTACCCGGGCCCTCCATTCACGTGAGTAATGTTTCAACAAGATGCAGATTTCCCCCCGCTTAGTTATCCTCATAGGAGTACCTATATGTGGTTGCCTGATTTATTTTCTTTAAAAATTTCGTTTGTAACGTGTGAATGCCTCACTCGATCGGTTTTAAACTTTCGACGCTGGTGCACTGTATCTAGAGAAAGGTTCGTGCAACTCAGTATTGGCACGCCCAACTGTTACTAGATGTTACTTGATGTTACTTGATGTTACTTGATGTTTGAATTTGAATGAGATTGTATCTGCATATCATACTGTATAGCTTAATTTTGTGAGTGCTATAAACCTTAGTAAAAGATACCGACAAATTGGTATAAACCTTGGTAATAAATACCAACAAATTGGTATAAACCTTGGTGATAAATACCGACAAATTGGTATAAACCTTGGTAATAAATACCGACAAATTGGTATAAACCCTGGTGATAAATACCGACAAATTGGTTTAGAAAGACACTTGAGCAAACACTAGGACATATTTATTAAAAAACGTCTCGGTTCTGGGATCTTGATTAAGGTCTCAGAACCGAAACGTTTTCTAAGAAATATGTCCAAGTGTTTGCTCACGTGTCTTTCTAAATCAGTTTTGTGAATAAATTGTAATATATGAAATGATCTTGTTGTCTTTAAAGGTAACTATGCATAGTGAGGTCTGACAAAGACCCATTGTGACTTCTGCTATTCCGTACTCTTGACCTACAACTCTCAGTATAAATATAAGAGGCACAGTAAACTAGCTCCTCAGGCGACATAAAGAACATGGGTAGGAAATAGTCACATTTTTCACGTGGGATTGTTATGGACCCTGATACAAATCGGTGCCGTTTTTCCTTCAAAATTCGGTTTTCTGTTAAGCGAAGACAGGTGGCTGCTATGAGACCTTTTTTCTGCACTCCACATTGTTTATTTTAATTAATTTATGCAAACGAAGTGTCGTTATGTGGGGGAGTCCTCAACACTGTCTTCTACCAGCATTTTAGTGGTTTAGTTATAAGTGGGTTTCCAGACAATTAACTTCCTTTACACGAGGAACCTTCGTTAAATGTAAACTCTTTATAATATTCTATCAGATGAGAAAATACATTTTGTATTACAATACCTTGGTAATATTTCTAACTTCTACTTTGTAGTCTTGCTGATTTATTAACTGATATCACTACTGACAATCAAGTTCCCTATATATTAACGCCATTTAAAACAAATAAACTACCAGGTGAAATTAATCTGTATAACAAGAGAACTACTCTTCAGGTATGTGTCGGAGACGAGCTGGTAGTAGACGTGGTTAATGAACTGGGCAGTGACTCGACCTCGATCCACTGGCATGGGCTACACCAGTGGGGTACCCCATACATGGATGGTGTGGCATTCCTCACCCAGTGCCCCATCATTGCTGGCACAACCTTTAGGTAATATTAACTTTATGTTATGTTCCCCGTTTTTTTTTAATCAGCTCAAAATACGGAATTTATAATGCTGTCTGACCAAATTAAAAATATTGAAACAGTACAATAAAAATAATAAAAAAAAATAATGGAATACAGTAATAAAATAATAATAATAATAATAATAATAATAATAATAATAATAATATCATAATAATCATATGTGTAACTTAAGTATGTGTTCCTCAGGTACCACTTCCTGGCAGATCACCCAGGGACACACTACTGGCACTCTCATTCTGGTAAGTGCTCATGTCATCCATTAATTTTAAGGATATGGAGACACACTATGCAGAACAAGCTATTGCCGAAACAACTTTTCGCTCGAGTTTATCAGGTCATAACTTGACGACGGTCTTGTCTTCCTGAGCGAAACACTGCCATAATAAAAACGTGTTCTACATGGTGTGTCTTTATTGTAATGTTCAAGTGGCTGAATTCATTGTGTAAATAACCTATTATTATTGAATCCAATTTTGTAAATAGTTTATTACTTCAACATAGCTTATAGAATTTAGGGGATCAGTCCCTGGATCCATTATGTTCAGTAATATTTTGACTGTGGCTCACAGGATGGGTATAGGCTACATAAAGTATACCTGGAGTATACACACATAACCCGCACATAGAAGAGAGGAGCGTACGGCGACGTTTCGGTCCGACTTGGACCATTTACAAAGTCACACATTTAGTGTGACTTTGTAAATGGACCAAGTCGGACCGAAACGTCGTCGTAAGCTCCTCTCTTCTATGTGCGGGTTGTGTGTGTATTGTTCCAGTCACGGTATTGTGCCTTTTTGGTTATACCTGGAGTATACCTGGAGGATGTTTCAGGGGTCAGTGCCCCCGCGTCCTCGAATATCCTATTTTACAGCTGTTCCGACTTCTATATGGATAGCAGGATTGCTAGTGGTTCGTCAGAGTCCATCCTTCAAGGGGATACGATAAGATTTTCTGCGAATCATTAACCCGGGGAAGGGTTAACCATTTACGTAAGCCCAATAAGTTGTTCCGTAGCTCGATTGCTGGCACACTCATCTCACATACTGAGTTCCAGGTGGAAACATTAGGACCTGTTTCCCTAAGACACCTGTGTCCATGTTCACCTATCAGTAAAATAGGTACCTGGGTGTTTGTCGACAAGTGTGGGTCGCATCCTGGGAAAAAACTGACCTAATTTGCCCGAAATGCTCTGCACAACAAGGGACTTTCTATATAATAGTGTCACTGATGTTAGCTAGGCCTGTATACCTTGTACATGTACTTGTAGAACTTATTATTATTATTAATAAAGACAGTGTGTCATCGAGAGGTGTCTGTCTTATTTCCAATGGGGTTCTTTAATCGTCTTTCCCTTCCCCAGGATGTGACCCACACCAATCGACTAACACTCAAGTACCTACCTACTGCTAGGTAAACAGGTGAGACAGGTAGTAAGGACACATGCCCAACGGCTTACCCGTGCCGGGGAGCGATCCCCTGTCCCTCAGTTGGAGCTGAGGACGTTGTGAACAGAGCCACTAGCAACTGAAGGGCTCTTGATCCAAAGAATTAGGTTCTACTTTCCCCTCCTCTGGATCGATCCTAATTTCTACCATTCTTTAGAAACTGAATGTTTCATTTTGATTTTCCATGAATATAAAAAATTAGTTGACAAAGCTTTCGCCACACACACAGTGTCCGTGGTTCGATTCCCGACACGGGTGGAAATGCAGGGCGTGTTCCCTTACATCTGCTGTTCCTATTCCCCTAGCAGTAAATACCTGGGTATTAGACGAATGGTGCGGGTGGCATCCTGGGGAACAAGATTGAAGGATCACAATGGAAATAAGACAGACAGTCCTCGATGATGCACTGACTTTCTTGGGTTATCCTGGGTGGCTGACCCTCTGGGTTAAAAATTGTAACACAAATTTATTCAGGTACAGGTACACATAAATAGTTACATAAATTATGATACATAGCATATGTGTAGAATACCTAGAATAACCGAAAAAAAAGCTTTTTGACTGGAATGTGATAGTATCCCATACTGGATGATGGAATTCCAAGAGAAAACGAAGCGGCAGAAGGTACGGTACACTTAACTAAAAGTGCAGGAAACTATGTGAGGTAGAGGAAGAGAATGAGGAAAAGGAAAACGAGGAAGAAGGAAAGGGAAAGGAAGAAGAGGAGGAAGATTTATTTGAATTAGTAGTCCAGGATAACACAATAAATCTACTCTGGCTTATTTCTCTTCTTCCCCGGGATGCGACTCACTTACTGCTAGGTAAACAGGGGCAACGGGTGTAAAAAATATATGCCCGAAGTTTCAACTTGTCCTGGGCTTGAACCCTAGTCCCTAAAATGTGAGGTACGAATGCCCCTAGAAATGTATAATACCTGATGCGGTTGTGTGTCAGGTGGTTGTGTTTAATAGCTCACTAAACCTGTGGCTCGGTTGATAAAGCACTCGCCTCATATGCAGAGTGTCCGTAGTTCGATTACCGGCACGGGTGGAAATGCTGGGCTTGCTTCCTAACACTTGTTGTTCCTGTTCACCTAGCAGTAAGTAGGTACCTGGGTGATAGTCGGTTGGTGTGGGTGGCATCCTGGGGGACAAGATTAAAGGACCCCAATGGAAATAACACAAGACAGTCCTCGAATGACGCATTGACTTTCTTGGGTTATCCTGGGTGGCTGACCTCCCCTGGGTAAAAAATCCGAACAAAACCTTATCTTAATGTACTTTCCATAATTCAAATTTATTTACGAACAAAAATATGCCAAAATTTACCTGTGATTTTCTTGCTAAATCAGCGTCCAACGTCACAGGTAATTATACTGAGTCACGCCGCTACAGCTGCTCAGTAATACGTCGATGTAGTCAGTCCATCAATCTTGAAAACATTAATGGACTGATTACATCGACTCAAGGCTGAGGGACTGATTACCTCAAACTCCTCCTGTTCTTCACCATTCTCCTTTGTATGGACTGATGAAGCCACTGTGTGGCGAAACGTTTCCTCATTAAAGATACCCAAGTGTTGCATGTGTCTAATTGATCAACTTGTCGGTTCTCTGAACCATTTGTCTAAAATCCGGGTACAACAGTAATTAAATGAGCCTGAAATTATACCAAGGGGCTTTATTTATGCACACCTAAATGTCACCCGTCACTGTACAAACATTGTACATACTATGATTAAATAAAGAATCTAAATCTAAATCTAAGAGGCGCAGCCTTTCTGTTTAAAGTTTATTTAAGCACAGGTACACATAAGTACAATTATCATTGATAGTGTAAATTACCTAGAATAGCCCCCAAAAAAGGTCAGAGTAACTTATTTTCAATGGGTGATATTGATCATGGTGAGGCTGAAGTAGACTGTGTTTTGATTATTAACTCCGAAGGGTTTAGTAAACCTGTATAAACCAAAAAAACCCACTGCCATCTGACTGACTTGTTTCCACTAAGGTCCTTTTAATCCTTTCCCCTCCCCCCAAGGTTACGAACCACACCTGTGGGTTAATACCCAGGTACCTACCTTCAGCTAGGTGAACAGGGGCAACATATATAAGGAAACATGCCCAACCATTCCAAAACTATTTCTTCCTGTCTTGCCTTCGTCATCTCTCTCTTCGTCCCACTTGTCGCAGATGCGTTATTCCCTCTTATTTTACCCACTGCGTCACTCATCTCTACATTCACCTCTGACTCTCCTCGCAATGGATCCTGTTCCTCTCTCTACCACTGATCTTATTTCTACCTATCTTACGGATCTTATCCATGTTCCACGGATCTTATTTCTCCATATCACACGGATCCTACTGTTCCCTGCTCCACGGATCATGTGCGTTCCAGCAAAACCATGGAGGTGTTCCCATACCTCACATGGGAAAATGAAGGGTTAGTGCTGGAGCATGGTGTTGAGTGTTGGTTTCTCTCTCACGGGATGGACCATGTGAGACACACATGTCTGCCTCTGGAAGAATCTTTCCCCCTCAATCTACCTGTTTGAAACTCTTGCATCATTGCATTGGTTCCGACGTGGCATGCAAGAGTAATGCCTAGACCTAGTGTTTTCCATCCCCTTGTAGCTTGTTTTGCATTACACACATCTACATTATGGTATTCTAAATCTTCATCCTTTATTTTTTTTCCAGTCAATGAATTTGTAGCTTGTTTACTGCCTTTTCTAATTCAAATTTTCATTACTTATTTAGGGTTCCAGCGAGCTGATGGGATGTTTGGGTCAATTGTCATCCGTGAGCCACGAGAACATGATCCCCAGAAGCACCTCTATGACGAGGATGACTTCCGTCACATCTTCGTACTTACTGACTGGCTCGATGGTCTGGGCATTGAGAAGTTTGTTAACCATCATCATACAGAGGTACGGAAACTCAAGACCCGGTGGCTGGATTATAATCTCATCAGGTACTGACTCTGACCTTCAACACCTTAAAAATTGCCTTGTTGCATCTGATTATTATTATAATAATGAAATCAAGCGCTAAACCCAATAGGGTAATGCAGCACTGTTGCAGCGGAACAGCAGTTGCAAGGTACTTAAAATCTATTTTCGTTCACCATCAAATTAAATGAAGAAGAATGAAATTTAGTTCTTGATAAAGTTGCATAATCTGCAGCTCATCCATCCACTTCTCTACAGATTTTTTGAGTACAAAAGATTTCGCTGAATTTCAGCTACTTCTTCAGCAGGAATGGAGAGAAAAAAGATATCAATCTTTTAACGATTTCCACCGTTTGTACTTTTCTGAAGGAGTCGACGTGTGTTCAGTGTCGTGACTCCAAAGCCGATAGCGGTGTTACGGCGTTTATTTTGAGGTTCTGTTGTAGACTGAGGTATAATGGCCATTATAAACCTTGGTAATAGATACAGACAAATTTATTTAGAAGATATGTGAGCAAACACTAGGACATACTTATTAGAAAACGTTTCGGTCTTGGGATCTTGATCACTTTAACGTCCCAGGACCGAAACGTTTTCTAATATGTGCTAGTGTTTGCTCACGAGTTTGTTTAAATAATTGCCAGCTCTGGCATCTATGACTAGTATGTTTTATACATCACCAGACTGAATGTTTTCAACATCGGCCAGTTGTAGGTTATCCTGGTAAACAAATGCCGTGAGGGCTACTGCTACATTGTCAATGTAAGGGAAATACAAGATGTTTATTATTTGTGCAAAACCTTGGAAAGACTTGCAATCTGCTATAGGTTATGTAGGCTCTTGTACCTTTACTAATATCTAAGCTGATGAATTAGACATATGGGCAACATTTGGGTATCTTTATTCTTGAAGCGTTTCGCCACACAGTGGCTTCATCAGTCCAATACAAAGAAGCATGGTGAAGAACAGAAGGAATTTGAGGTAATCAGTCCCTCGTCCTGTGTGGCAAAACGTTTCCACAGTAAATACACCCATGTGTTGTACATGTGTCTAATTTATCAACTTGTCGGTTCTCTGAACTATTAATCTACACTAAGCTATAATACTCTGTAAAGGAAAGGAAATGTAATAGTGGACGCTCCATTTAACTGTACCACACAGAAAACAGGCGAATACAGAGCGGGATTGTATGCGCAGTGTGACCTGACAGTCCGCGCAGTGTGACCTAACAGTCCGCGCAGTGTGACCTGACAGTCTGCGCAGTGTGACCTGACAGTCCGAGAGCAGCTGACCGACACTCACTGACTTGTGAGGAAAGAACTGTCCTGGCTGACAAGTCCTGGAATTACCTAGCTAGGATTGTTTCACAGTTTCTTGCCACTGATTGTGGGTATTATGCAGTGAAAACACTGTTATAGGGCGGAAATCTGCGAAATGTAGCAATACAGGGTTGTATTTGTGGGTGGGGGTAGGTCAAGGAAATTCTGGGACCACAGTGGAACTCCATCAAGAAGAGAATGCATTTTTTTTATGTAAGTTATTGTGTACTATTTTTCCATCAATATGTCAAATAAAGCTTTTTAATATTTATTGCTTAATAATTTTTATCATACTGTAATTAGGTTAAACTTTTTATCTTTTGAAAATGCTATCGTAAATAGACGGATAATTAGACTTTGGTTGTAGTTGTGTATTCGGACCATAATCTCCTCAGACCATTTGGCCTCAGTCCCTTAGTGGTCTTGTGACACATGGTCCAGTGAATCAATATCATTTTTATATTTTTGTTAGATTAATTTCTATTATCACACAGCACGACAACAAACCTTACAACCTGCTCGTCAACGGACGGGGAAAACATGTCAAGTTTGCGAGAGAGGAGACAGAGGTCTACACGCCTGTCCAAGAGTTTATTGTCAAACCGGTACGTTTATTATTATTATTGGTAGTAGTAGTGGTAGTAGCAGTAGTAGTATTAGTATTAAAGGGGAAGCGTTAAACGCAGGGGTCGTACAGTGAAGGGGAAATGGGAAGTAATCAGGTTTGTCCCAAATAATGGGTAAATTGCTCTGATTCTTTCGATGGAGAATCCTTCACTAGCATCGAGGTAAGACTCGTGAAGGACGGTACGTACAAAAACATGGAAGGTTTTGTGACACTGGAGCCTCAATATCAAGTATAAAGTGTCCTGCATGTTGTATAATTTGTGTATATTCTGACGAATGTACTGAGATTAGCAGCATATACGCAAAGTAGTATATATACCTCAGTAAGTATACACTTCAGCTTACGTTATTTTCTATACTGGATATTAAAATACAGTATTCTTGGCGAGTGGTACACAAGGGACATGCAGCCATGGTGTAGTCGATGGACGTTAAACCTAATAAACCGGTTAACTTGCACGTTTAGAGGTAGTTGTTTTTACTGAATCTAAATTTATAGTAAAATGCTAACCATTATTTAAAGAACATGTCATAGTACTGTATCAGATTGTATAAGTATCCGGGAGTAGCTTCGTGGATTCAAGTGTTTGGGAAAAGGTCTTAATGGAAAGGCTTGTTAGAGATACCACAGTTACTCTTTGCTGAGGACAATTCTTTTAGGTGATTCTGAAGACATGTTCTGAAGGATGGTGAACGATATTGGGAGAGTGTTTAATTGAAAATTAAAAGTGAATATAGATAAAAGAAGGGTTATGAAGGTAACGTAAAATCTAGGCAATGAAAGATTATTAGATTGGAGGAAGTATGGAGGAATTGGATGAATACAGATATTTGGGAGAAGACATGTTAGCGGATGGGTCTATGAAAGACGAGGTGAACCAAAGAAGAGATAAAGGGGAAAAAAGGTGGTGCTATATTGAAGAGTCTGTGAAAAGAAGTAGTATATCTCTAGAGGCACAGGAACTTACTACAGTATAGTAGTATAAAAACTTTTGGTGAGAGAGATGGTGTTTCTTATTTATTGCGTCGCCCTACCTTGGTTATAAACAGCCGATGTGTTAAAATAAATAAATATATATAAGGCTGTGATCAACAGGGGCATGGAGTTATTTCATTTATGGGAGGGAAGCGTAATGGTCATATAGCGCAAAGGGAAATGAATCAAGATAAGATTTTCTTCGGATTTTTAACCCAGGATAACCCAAGAAAGTCAGTGCGTCATCGAGGACTGTGTCTTATTTCCATTGGGGTCCTCAATCTTATCCCCCAGGATGCGACCCACACCAGGCGACTAACACCCAGGTACCTATTTGCTGCTAGGCGAACATGACAACAGGTGCAAGGAAACACGTCGAAATGTTTCCACCCCGTTGGGAATCGAACCCGGGCCCTCCGTGTGTGAAGCGAGGCCACCAGGCCATCGGGGCACCCTATCGATTCAAAAATTAGTTGTCATATCCAATGTCTTGCATCAAGAGCCCCTCATCGACTTCCCTTGAGGAAAGTGACCGTAAGTAACCCTTCCTTTTTTTTTTTTTCAACAAGTCGGCAGTCTCCCACTGAGGCAGGGTGACCCAAAAAGAAAGAAAATCCCCAAAAAGAAAATACTTTCATCATCATTCAACACTTTCATTACACTCACACACAATCAGTCTTTGCAAAGGCGCTCAGATAGCTGAAAATAGTCCCTCCCAGCTGTCACTATCCCAGACCCCTCCTTTAAAGTGCAGGCATTGTACTTCCCATTTCCAGGACTCAAGTCCAACTAAATCAATTAACTGGTTTCCCTGAATCCCTTTATTATTATCCTTTATTATTATTATTAAATACATTTAAAAATTGCAGGAATTTTCTAGCATATAATCGTTCATTATGGAGGAATTCTTAACTGAAAAAAATATTTGTGAAAGATCATTAAATTTACTTACACTCATTATTATAATAATTATTTTAACTGTATCATCACTTAATAAATATTGTGTAAATTATATATTTAATGACAGATTTATATCGTATATTAAGAGTAATTCATTTGACTTGTTTCATTTCGACAGGGACGTCGCCACAGGTTCAGAGCCTTGAGTAACAGCATTCAGAACTGTCCCATTGTTATTTCTGTTGACAACCACACACTTCTTCCCATCACTACTGATGGCAGCCCCATCCAGCCTGTGGAAGGTTAGTTTAGTGTTCCATTACCGTTGATGGTAGCCCCATCCAGCCTGTGGAAGGTTAGTTTAGTGTTCCATTACCGTTGATGGTAGCCCCATCCAGCCTGTGGAAGGTTAGTTTAGTATTCCATTACCGTTGATGGTAGCCCCATCCAGCCTGTGGAAGGTTAGTTTAGTGTTCCATTACCGTTGATGGTTGCCCCATCCAGCCTGTGGAAGGTTAGTTAAGTGTTCCATTACCGTTGATGGTAGCCCCATCCAGCCTGTGGGAGGTTAGTTTAGTGTTCCATTACCTTTGATGGCAGCCCCATCCAGCCTGTGGAAGGTTAGTTTAGTGTTCCATTACCGTTGATGGTAACCCCATCCAGCCTGTGGAAGGTTAATTTAGTGTTCCATTACCGTTGATGGTAGCCCCATCCAGCCTGTGGAAGGTTAGTTAAGTGTTCCATTACACTCCTCTCTAGCGCTAATCTTCGCCTGTTCCGTCCTCCCCGATCACCCCACAGAAGTCTCACCAACAGGAGAGCCTGCTATTCCTGTTCTCAAGTCTGCCCCACGATCGCCTTAGCTGCTGGGTTAAGCCCTGGCTCTATTTCTACGACTAAGAAGACTCCTCTCCAGCGCTATTCTTCGTCTGTACCGTCTTACCCGCTCATCCCATTGGGATCTTACCTGAACTTATTCATTCATTCATTCATTCCTGTGTGTTAGTGTGACTTTGTAAATGGTCCAAGTCGGACCGAAACGTCGTCGTAAGCTCCTCTCTTTTTATATGTGCGGGTTGTGTGTGTATTGTTCCAGTCACGGTATTGTGCCTTTTTTGTTATTTAGGCTAGATAAATATATGAGTGGGTGCGGGTGGGTGTGAGTTGGTCCTGACTAGCTTGTGCTACTAGGTCAGATGCCGTGCTCCTTCCTTAAGCGAATGTAACCTGACCTGGCTGGGTCGGGGCATTGGCTTAAGCCGGTGGGAGACTTGGACTTGTCTCGCATGGGCCAGTAGGCTTGTTGCAGTGTTCCTTCTTTCTAATGTTCTTATGTTCTTATCTGTATACTCTACTGCATTCAACCACGTTCCAATCCACCCATCTAACAATTTTTTTTCAATCCTTTTTCAGTTGAGTCACTAACTATATATGGAGGGGAAAGATGGGACTTTGTAGTGAATGCTTCACAGAGGATTGCAACGTACTGGATAAGATTCCAAGGAATGCTGGACTGTGATAACCGCTTTAAGTCTGCCCACCAGGTAAATGCCATCTCAGGGTAAGCTCAGAATTTAATCCATATGTTTATGTTATGTATGGCGTCATGAGCACAAGAGGTTATAATATATGGCGCAGTAATGTGCCTGTATTCAGGGATCATAGGCATTTTAACGTCTTTGCAGTATTAGAAGCATAGCTGGGAATATATGATAGTGAATGTGTTTCCTTCCTTGGATCATTCTACCTTGGTGCGTAATGTCCAGTGTTAGCGCACACACACACAAGAACACACAAGAACACAAGAAAGAAGGAACACTGCAGCAGGCCTACACATTACGCACAGCCATGCGTCTCTTAACGACGGGGATACGCTGTGAGAAATGCGTCGTTAGGCGGTTTTGTTGTGTAAACATCATAGTGTACTTGCACAAACATAGATGATATAGCCTACTACACACCTAGACTATATGTTTTGTTTATTTTTTTTTTAAACATAGATTTGCTTGTAATCAGATAATGCACCATAAACATTTCTCTCCGTTAATGAAAACCTTTCAGTGTTGGGGTCCAGGTTTTCAAGCTTTTTAAGGAGCTTGTTAAGGTCTGCCAAAGCGTCAGCTAAACCCTTCACTGTTGAATTTTCTTTAGGGATCTTTTTTTTCTCCTGTAGTTTCCTTTTCTCTTGCTCATTCTTCAGCTATGGCAACATTAGCAATGGATTTTGTACGGAATGTAATTGTGAACTTCTTATTGGATTTTCCATACGTATCATCAACTTAAAATCCCCGTGCAAAAGTTATAGCTATATAACGTAAGCATTTTTAAGCATTTTCACTGCAAACGTTGTTAATGTTAAGTGCATGAGCACTGGTCTGCGGGAAGTACAGTAAATATACTGCCTCTGGAAGTACAGTAAATATACTGCCTCTGGGAGCACAGTAAATATATTGTCTCTGGAAGTACAGTAAATATACTGCCTCTGGAAGTACAGTAAATATACTGCCTCTGGAAGTACAGTAAATATACTGCCTCTGGAAGTACAGTAAATATACTGCCTCTGGAAGTACAGTAAATATACTGCCTCTGGAAGTACAGTAAATATACTGCTTCTGGAAGTACAGTAAATATACTGCCTCTGGATGTACAGTAAACATACTGCCTCTGGATGTACAGTAATTATACTGCCTCTGGAAGTACAGTAAATATACTGCCTCTGGAAGTACAGTAAATATTCTGCCTCTGGAAGTACAGTAAATATACTGCCTCTGGAAGTACAGTAAATATACTGCCTCTGGAAGTACAGTAAATATATTCTGAACTATACTGCCTCTGGAAGTACAGTAAATATACTGCCTCTGGAAGTACAGTAAATATACTGCCTCTGGAAGTACAGTAAATATACTGCCTCTGGATGTACAGTAAATATACTGCCTCTGGATGTACAGTAAATATACTGCCTCTGGATGTACAGTAAATATACTGCCTCTAGATGTACAGTAAATATACTGCTTCTGGAAGTACAGTAAATATACTGCCTCTGGAAGTACAGTAAATATACTGCCTCTGGAAGTACAGTAAATATACTGCCTCTGGAAGTACAGTAACTATACTGCCTCTGGAAGTACAGTAAATATACTGCCTCTGGAAGTACAGTAAATATACTGCCTCTGGAAGTACAGTAAATATACTGCCTCTGGAAGTACAGTAAATATACTGCCTCTGGAAGTACAGTAAATATACTGCCTCTGGAAGTACAGTAAATATACTGCCTCTGGAAGTACAGTAAATATACTGCCTCTGGAAGTACAGTAAATATCCTGCCTCTGGAAGTACAGTAAATATACTGCCTCTGGAAGTACAGTAAATATACTGCCTCTGGAAGTACAGTAAATATACTGCCTCTGGAAGTACAGTAAATATACTGCCTCTGGAAGTACAGTAAATATACTGCCTCTGGAAGTACAGTAAATATACTGCCTCTGGAAGTACAGTAAATATACTGCCTCTGGAAGTACAGTAAATATACTGCCTCTGGAAGTACAGTAAATATACTGCCTCTGGAAGTACAGTAAATATACTGCCTCTGGAAGTACAGTAAATATACTGCCTCTGGAAGTACAGTAAATATACTGCCTCTGGAAGTACAGTAAATATACTGCCTCTGGAAGTACAGTAAATATACTGCCTCTGGAAGTACAGTAAATATACTGCCTCTGGAAGTACAGTAAATATACTGCCTCTGGAAGTACAGTAAATATACTGCCTCTGGAAGTACAGTAAATATACTG
Organism: Cherax destructor; assembly: GCA_009830355.1. NCBI lineage: Eukaryota > Metazoa > Arthropoda > Malacostraca > Decapoda > Parastacidae > Cherax > Cherax destructor. The sequence continues at coordinate 91,834 of WNWK01002571.1, read as the reverse complement.
CCTCTGGAAGTACAGTAAATATACTGCCTCTGGAAGTACAGTAAATATACTGCCTCTGGAAGTACAGTAAATATACTGCCTCTGGAAGTACAGTAAATATACTGCCTCTGGTACAGAATCTGCCTCTGACAGTAAATATACTGCCTCTGGAAGTACAGTAAATATACTGCCTCTGGAAGTACAGTAAATATACTGCCTCTGGAAGTACAGTAAATATACTGCCTCTGGAAGTACAGTAAATATACTGCCTCTGGAAGTACAGTAAATATACTGCCTCTGGAAGTACAGTAAATATACTGCCTCTGGAAGTACAGCGAAAATGCTGATGGTGTACATAAATATTCTGCTGGTATTCGTTGCAATAATTTATGAAAAACACTAATTTATGATATACTACAATATAACTTAAATTTTTAAAGAGGGGTGGACTGGTAAGCCAGCGGAAGGCCTCGGTCAGATGACCTAAAGCTCCAACGGCGGGTCATCATATGACTAAGACCCGCGTCAGGAAACACTTGTCCTGTTTCCTGACGAACCTTACCTAACCTAACTAATTTGTGGTTAGGTTTATTTTAATAATTAGCTTTCCTAACGGTAATTTCCATTTTCTTTGTATTTACATTATGTTGGTTGTTATATTACCATCTACAGTGCTCGTCACGGCTTTATGCCGGGGCGCTCACCCGGCATAATGCCGTGACGAGCACTGTAATAGGCAGCATTAAAAATGTACTTAAATATTCTTAGAACCGGGTTAATAATACATTGCTTTATAACAGTTAGGAAATCAAATTATTTATTATTTATTTTTATTAACACATCGGCCGATTCCCACCAAGGCAGGGTGGCCCGAAAAAGAAAAACTTTCATCATCATTCACTCCATCACTGTCTTGCCAGAGGGGTGCTTTACACTACACTTATAAAACTGTAACATTAACACCCCTCCTTCAGAGTGCCGGCACTGTACTTCCCATCTCCAGAACTCAAGTCCGGCTGGCCGGTTTCCCTGAATCCCTTCATAAATGTTACTTTGCTCACACTCCAACAGCACGTCAAGTATTAAAAACCATATGCCTCCATTCACTCCTATCAAATACGCTCACACATGCTTGCTGGAAGTCCAAGCCCCTCGCACACAAAACTTCCTTTACCCCCTCCCTCAAATTATTACATGAAGATATATATTACAGGTGGGTGTGCTGCGATACGAGGGTGCTGAAGGCTTCCCTGGCAGCCTCGACCATGTCGACTACAATTCTACCGTCCGACAAGGCTTGGTTAGTCCCACAATCAGCTTTAATTTACTATTGTCACTATCTCAAGATTCCACGAGGATCAATATGCTTATAGAAAAACAAATGGAACGGGCTGGGTTTGAACCCACAGCAAACGAGTCCCGAAATTTTGTGGTTTGTTTGCAATAGTGTTGTTAGGATTTCGTGAGTCAATATTCTCTTCCTGTATCCACATAAAGTGTGCAGGAAACTTTTTCAAATGATTTCCCGTGCAAGAACATGCTGAATATGTTTATATGTTTAATAAATATTAAGTCTAAGTAATAATGTCTGTCCCCGGTACCACTTAAACTGTGTGTGTGTGTGTGTGTACGTACTTACAAACTGTCAAAGGCACTTGTCGATAGACACTTGACCTATTTTGGGGGGGGTGTCCTAATTCATATCTGCATAAATAACTCACCACAACTGTGACCAGATATAAACATGTAAATAGTTCATTACCTTTGTAACTTGTCCAGTTACCAAAACTTTGCGGTCTAGTCCCTTTACCCATTATGCACCTCTGTGATCCTTTGACTACCGCCCACGGAACTACTCACAGCAAGACTTAACGTTTAAACTAATGTACAGTTTGTCGAGACTTGTACACAGTAATAATAATAATATCTTAATTTACTACAGGTACATGTACATGGTATACAGGCCTAGCTGACACCAATGACATATTACTATATAGAAAGTCCCTTGTTATGCTGAGCATTTCGGGCAGATTAGGTCAGTGTCCCAGGATTCACACCAGTCGACTAACACCCAGGTACCCATTTTACTGATGGGGAACATAGACAACAGGTGTAAAGAAACACGCCCAATGTTTCTGCCCTGGCTGGGAATCGAACCCAGGCCCTCGCCGTGTGAAGCGAGAGCTTTAGCCACCAGACCACCAGAGCCAGTTTAGTAAACTCGTTGGTCCATCAGTAAGAACATTCGACAAATTATCGAGTTACGTGAATGCAACTACTATGAAGTGTGCTGCACTTAACTTGATAACTAACATGAAGAAGGTAGAAGAGTGTCGTCTGGAGTAACAGATGTTCAGGGATGTGGAGACAAAACAGATGTACTAGATATCTTTTGATTTCATAGCCAATTCTTGTTGAGACACAAATATTTGGTACTGAATTAGTAATCATACTGTCACAAACACACATGTTCACAACGATAGATGAATTTGTATACCTGGTTCAATCACATGCTATTGTTTACATATACAGTGGTACCTCGGTTTTTGTCGATAATTCTTTTTAGAATGCTTTTCGAGATCCGGTATTTAAAAAAACTTTTATAATCCCAAGTATAACAAAGTGGAATAGAATATAACAATGTTAATGTTGTCACATATGAATTAATGTTATGAACAGATAAACATAACAAAACTTCTTATATGCCTAATGTAAAATTTGAAGCTGCAGTTCAGTAGAGAGAGAACAATAACGTCAGGTTCAATGTTTATGATTTACATAATTTATCTTCTGCTGGGCCTCTGTAAAAATTAATTACTGGGATATTATTAATGTCTTCCTGTGTGAAAACCGAGAGAAAATAATTATTAAAAATAGAGCACATATCATTCTCCTTGTCAGTAAGATGCCCAAAGTTATTTTTAAGGGGACCTATCTTATCCCTAACTTTTGTTCTATAAACCTGGAAAAAACTTTTTGGGTTAGTTTTTGAATCCCTAGCAACTTTAATTTCATAGTCCCGTTTAGCTTTTCTTATTCCCTTTTTAACGTCCCTCTTAATGTCAGTATACTGATTTATAAGATGACCCTCACCTCTTTTTATGCGCCTATAAATTCCTTTCTTCTGCCCTAAAACGTTGTGTAGTTTTAAAAATAGGCTAGATAATTATATGAGTGGGTGCGGGTGGGTGTGAGTTGGTCCTGACTAGCTTGTGCTACTAGGTCAGATGCCGTGCTCCTTCCTTAAGTGAATGTAACCTGACCTGAGCTGTTTCAAAGCAAGTCTCCTGGTTTCCCCTTCCAACCAGAGCCACCCCTAAGCGCCTTCAGTATTGAAATTCTGGCTCCGCCCTTGGTTAGATAAAAGGCTGCTTGAATTCAACTCCGGCAAATACAAAGTTATGAAGATTTGGGAAGGGGCAAGAAGAGTATAAAGAATAAAAAGGCACAATACAATGACTGGAATAATACACAAATAACCAGCACATAGGAGGCTAACTTAGAGCGACGTTTCGGTCAAATATGAACCATTAAGTAGTGATACGCTTCTCTATGTGACTTTATAATAATATCTTTATTTCTACAAGTACATGTACAAGGTATACAGGCCTAGCTGACATCAGTGACATACTACTATATAGAAAGTCCCTTGTTATGCTGAGCATTTCGGGCAGATTAGGTCAGTGTCCCAGGATGCGACCCACACCAGTCGACTAACACCCAGGTACCCATTTTACTGATGGGGAACATAGACAACAGGTGTAAAGAAACACGCCCAATGTTTCTGCCCTGGGTGGGAATCGAACCCAGGCCCTCGCCATGTGAAGCGAGAGCTTTAGCCACCAGACCACCAGAGCCCCATAAGTAAGTAAGTTTATTCAGGTATACACAAATACATTTACATGGATTATCATACATAGCAGCATATGTGTAGAGAACCCAGGATAACCCAAAAAAAGTCAGACAGTGACTTATTTCCATTGTCTGTATTATGATATGTAGCGTGTTCAATATATATTTTTGTATATGTGATAACTGGAATTAAAAAAATCTTACAAATATAGTAAATATACGACATTTTATAGCACCCTCAACGGCATTTTTCCGACTTAATGACGTGTTCAGCCCCTCTCTCTCACCTTATTCCTTGTATGGGGTGAGCTCCTCCCACTTTTTAATTATGTTAAATGTTGATTTTAATAAAATAGCGATAAAATAATTAAAAAATCGGAAATGCCTAAAATTCACAACGTCCTCGCGGGGTTATGCTACTTGTAGCGTCATTATAAGAAATGTTGTATTGACTATAATTTTTTGTAGAAACATCGTACAAACATGAGACTTACACAAAAATGTTTCCAAATTGTTGAACTATTTTTCTGTAAGCTTAACTCAATAGTCGATTCTTTTCCGATTTTTTTTCGTATCCCGCCCACGCACGCGGGCTAAGGTCCTCTTACCGCAGTTCTCCGCTATTCACACTTTCTTACAAGGAGCTGTGAAGAAAAGCTTAAGAGGTTTTCCAACATCTTTGAGGCACTTATACTTTCTAGACTGGAAAATTTCGATACGTCAGTTCAAGCTGACAGTACTGCTGACCTGAAGAATGTGATGAGAATCTTAGTCAATGCAAGTCAGTTGTTGAGTAAAACAGAGATGCAACAAGTACACTAATTTTTGACATTTGTTGACAATTATCTTATAAAAATAATTAGTCATTTTCCTAGAAGGCGTTATTAATCAGTTAAACTTTGGGGGCCAATACTGGACTGTGTGTTGTAAGCATCAACAGCCTGACTGATCATGATTCACCCAAAAGTCCTGTCCTGGTGATTATGAAACGATCACCAGGCAGAGACATGGTAGACAGGGACTAGTCCTGTCTGCCTAGCTAACGTGGTGACCCAAGCAGAGACAATGACAGGGACTAGTCCTGCCTGCCTAGCTCATGTGGTGACCAAGCAGAGACATGACGCCAGGGACTAGTCCAGCCTGCCTAGCTCATGAGGTGACCAAGCAGAGACATGATGACAGGGACTAGGCCTGCCTGCCTAGCTCATGTGGTGACCAAGCAGAGACATGATGACAGGGACTAGGCCTGCCTGCCTAGCTCATGTGGTGACCAAGCAGAGACATGATGCCAGGGACTAGTCCTGCCTGCTTAGCTCATGTGGTGACCAAGCAGAGACATGATGACAGGGACTAGGCCTGCCTGCCTAGCTCATGTGGTGACCAAGCAGAGACATGATGGCAGGGACTAGGCCTGCCTGCCTAGCTCATGTGGTGACCAAGCAGAGACATGATGACAGGGACTAGGCCTGCCTGCCTAGCTCATGTGGTGACCAAGCAGAGACATGATGACAGGGACTAGTCCTGCCTGCCTAGCTCATGTGGTGACCAAGCAGAGACATGATGACAGGGACTAGGCCTGCCTGCCTAGCTCATGTGGTGACCAAGCAGAGACATGATGACAGGGACTAGTCCTGCCTGCCTAGCTCATGTGGTGACCAAGCAGAGACATGATGACAGGGACTAGGCCTGCCTGCCTAGCTCATGTGGTGACCAAGCAGAGACATGATGACAGGGACTAGTCCTGCCTGCTTAGCTCATGTGGTGACCAAGCAGAGACATGATGACAGGGACTAGGCCTGCCTGCTTAGCTCATGTGGTGACCAAGCAGAGACATGATGCCAGGGACTAGTCCTGCCTGCTTAGCTCATGTGGTGACTGATGTAGTGTTATCACACCTATAGTACAACAGCTTTCATAAAGCTTATATGTGAGCTTTATATACAGTTCGTGTTGCTGTGAATTTTTTGTATTACTATATATAAGTTTTATATCTATAATATCCATAACAGTTAAATGATTATATTTCTTTCATACTGCAAGAGATAAAAAATTCCTGAAATAAAATATAAATCCGTAGACTGCTACAGGGGAGGTATCTACTGCACATCTGTGTGCTGTAGGATCTTGGCTGAAAATCACTACATCTTGGAATAAATTTGCATTGTAAAGGAGTCCTTGAGCTTCGTGAGAGCCAAGACAACATCCCTCGCTGAGGAGTGTAGATGACACGCGGTACTTGAGTTAGTCCTCATAATCTAAACTGATTTTAAAGTAGTCCTTGACCCTCCTCTCTATTCGGTACTGTTTGACCCTGAAATAATGTAAGTTCACATTCCATACTATCTAAAGTAGCCCATGACCCAACACTAGAGCGAGTACTAGTACAGTTTACTCAGCATTCTTTTGCCCTGAAATAATGTAAGTTCATATTCCACATTATCTAAAGCCAAACTAATTTCTAAAAGGTCAGTGAATGATAAGAAATGCCATAATGTCTTTTTTCACAGCTAATCCACAAATTAGAAATAAATCTTAATAATATTTCTGTCTGTCCTGAATCATTATCAAGTCACGGCATTATCAAGGTTTGTCTTGATAAGGGTCCACAACGTATAGAAGCGTCATTGGTACGAGTCAATAACCGGGTGTCCCAATACTGGCTGCCTTCTGAAGCCACACCAATGATTACACTGAATTATTAAAAAAATCTTATTCACCTCGCAGGGTGACGCACTCTAAGTTCATATAATAAAACTAATGGAAATTGCGACTTTCTTTACGAGAATTCTTTTCTGTCTATTCCTTACCTCCAACTCTATCCCATTTCCTCCCCGTAGCAACTGAACAAGCTGAATGCTGCTCCTGGAGACGGAACCTTCCTGACAGCTGCTGAGATTAAATCTTTGGAAATGGGCGAAGACATTTCTCACACACCTGACTACAAGTTCTGGCTTGAATTTGATTTTTATGGCAAGAATAATGACCTCTTCCACCATGAACAATACTATCCTTTCCTTGGAGGTCAGGTTTGCTTTATATTTGGTTTCCAATTTATGTTACGGGTTAGAGATTAGTACTTTCATTCTTTAAGTAATTTAAATGACTTAACTATATAGATTGTCGTGTCCCTCTACTTGCTATAATTTTTAACTAAACTTTATAATTATGTTATATTTTCAGGGAATTCATGTTGCTTATTTCTAAAGAATAAATATTTTTTTTATAAAAGTTTCTAATCCACTATTAATTAGAATTTATTAATTAAGCCTAATTCAGTGCTAATTTTTCTAGAACATCTCTATTAATAAAATTATATTATTTTAATTACTCCACATATTTTTTATAACCTTTCAGAAGTAGGAATAAAAGCTCACTGAAACTGCTGAAGTCATTTCACTCCAGGTCTTTGAAGAATAGAATTGTATCCCATTTATCTCAAGGATATTTGCAGTCATTCATTTATTTCAGAACTAATTCAACATTTGTTCAGTTTCTTGATGATTTATATAGTATCCAATTTCAAGACTTGTTCAATAAGCACTTCTCACATCTACGAGTTTTAATTATGAACTCTATAAGATAATGACCATTTAAGTTGTGAGGGCATGTTCTTTTTTTTCCTTTTTATCACAGACATTATAAAATGGCCCTTACTTTTTAGTATAAAAACAGACACTTGCTATTTACACGTTTCAGTTAGAAACTAGAATATTTATGTGTTAGATTTTTTTTCATTTTAATTAATATTGTAAAAAGCTCTTGTGTATCAACAGTTAGGACCCCAGTTCGGTTGTTCGTGCCGCAGATAAACGAGATCAGCCTAAAATTGCCGAATGCACCGCCTTTGTCGCAGCCAAGAGATGCTGATCACACCTCCTTTTGCAATGCCACTTCAAGAAGGAATTGCCACACTGAATTCTGCCACTGCCCGCATGTCCTTAGTGTTAGGAAGGACAGTTTAATTGAGCTGATCTTAGTGGATGAAGGTGAGTGATGTGTCAAGGATAGATGGAAAGGTAACTGCTAAGCTGAATAGTGTCTCACTCTAATATTTATATTTTACCATTAAACTGAAGGTAATTCTGGTTGTGAATAGAACTTCAAAGTGAGTTTTGTTTGTGGTATCTAATATTTATCAACGATGGCAAAGTCGTTATGATAATATCTTTCAGTCAGAAGCGATATACTAAACCTTGTTTATATGCTGGGGCTTAGTGAGCCACGACATAAGCATTATTCATTCTTGTACTGACTGTTCATATCAATATCTAACATTTTTTAAGTAACGATAGCGAATAACACCGATACTTCTCCTCATAACCTTTGTATTACATCTGATTTCTATACCGATTCTTGGCAAAGCAAAAAAAAAAATGGATACATAAAATCAGTGGTAAGTTAGTGTTGGTTCAAATACCAAAAACAACTTAATGCCAAAAGAAATATAATCTGCAGACAATGATGAACAATAATGTGGCGGCGAGGGAGTGATCAGTAGCTGCTCTTGTATATATACTGTGTAAATATACACTATGACTGTTACCGCACATAATGTATGCACAGTACTATACAATTGTCTGTACTGCATATGGATGAGATCGATAACCACAATCATTAAGCAATATATTCCTTTCCTTACTGATTATTTCAAATTAAAATTTATGTTAATTCCTGAGCACCTCACGCCCCCCATGTATTTCAGATGTTCAGTTTCCACGGATATGCAAATTGGTCATCTAATAGGTATTTATTATAGCATCTTCGCTGGTCAGACATTTGAAATAAAGTCTCACAAACCATACCACGGGTGGGGTTTGTTTGCAATCGTGTCATTACGATTTCGTGAGTCAAATCTCACGTTGGTAGACAATCTCTGGGAGAGTACGTCTCAGTTAGTGTGATAATACTGACTTGGACTAAATAATCTGATAACCCAGCAGTGAATATAAAGCAACACAGTTGTAAGCGGGTAATTTTGATTGTATATCTGCATAGAAAATACTTGGAGATTAAGACCTTTCTCTTGACATTGAGATAATTTATTGGAGTGAGAGATATAGGAGAATGTGTAAGCTAAACCCGTGACACTGATATGGTACTATAAGTACCAATATGAAGAAATGTTGTTAATGTAAAAGAAAAAGCCTTTGGGAGGGAATTTAAAAGACTAATGCTGTGACGATTCTCGGGGCGTGGAGGCCGCAAGAAATTTTCCGATATTTTAATCACAGGAAAACTAAATAATATGTACAAAGTTTCTGTTTTCAGTGATGTAAAAAAAAAAAAAAAATGTTTTTTCCAGGTGTGGTATACTGGGCTAATCACCCCTTCCACCTGCATGGTCATACCTTCCAAGTTTTGGCTATGGGTCGTCTGGGAGAGAACACTACACTGAGAAAGGTACGTTATATGAGTTTAGACATAAGGAATAAGAATGTATTTTGTGCACATGTAAGGATTAAACATTTTTCAGATACCCGTTTCAAACATATTCCTTAGACTCGTTAAGCATTAGTTTCATTACCTTTACTGGATGGTAAAGGTTAGGGAGGGTTAACTTCTGATGTATAGACTAACACACTATTAGAATTCCTCAGGATCTGAGTTGTAGATAAATTTCTCCAGGTCTAATTATGCAATATAATAGTGAAACAGGATTCGTATTAATTCTTAAATAAATAACGACTTGATCTGGCAACAGACTAATATAATTTCTATAAAGTTTGCGATTGATACAGGATTAATATAATTAGAATACTTTGTATAAAGCCCCTGGTTATGTAGAACATTTAGTGCAACCTTAAAATTACCTTATAATTACACAGCAATTGTTCAGTCAGATTAATTTACTAGAATGTTATAGTTCAAATCTTCTGATACTGTATTCAACACCTGGTTTATGATATATAACTGTGGGACTTTTATAAAAAAAAATTGGTATAGTATTTGCAATGATAAATAATGAAATAGAACATATTTTTGCTTATCACATATTTCAGAATATATTGATGACAATGAGAACAACGTTATACCTACATAAAGCTTTTTCTGCAATGTATTTTGCAGTGATATCCTACTTGCAGAGTGAAGAGTAACACGTAGCTTTTCTTCGTTCAGTTTGCCTCTCCCTGTCTTGTTTTCTGTCATTCATTCTCATTTTCTACGAGCGGCCACTGCTCGACTCCTGTTAAGAGAAAATATATGATTTTATAAATAACAAAAAAGGCACAATACCATAAATATTATTCTCAAACCTTTGGTGTCGCTATGGGCTCTTCTCTATCCCCTGTTCTTGCTAATCTTTACATGGAATACTTCGAGACTGTTCTTCTTCCCACTATTGATGTACGTCCTTCACTCTGGCTCCGCTATGTAGATGACATCTTTGCTCTTTGGCCTCATGACTCTAGTCTCTGCCAACTATTTCTTGATGCTCTTAATAATCTTGCCCCTTCCATTAAGTTTAAAGCTGATTGGGAATCTAATTCTTTGATTTTTTTCCTTGATGTTCATGTCCACCGCTCAGTTACAGGTTTTGCCTTTGCCGTGTACCGCAAGCCTATGCACAGTGGCATGTACATTCACTACTTTTCTTATCATGCTTCCTCTGTCAAGAGAAGTGTTTTTATCTCCCTCTTTCTCCGTGCTCTCCGCATTTGTGATCCTCAGTTCCTTGAAGTAGAAATTTCCACTCTTCATAATTCATTTTCCCGCCTTGGCTACCCTTCCTATTTCATAGACTCTGCTTTCTCTCTTGCCAAACTGACTTTCTTCTCTCCTAAACCCTCTACTCCTGAGAACTCTCCAGTCCTCTGCCTTCCATACATCTCTAGTCTCTCTAATCTCAACAACTCTCTCCGTTCCTTAGACATCAAACTTACCTTTCGTCAGACTAACACTCTTCGCACTAATCTAGTTCATACCTCCCCTCCCTCTATAGATTCTCCTGGTGTCTACTCTATTTCTTGCTCCTCCTGTCCTCTTCAGTACTTTGGAGAAACTGGCCGATCTCTCTCTGACAGACTTAGGGAGCCCAAAAATAGTGTTAGGCTTGCCGACACTAATAATGCTCTTTTCTGTCATGTCAGAGATCACAGTCATCCTATTGATTGGTCTTCTGCTAAAACTGTCTACCCTACGTCCAACTTTCACAGTCGCCGTCTGGTTGAATCCTCCCTTATACACAACTTTCCCTGTATGAATCTTAGCCCTGGCTTTGTCTCTGTAGATGCTTTCCTCTCCCATTACATTGTTAAATGCTCCAAACTTCAGAACACCCGTGACTTAACCTGATTCCTTTCCCTTCTATCTCTTCCCCTTCTCATCTTTCTTCTTTCTCCTCTGGGTTTTCTTTCTTTTCTTTTGCCTTGTATTTGTCCTTTTTATTTTTATTTTCAATTTTTTCCCCTCTGTGTTCTTGTCCTTACCCTATGCGGGCCGCCAGCTTCATTGCAGTGCTCCTTTCCTAGAATATGACTGACTCCACTACTACTACTTCCACTACCACTAATACTTCCACTATTACCCCTCCACCACTTTCTTGTGTCCTCCCCTGTCTGCCTGCCTATATATAACCTTCTACCTGTCCTTTGTGTTAGTGTGACTTTGTAAATGGTCCAAGTCGGACCAAAACGTCGTCGTAAGCTCCTCTTTGTTATATGTGCGGGTTGTGTGTGTGTAGATATGATTTTGTTTGTATTTTTAACCCCCGAGGGTTATCCACCCAGGATAACCCAAGAAAGGTAGTGCGTCATGGAGGACTGTGTCTCATTTCCATTGGGGTCCTCAATCTTGTCCCCCAGGATGCGACCCACAGCAGTCGACTAACACCCGGTACATACTTGTTTGCTAGGTGAACGGGGACAGTAGGTGTAAGGAAACACGCACGGGGATCGAACCACGGACACTGTGTGTGTGTGTGTGTGTGAGGTGAGAAGGCTATATATCTTAGTTTCCTGTAATCCTTCTGGTATTGATTAATATACCCTTGATTAGCGGGGTACAGGTGAACAGTAGCCCTGATTTCCCTGTTGTAGTAAGTCATATTTAGGCGCTGAGTACATAATGTACAAATATTTTTTATAATGCTCTTGAAATTTAATTAGAGATACACGTAAGTACAATGATCATACATAGTGTAAATTACCTAGGATAACCCTAAAAAAGTCAAAGTGACTCATTTCCACTGGGGTCATTGGACGTTTTATGGACAAAAAAGTACGTTTTATAAATTTAATGTAGGATAATCTAATAGTCAAATAATGCGACTTCATTCCAATGACGTCTATATAAATTTGTAGTAACAGTATTTACAATAGAGAAAAATAAGAAGAATCCAGAACGATTTTATGGGCACATAAGATAAGATTTTGTTCGAATTTTAACCCCGGAGGGTTAGCCACCCAGCATAACCCAAGTCAGTGCGTCATAGAGGATTGTCTTATTTCCATTGTGGTCCTTTAATCTTGTCCCCCAAGATGCTACCCACAGCAGTCGACTAACACCTACTTACTGCTAGGTGAAGTGGGGACGTATGTGTAAGGAATCATAACAAACGATCCCAACCTGGGATCGAGCCATGGACACTCAGTGAAGTGAATGCGTTTCCAACTGAGCCATGGGACGCTGCTTCAACTCCGCACTCAATTTTTTTAGAGCACCAATGCATTAAAGTGTATAGGAAGATTTTTTCGTAGATTTTTTCTTTTCCCTAGGTGTTTCAGAGTGCTACATAAACAGGCTAAACCTTGAAATTTCCTGTAACATTGCACCATAGAATAAGAATGAAATGGTTCTGGTGTCTCCTAAACCCTCATCAGATATAAAAGTTCTTGATGCCGTCCACATACAGTACATTCCAACTGTATTAACAATGAACACTTGCTGACTCACAGCCTTAATAATCTGTAAAACTTTACCCCCATTGTAATGCCTCTTTAATCTTTGAAATCACCCTTTACACTAATAGGCAACATGTATTATTTATGACAGCAAGAACAAAAAAAATACATTTAAGGAAAAAACATACAAGGAAATATGATATAAACAAGCTTATTACACCAAAATGTTGCCAGAATGATGCACTATTTTTTGGTAACAAAACATTTTTTTACAAAATTTTTCAATCTTCCTTTCCAAATCTCTTGAAAACGGCTCGCCCTTCCCTTAATAATCTGTAAAACTTTACCCCCATTGTAATGCCTCTTTAATATTTGAAATCACCCTTTACCATTTTTAATCTTCAAACCTTCAAACAAATTCCTTGCACAAACGAGCAGCTAAGAGGTGTGTTTTATTGGATTTGGTCCTCGAGGCAAACATTGAAAAGCCTTTCCGTGTCCTCCATTGAATTACTTACCAAGAGTGCAGGTCTAGGGAGCAGTGACAGCATTCACACGCCTAGCATTTACTATCAAGGTTTCATATTAAGTATAAAGAGTAATATGGGGTTGGACCAACAGTTTTATCAGTCACACCTAGTTTCTCATCACCATAAATCGATCATATAACAGTCATATTATGTCGTTTTGAAGTTCAATGACTGGGGTATATCACATTTAGAGCACTGAAGTAGGGGTAACAATATCACCATGCAGTTTACAAACCAATGATGAAATAACCCAGTCTTCTTAACTCTGCTGTCTTTCAAATGTCTTGATATCAGGAGCCCGACTGACATTTTGTCATTGTATGGATATATTTCCCAATGTGCTCGTTGTCAAAGAAATTCATGTTTAACAAAATTTCGCTAAGCGTGTAATGACTGTATATACACTGCTACACGGTATTAATAACACCTTTTTTGACTGCTAATACCCTTAGTTGTACACAAAATTATTGAATCTGCTGGATGTTTACTTCAGGTACAAGAAATGGATGCAGCTGGGCTGATTGAACGTAACTTTGATCGCCCTCCTATCAAGGACACTGTAACCGTTCCTGATGGCGGATACACTATCATACGGTTCATTGCTTCCAACCCAGGTAAAGTGCTTAAATGTTATACACTATACATGAAATGCCGTTGTATTTTATTGTGACTTCCAACCTAGTAAACTTAATTATTTAATAATTAACACACAATTTAGGCACTGTTATCGTCATTAATTCATACGATGCAGAGATTGGTTCAGATTCAAATGCAAGCGATGATAAAACATAAGTTAATAGAAGAAAATGAAAAAAATGAATGCCAAACTGGGCAGATATAGAGACAGTTATATAATATGGCAATCATTACCCTCAAAGAATATACTAATAGGGTGTTCTCAAAAGAAAAAAAAATAGACAATGATTAGCAGTGCTTGTTAGTCTCTTTGGTGAGGACTGGTAAGTAATGACCAGCTATACTGCTTTCCACTTCCCAGATTATGTATGATCCATTAGATTTTACACTCCCCAAAGAATGTAATGGTTCTACTGATGTTAGCAAGAATCATATACATTTATTCATGTCATAAAAACAAATTGCAGTAATAGAAATCTTTATTTAGATGACGTGTCAGCTGTGCCACAGCCTTTTCAAGTAAACAAACTAAATCTGGGAAGAGGAGAAAAGTTAATGCAAGAAGTTAATGCGGTAGTAGTAAGTCAACTCTTGAAGGTTACTTTGAAAATGATATAAAATACCGACAAGTTGATGAGTATGGCAACAGTTGGGGATCTTTATTATTGAAAAGTTTCTTCTACACGGTAGACTTCTTCAGCCTGGAGAGGAATTCAGCTCCATGGAGCTGAACTCTTCTCCAGGCTGAGGGACTCCCACCTCTATTTCTACAAAGCTGATGGTCTGATTACATCATATTTACCTCGTCACTTCTGCTCCCTTCAACCTATACTCTGTATTTGTCTGAAGAAGCCTACCGTGTAGGCGAAACGTTTAAAAAATAACGATACCCACCTGTTATAAGTAAGTATATTCAGGTATATACAAATACAGTTACATAGATTATCATACATAGCAGCATATGTGTAGAGAACCCAGGATAACCCAAAAAAAAGTCAGACAAAGTGACTTAGTATTTCCACTGGGGTCCTTTAAAGGACCCCAAGTGTGTCCTACTCACCAGCTTAACGGTTGGTCTCCAACATAGGCTTCGTTCAGCAACTGTTTTGTAAGGTTTGGCCAAGTGGAAACTTTCTTGGTTTTACACAATGTCAGAAGTTGTAATTAGAACAGTTTCTAAGTATTTTCTCTTGAATTCACCGCTTGCCATAATACCTTGTCTTTGGACCATTTCAGTAAATGGGTTTGAGAGTTTGTGTTGAACGCATTGTTCAAGTCTGTTCTAATGACATCCATATTTTTAAACCATACCATGGGTGGGGTTAGAACCCGCGATCAGAGAGTCTCAAAACTCCAGACCGACGCGTTAGCCGACGCGGGTTCTAACCCCAACCGTGGTATGGTTTGTTTCTTTTTTCCTCCCCATTTTTCTTTTTCTGTCTCTTGTGTATAGTTTCTCTTGCCTCCACCCAGGGATGATGGAGGAATCTCCATAAAAATTCCCTTTCACATCTGAATGGGATAGGCTGTCCTGAGGATGGCAATTCCCAAGTGACAGTAACTCCAGCTATGCTGGAAGGAAGTCTTTGAAGCTGCAGTAGCTGATGAACCCTTGCCGGAATACTTGACGATAGCCTCATCCAACTGAATCCTCTGAGCTCAGGCTGATAGATTTCAACAACTTGTACAAGTACCATCCTGTGTGATAGAATATGACAGGGAAACATAGTTAGCTTTTGTTTCTACTGTGTAATCATTAATCATATCAAATTTGGATACTTTAGCCCACTGATAATGTATCCAAATTTGATTAATAAAAAAAAAAAATGTAAACTGTTTAGAAAACCGACAATTTAAAAAATAAGACACGTTTGCAACATTTAGGAATCTTTATTGTGGAAACGTTTCGCCAACCAGTGGCTTCCTCAGTCCAATACAGAGAAGAACGATGGAAGATAAGAAGTTTGAGATAATTAGTCCTTCAGCCTGGAGTCGATGTGTTCAGTTCATCAGTCTTGAGAAAATTACAGCTTATGCTCGAGAAGTGACTTATATACTGCAAACAGGTGAGTTGAAGCAGCAGGAGGTGGAGTCACCAGTGGATAAATCCACTAGTGTAATTAGGTCATGACTATCGGTTAGCTAATGTGATTATAGAATCTGATCTAGCCTGTCAATCTCGCAGCCTAAATATCACTACGAGAAAAGTCACAGATCGGGTCTGTGGTGGAATTTGTACGTCAGTTAGGTCCTCTGTAAAGGGGACGGTTGTAAAGGTATCAAAGCTTCCGCTTGACAGTTCCTGGTCTCCTTGGATGTGTTAAGCTACAGTTCATGGTCTCCTTGGATGTGTCAAAGTACAAGTACTTTTCTGCCTCTTAAGGGTGTTGAGCTACAGCTGTTGGTTCCATTAAGAGTTTTGAGCTACAGCTCCGGGGCTTCTTGAGGGTATTGATTTACAGCTCCGGGGCTTCTTGAGGATATTGAGCTACAGCTCAAAGTATATTAGTCACAAAACAGCCAAAATACATTTAATATTATTTTTATATTCACGCGAAAGTGCCAAACTCAATCGGGTTTTACCTCCTGTGGCGCTGAATTTTGTTCGAACATTTTTTTTCATCTTACTCTCCTCGCCCCTTTTAGTTTGGGAGGTTGCAACTTGTGCTTCAGTTGGCAATGCCTCCTCCATGGTCTCTCCGTCTCGTAAGTCAGACCTAGTTTTCTGAAGATTTTTTTCTTTCATGGTCGCCTTGCCGCCAGGCTTTTGTCATTCACCATTCATTCCTCTACGCCTTTGAGTCTCCAGTTTGCTTTCCAGTTTGAGGGATTTACATTTGCAAGGGCTTAGTTAATGATCTACATCATCGTAGACTCATCGCCGGGCGAAGTTAATAATCTACATCATCGTAGTCTCATCGCTGGGAGAAGTTAATGATTGCATCATCATCGTAGTCTTATCTCTGGGCAAAGTTAATGACCTACATCGTCAACGTAGCCTCATCGTGAGTGAGAGTCCATCTGGTGTTCCTTCCGGAGCCTCCCGTGCAGGAGAGGTGTTCTAGCCTCCTCTAAGCTCCATGGCCTATCACCACCTGAGAGAACGCCTAACCTGGTCCCGCACTCGAGATATAAGGAGCGTGGCTTCCTCCCTGGCTTCAGGCGCCTAAGTTTTCTGACTCTTATCCTGGAAGACATGTTTTACTCTATCTGGGAAAATATTCCTCTGTTTCTGTTCTGATACAATTAACTTAATCCCTGTACTATTTTCCCATTCAGAATTCCTACACTTTTTTAAACTTTGCTTCGATTAAGTGATTTTGCAGACATAAATTTTGAAAATATTCAATTTCCCGTGTTCAGTATATTGATACCCATCCAGTTTATAACCAAGTCCAACAATTTTTATGAGAAATGGTCTGGTGATTCCGACAAGATGTGGAAAAAGACAGTTATGTACAGTTCTGTACATTCATTTGAGGAAACGTTTCACCAGGTGTTGTTTCTTCAGAAGCCACTAGTGGCGAAACGTTTCCTCTAATAAATATCCTAAATTGTACATAAATGTCTTACCAAATTTTTAGTATGACGGGACAAGCGGCGAACACATCTACCAGTGCTAACTTTCCCCTATTTTATCCTCAGGTTACTGGCTGTTTCACTGCCACATCAGCTTTCACATTGAAGTTGGCATGGGTCTCGTGTTCCACGTGGGGGACCAGAGTATGCTTCCACCAGTGCCCAAACATTTTCCCCGTTGTGGCCACTGGACCCCGGACCCCGACCCTGATTTTAAGTCGAACCTCGTCAAGTACTACAAGACACTGAATGAGGGTAAAGTTAGTGTCAACCTGGACCTCCTTCCCACTGATAATGACACGTATCCAGGACCCAGCTACTCCACACCCACACATAACCTGACTCCTCACCACACTTCAACGAAGTCAGTACCTGGACAAACCAATGACTCAGGTCGAAATAACTTACTTCCATCGTTTCTAATAATTTTCATGATTTTTATGAGTGTTTCTATGTAAATAAAATCAAGAATTTCCGATAAAAAGACTTCATTTTAATTGCAGGAAAAATCGGAATATCTCTGTCCACAATGTTTCTTTTTCAATAAAGACGCTTTTGTTTACTAGCATTAGTCAACAGACTGAGGACTTTTGTTGTACTAAGAGATATTGTACTGAAATGTACTGTAATACGTCAATTAAACGTCAAGTGCTGTACGCCGATGTATCTTTCCTGTGCTTCAATTCATTTACCGAGTCATGCGCCACCTGCCTGGCTCATGAGCCATGCGTCAACCTACCTGGCGCCTGAGCCATGCGTCAACCTACCTGGCGCCTGAGCCATGCGTCAACCTACCTGGCGCCTGAGCCATGCGTCAACCTGCCGGAGCCATGCGTCACATGCTTAGCTCTTGAACCATGCGTTACCTGCCTGGCTCCTGAGCCATGCAATCAACTTATCTGGCTCCTGGGCCATGGGTCACCTGCCTGGTTCCTGAGCCATGCACCACATGCCTGGATCCTGAGTCATGCATCAATCTGCCTGCCTCATGAGCCATGCGTCACTTGCCTGGCTCCTGGGCCATAGGTCATCTGCCTGGCTCCTGGCCAGGTCACTGCCTGGCTCTACATGCTTCACCTGCCTGGCTCCTAGCCATGCTTCACCTGCCTGGCTCCTAAGCCATGCTTCACCTGCCTGGCTCCTAAGCCATGCTTCACCTGCCTGGCTCCTAAGCCATGCTTCACCTGCCTGGCTCCTAAGCCATGCTTCACCTGCCTGGCTCCTAAGCCATGCTTCACCTGCCTGGCTCCTAAGCCATGCTTCACCTGCCTGGCTCCTAAGCCATGCTTCACCTGCCTGGCTCCTAAGCCATGCGTCACCTGCCTGGCTTCTGAGCAATGTGGACTCAACTGCATCATTACAGTGTCATGTGGACTCAACTGCATCGTTACAGTGTCATGTGGACTCAACTGCATCATTACAGTGTCATGTGGACTCAACTGCATCATTACAGTGTCATGTGGACTCAACTGCATCATTACAGTGTCATGTGGACTCAACTGCATCATTACAGTGTCATGTGGACTCAACTGCATCATTACAGTGTCATGTGGACTCAACTGCATCATTACAGTGTCATGTGGACTCAACTGCATCATTACAGTGTCATGTGGACTCAACTGCATCATTACAGTGTCATGTAGACTCAACTGCATCATTACAGTGTCATGTGGACTCAACTGCATCATTACAGTGTCATGTGGACTCAACTGCATCATTACAGTGTCATGTGGACTCAACTGCATCATTACAGTGTCATGTGGACTCTTGAGCAGCAACGGTGAAATGATTCATGTTTTGTGTCTTGTTGAATATTAAGGTTCACTTAGATTTTTTTTTTCAAATCAACATTTCCTAAATCTTTTACGTTACTTTACGTTATATCAGCTTCATCTGTCTATTATGTTACTATACAAAATATATATGTACACCGATGTCTATCAGTGTATATAGCGGAGAGATGATCCCTTATTTTATAAATATAAGTATTCTTGATGACCCTCGTGTAGTCGATAGGCTTTAAACCCCATTAACCAGCCAATCAACCAACTTGCATTACTATATACAAAGATTATGCACAAGAGAGGTGATTTGATTTTTGCAAGGTGTAGAGTTGTTGTTCTTTCATCCTAGTCTGCAGTGATTCAGTATGCAATACTATATCATGGCCTGGTGGCTAAAGCTCCGCTTCACACGGCCAGTGTCCGGGTTCGATTCCCGGCGAGGGTAGAAACATTGGGCGTGTTTCTTTACACCGGTTGTCTATGTTCCCCCATCAGTAAAATGGGTACCTGGGTGTTAGTCGACTAGTGTGGGTCGCATCCTGGGACAAAACTGACCTAATTTGCCCGAAATACTCTGCATAACAAGTGACTTTCTATATAGTAGTATGTCATTGATGTCAGCTAGGACTGTATACCTTGTACATGTACTTGTAGAAATAAAGATATTATTATATCGGCTATTTATATGTAAGTGTTTAGTTTCTTACGTGAGTTACAAATACGACATGGCAAGACTTCCCTATAAAATAACAGATAAGCAGTACTAAAGAGAAGACCAGGAAGTGAACAGTGAGGGAGGTGACATTAAGGAAGCTGAAGTGAGTGGAAAGATGAAGAGAGAGAGAGAGAGAGAGAGAGAGAGAGAGAGAGAGAGAGAGAGAAGAGAGAGAGAGAGAGAGAGAGAGAGAGAAGCTTAAGTTTCAAATTATTTGTCTGTGAAATCGCATAATAAATCACATTTTTAATATACATTTTGTTCTCCAAACATTTTATCGACTAAACGTATGAATATTTTGAGCTACTTTTCATTGAAAAGTAATTATTTTTATAATCAAATAGAAATTGAAAAGTAATATAGTTGATTATTTAGATGATGTGGATGCTCGTGCGGGTGTGGCGCAACACTCAGTAACGTAAACATTGTAAACACTGGGACGACTTTTTTTATTTTTTTTTGAGGATGGAGAGAAGACAGGACAAAGTGAAATGGTGAAAAACGCCATGAAACACGAACGTCTTTCAGTTTGCCATTGCGATTTACGTGGCAAAAGTTATTATTTAGAAACATCTTAAAGTTTTTATGACAGTCATATATATTGCAAGGGAGAAACAAGTGCTGGTGTAACGCACTTTCAATTTTTTTTGAGCAGCTCTACTAAAAGGTATACCATGAAAAGTGTCAAAACGGTTAGTGGACCCTCGGTTTTCGTTGAAAATTCTTTCCAGAATGCGGTTCTAGTGCCGTTACCGAACGAATTTGTTCCCATAAGGACAATTGTAAATTAGATTAGTCATTTCAGACCCCCAAAAATACACTTACAAAAGCACTTACGAAAATACTCTTACATAATTGTTCGAGTTTGGAGGTGAACGAAAACCGAGGGTCCACTATGTTTAATATTTCAAAAACTGTGTTTGTTACATTCCAGCTTCTCGCTATACACGGAAAATTATATTAAATGCTTAAAATGTATGATGAATACATTTGTAAAGTTTACTTAAAATAATTAGGCTTGTCACGCCATCTTTGGTACCAGTTTTGTTAAATAATCGACAGCTCGTCCCATAGCTAGTGCACTCAGCTCGTACACTAAGGTCCGTGGTTTGAACCTCAGTACGGGTGGAAACATTAGGACGTGTTTCCTTAAGACACCTGTTGTCCCTGTTCACCCATCAGTAAAATAGGTACCTGGGTGTTAGTCGACTGGTGTGAGTCGCATCCTGGGACAAAAGTGACTTAAGTTGCCCGAAATACTCTGCATAACAAGGGGCTTTCTGTATAGTAGTATGTAATTGATGTCAACTAGGCCTGTATACGTTGTAGAAATAAAAATATTATTATTAGGTATTATCTGCTTCTTTTAGGAAATAATAATCCAGTGGATTCTTTGATAAAGAATACCTAATTTGCTCCTACTTTTTGTATGTTTACTTTCACTATATCCAGATACTTGTGTAATTTTTGTGAGGAAACAGGACAAGTGTTTCCTGTCTTACGACAAATAAACTCTTGTGGATCAGCAGCCATGATGTGTTTGGTGATGCTGAAACGGTTTGTTATGGCCAGAAATTAGTTAGTTTATTACACAGTTATTGAGGTCATTGTTATTGTAACAATCACTGGCTGATGTTTTAAATCTGTTGATATTTACCAGATATTCCTTTATATTGGCTGAATGTCAGGTATAGTTACTAAATGGATTGATTCAATTACTGTGTACTGAATTCTTTATTTAGACATTTATTTCATAATATATGTATATACTCTATGTGTAATAGGATCACAGTAAACAGGTGATATCACAATTTGCAAAACAACCACTATGAAAAAAATAGTGAACTTCCAAGCGCTTTCGTGATTTTTCACATTATCAAGGAACTGTAAAAATAATAGAACAGCTGAAGGCTTATAAGGCGGGGTGAGGTATCGGATGTTTACAGTTCCTTGATAATGTGAGAAATCACGAATGCGCTTGGAGATTCACTATTTTTTTTTACAGTGGTTGTTTTGCATGTACTATATGTATGTATAGGGACCTGGCTGGAGTCACCACTTGGTATGACTTCCATCCCACAACGATGATAACTGATGCTTCATCGAGTGGAAGGGGAGGCACTGACGGAGCCAAGTGGTCCAAGTCGTATATGTCTTCACCAGTTTGCCTTCCATGTACACTGGAATTTTATGAATGTTGCAGCAGTCCACTGGGGTCACTTTAGAGAACTCGACATTTGCAATCCATTCCAAATCAAAACACTCTGAACTTTCCTATCCAGAAAGTCGATGCTATTATTTTTCATATTTTAGTGTTGAATTTCGCAGAAAGAGCATCTTTTACCCTCCTGGATCTTGGGTTGGTGGAACATCAAAGCAGATCATGTGACCAGAAGCTTGGCAGTGTCTCACTATTGAGATCCTTATGAAGCTTCAGTACTGATCGTATTTACCTTACAGAAGAGTCAAAAGTTCCAATTCTCATTTCCCTATTCTAGCTCTCATTTAATTTGGCGACGAATACGATGTAACGGGGAAAAAAATAGTTTTTAAATTCCATCACTCTTCTCTCCTTTTCCAAAACTGAAGTGGTGGCATTTGCAAGTTATGCATTCTCATTGCTCCAAGGACAGTTCTCCAACCTGGGTTCTCGACATTCAAGAAGGCAAAGGAAAAACAGCATAAACATCATAAGTATCTGACACTGTGTACGCTTTATGGTCCGGCTCAAGGATGAGAGGCTTTGATTTTACGTTTCACAATAGATCCTACACGGGATGACAAGCATGAGTCAATAGAAAAGATATTTAATCTCCTTTACAGACTCAGATTCAAGTGTGCTTTAAATTGGGAGGTGTAAAGTTACAATGATTTTTTTTAACGTTTTAAGTTAAAAGATAATAAATCAGATATAAGATGATAGTAAACACAAAACAACAAAAGAAAAATACCGTGACTGGAACAATACACAAATAACCCGCACGTAAAAGAGAGATTAGCTTACGACGATGTTTTGGTCCAAGTCGGACCGAAACGTCGTAGTAAGCCTCTCTGTCCTACCTGCGAATTATTTGTGTAAACACAGTTACTCTCTATTGATGTTCCTTTGAGGCTGACTGATGTCACAGTTGCTCTTTGCTGGTTAAACGGGGCTTCTGAGACATACAGAAGACAGCTGAAATTTTAGAAAGTTCTTGCTAAGCTTTGGAAGCTAGTAGACTCTTGAGTGTGTCCAACCTGTCCTCATGGATTCCTAGTAATCCATGTATAAATCCAACTTGTTTAGGATGTCGAAATACATTGATTTCACACATGAGAAGCCTTCGTTCAAAATGTTACGTGACTGTCAGTATAAACTGTACGGAATTAATGAATCTCGACAATGAACGTCAGTATGAGACGTTCTAGTGAGTGATTATTGGGATAATTTACTTTTCCAGTTTTAGTAAGCAGACTATTCTATAAGTTTAAGTAGAATGTTCCATAAGTTTAGTAAGTAGACTGTTCCATAAGCTCAGTAAGTAGACTGTTCCATAAGCTCAGTAAGTAGACTGTTCCATAGCTTTAGTACTCCCTGAGAGATGAAGAATTTCCTGTTGTCTACACAGCAGTGCAAATGTGTCTACATTATTGGTCAGCTGTTAATGTGATGACCTTCCATTGTATTTTCATACTCTGCCTCATTAATTAGAATTTTGCCTTGTATTTTAAGAATGAATAATATATTTTTGAAATGTTGTGTGAATTGAATCTGACAATTGTTTCACTGTTCGAGATTTTTTTTTTCAGTTCTTTGCCTAAAAAAAAAAAGACAGTTAATTTTTAAGAAGATTTTCCTATTTTTCTACGCTATATTTTAAACTAAAAAAATAATTCTACCTAAAGATGCCTAATTATCTAAGATTTTTATTGTAATTAGGTATAGCAAGCATGCAGCCCCTTAGATTAGTGTATAATAAACATTAACCATAGAATGTATGAAATTAATTTTATTTTTGAAATAAAATTATTATTATATTATGATTATTATTATTGATGATTAAGACATGTGCAACAGTTAGGTATCTTTATTGATAAAACGTTTCGCCTATACAGTAGACTTCTTTAATCAAATACAGAGGGAGCAGGTGTAGTAGTGAAATAAAGATGATGTAATCAGTCCATCAACCTTGGAGAAAAAGTATTTGAGGTAGTCAGTCCCTCAGCCTGGAACGATGCACATGTCTTAATTTTAAACTTTTCGGTGTTTTCTACCATTTTCAACATTAGTATTGTTGTTATTATTATTATTATTATTATTACAGTGCACCTCCACCTGACTGTATTATATTTTGGGATTAATGGTACCCTTTAAATCCATGAAATTTAATGTTTTGTCTGGCAATTAAGCTTTTTTTTCCTTGCAACGCATCACCAGCTTATTGTAAACTAGTGGGTCGTAATTATCGAACTGACGAAATACCTGTTCTTAGTTGTTCTTAGTAACTGTTCTAAACAGCTGTTCTCAATAGTGCTTCTTCCTTCTTAAGGGAGTGTGACTTGGACTTGCCTAGCATGGACCAGTAGGCCTGTTGCAGTGCTTTTCTTCATTGTTCCTAATACCTGTTCTAAATAGCTGCTCGAAATTTTTGGAGAGACGTGGTCAAAACTGTGGTACCTGTTGACACGGGATCTGCCCACACTCAACCTCAACTCTCTCTGGAGTTACTTCATCCTCCTCAACTCTCTCTGGAGTTACTTCATCCTCCTCAACTCTCTCTGGAGTTACTTCATCATCCTCAACTCTCTCTGGAGTTACTTCATCATCCTCAACTCTCTCTGGAGTTACTTCCATCCTCCTCAACTCTCTCTGGAGTTACTTCATCCTCCTCAACTCTCTCTGGAGTTACTTCATCCTCCTCAACTCTCTCTGGAGTTACTTCATCCTCCTCAACTCTCTCTGGAGTTACTTCATCCTCCTCAACTCTCTCTGGAGTTACTTCATCATCCTCAACTCTCTCTGGAGTTACTTCATCCTCCTCAACTCTCTCTGGAGTTACTTCATCCTCCTCAACTCTCTCTGGAGTTACTTCATCCTCTCAACCTCTGAGTTACTTCATCCTCTCAACTCTCTGGAGTTACTTCATCCTCCTCAACTCTCTCTGGAGTTACTTCATCCTCCTCAACTCTCTCTGGAGTTACTTCATCCTCCTCAACTCTCTCTGGAGTTACTTCATCCTCCTCAACTCTCTCTGGAGTTACTTCATCCTCCTCAACTCTCTCTGGAGTTACTTCATCATCCTCAACTCTCTCTGGAGTTACTTCATCATCCTCAACTCTCTCTGGAGTTACTTCATCATCCTCAACTCTCTCTGGAGTTACTTCATCATCCTCAACTCTCTCTGGAGTTACTTCATCCTCCTCAACTCTCTCTGGAGTTACTTCATCCTCCTCAACTCTCTCTGGAGTTACCCTACCATCAACTCTCTCTGGAGTTACCCTACCATCAACTCTCTCTGGAGTTACCCTACCATCAACTCTCTCTGGAGTTACCCTACCATCAACTCTCTCTGGAGTTACCCTACCATCAACTCTCTCTGGAGTTACCCTACCATCAACTCTCTCTGGAGTTACCCTACCATCAACTCTCTCTGGAGTTACCCTACCATCAACTCTCTCTGGAGTTACCCTACCATCAACTCTCTCTGGAGTTACCCTACCATCAACTCTCTCTGGAGTTACCCTACCATCAACTCTCTTGAGTTACCCTACCATCAACTCTCTCTGGAGTTACCCTACCATCAACTCTCTCTGGAGTTACCTACCATCAACTCTCTCTGGAGTTACCTACCATCAACTCTCTCTGAGTTACCTACCATCAACTCTCTCTGGAGTTATCCTACCATCAACTCTCTCTGGAGTTACCCTACCATCAACTCTCTCTGGAGTTACCCTACCATCAACTCTCTCTGGAGTTACCCTATCATCAACTGTCTCTGGAGTTACCCTATCATCAACTGTCTCTGGAGTTACCCTATCATCAACTGTCTCTGGAGTTACCCTATCATCAACTGTCTCTGGAGTTACCCTATCATCAACTGTCTCTGGAGTTACCCTATCATCAACTTCTCTGGAGTTACCCTATCATCAACTGTCTCTGGAGTTACCTATCATCAACTGTCTCTGGAGCTCCTATCATCAACTCTCTGAGTTACCCTATCATCAACTGTCTCTGGAGTTACCCTATCATCAACTGTCTCTGGAGCTACCCTATCATCAACTCTCTCTGGAGCTACCCTATCATCAACTGTCTCTGGAGTTACCCTATCATCAACTGTCTCTGGAGCTACCCTATCATCAACTCTCTCTGGAGTTACCCTATCATCAACTGTCTCTGGAGTTACCCTATCATCAACTGTCTCTGGAGCTACCCTATCATCAACTCTCTCTGGAGTTACCCTATCATCAACTGTCTCTGGAGTTACCCTATCATCAACTCTCTCTGGAGCTACCCTATCATCAACTGTCTCTGGAGCTACCCTATCATCAACTCTCTAGTTACCCAGCCTCGGCTCACTCATCATCCTGCGCTGCCGCTTTCCTGAGTATTTCCGACCCTCGTATTATTTACACGAGTTGACCCTCGATCATAATTTTCCAGGCTTAAGTCTTACATCAGTTTTTTTAAGACATAATTCCATATATTTTTTTGCTTGCTGTGGCCTTGGGCAAACAATATACACATACAAACCAGTGATAACGAGTTGCAGTGTTTTGCAATATCAACTCATTCAATGCAACAACGCAGTCATTACCTAACCTGGACTAACGTAACCTCACTTAACCTGGCATTACCTAACCCTCTAATGAAGTAAATGTCGAACGGAAAGCTGGTTTTACTACCGGGTTTAGTAAATTGTAAATTAGTTTTTAAATAGTGATTTATACAAGAGAAGGGGTTACTAGCCCCTTGCTCCCGGCATTGTCGCCTCTTACGACACGCATGGCTTACGGAGAAAGGATTCTTCTCCATTTCCCATGGAATATTATTATATAATGTATTTATATATTTTTAATTTTATATTTTTTATATTATATATTTTTAATTATTATCATGTTTAATTATTATGATGTTATATTCATTGGGGTTTTACATCATAGTATTTGAAATAGAAGGTAACCAGATTGGATCCAGGAATTAATAGTCGATTCCTTTGATCAAGAGACCTTCACCAGTTTCAACGCACCTCTGGCACCGTCCTTGTCAAGTGTGTTCCTCTGCTAGTTAGGCTTCTAGACTGCTGGGCACTAAGTGTTCACATCATGTGCGTTGCTTGCTACTCAGGCTTCCTCCGGCCTGCTGGACACTAGGTGTCAGTATCACGTACGTTCCCTTCTAGGCAGACGTACAGTCTGCCTAGAAATCTAAGTCATGTGTGCTGCCTGCTAGTCAGGCTTCCACCCTACTGGATAACTGACTATCGTGTATTTTTGCCTACTACTCGGACTTCGTCTGCTGGGCACTGAGTGTCTCGCTGCAACACATCTTCCTTAACCAACACAGGTTGTCACCTTCACTTCAGATCATCCGTAAAGCAACTCTAACACTAAAATTCATCAGTTTTCATTTTATATATATTTGTTTTTTAGTCCTTCGGGTGGATCTCCTGTGTCTGCACGAGTGTCAAAATACTCAGCACTTTTGCATTATTGTATTTGCCGGGGATTTTGTAAAGTGGCTAAATTTTGCTGATAAACAGTGTTATTAAATCAAAGGAAAATGGCGTACGTGGGAGAAATAGCTTAAAGATTGCCTAAAAATTAATATATATATATATATACCACCCCAGATGGGGTGGTAGAGAAGTGGAATATCAAATGGCTTCGAAAGAAATCTAAATATTCTTCCTTGAACTTTTTATCCATTCTCAGGCTATTAGTACAATTACAGAGGTGGACTATATATATATATATATATATATATATATATATATATATATATATATATATATATATATATATATATATATATATATATATATATATATATATTATTATAGTCTAACTGACCAGGATTATAATTGTTACTGGAATCGTCCGCCTCAAATTTAAGTTTTAATTATTTTTTAATATTTAATATCTCCAGTATTATGTTTGTTATAGAATTTATTCGCATTTATAAAAATATATATTGTATGGAGGGTGTCAGGATTCTCTTTACTCTTTTATATAATAAGGCTGGACTAAGACGCCGTATAAAACATTGTAGTATAAGGAATATAAGGATACATTATATAGTTTATAGTGAATTGAGCTTTTGCTGTAGCACAGTGTTTGTTGTTATTTAAGAATGCTTATTCCATAAGGGTCTTTTGAGTCTTGCGTACAGTTTTTTGTATTGAAAATTTATGTCTCATTGGGCTTTACATTCTAAGAACGAAAGTATTATTATTTTGGAGAAATATGCGAAACCTAAAAAAAAAGTTGAATTTGTGAGTGCACTATGGTGCACAGCGCAGGTCTTTGTGACATTTCGCTCTTTTTTTTTTTTGCATCGTCAATGTGTATTTCGTATATGGTAGAAATATTCAAGATTTTATACAATTTCGTGGAGTTTTTTTTTTTTTCTCTCTGTGTATATTGCGTAGATTATATAGTTGCCTTCACAAAATAAAACCCAGATAATATCCATTATTTATTAAAAAAATTGCAATATCTTATCATATTTCAATGAATAAGTATTTAGTTACATACCTCGTCCTCCGTATGGCGGCTACGTTAGGTAAGTTTGGTCAGGACCCAAGTTTTCCTAACTCGGGTCTTAGTCATATGACCGAGGCCTTCCGCTGGCTTACGGTTATGATTAAAACCATGTATTAATTGTTCAGGTAGTCCGTATGAACTGGCATATCCGAGAGTGAATTGTTTGGTGATCAGTATCTCACTAACGCTCTTATTTTTCATTAGTGCTCTCTATTGTGACAGTAGGTTAAGTTAGCTAAGGTTAAGTTAGCTAAGATTATGTTAGGTAAAGTTAGGTCAGCTAAGGTAAAATTAGGTTTGGTAAAGTTAGGTACAAAAAGCTTAGGATAGGTTGGTGTTAAGCTAGGTTGGGTTATTCTAGGTTAAGTTAGGATAGGTTATGTTAGGCGAGACGGTAGGTTAAGCTAGGTTAGGTTAGATATATATATTAGGCTTTATAAACTGGATAACTGTTAGGTTACGTCAGATGTTACGTTAGATGTAGTTAAGGTAGATGACTTGCTGATTTGGTTAGATATATATAGTTAAGAGGTGTAACTAGATTTTGTTTCATGAACTGGAAATTAGTGGACATACAAATGCAATTATTCTCATATTTTATGCATATTTCTCCTGGACAAATTATTTTCTATTAGAATATAAAAATCTAATAGAACAAAAATTTTCAGATGGAAATTCGCAGTACTCCAAGCTGAAAATATTCTCCCAATATTTTCAAAGATTTCTTTGTATTTTTAGAGTGCAGATCTTCCATAATGTTTCCGATAAATCTATCATTAAAACACATGCTTTACTAATTTGTGATTTTTATTATTGTTTTTCACCCATTTTGTAAAATTTATAAGGAAAATCACGTTTGTTTTAAACTCTTTGATTTGTGTCAATACTGTGTCATGAATCTTTATTCAAGGTTAGTAGAGGATTTGTGTTATTACTGTGTTTTACAGTTTTGTTTACCCCAGTAACATCTCCATAAGAATTTTGTTTTAAATACATCACTCACAAGCAAGAATTTTATTATGCCGTCCATAAGCATGTTAGTTATCAATGTACTGTATTATATTCACAATATTTTTATAATCTCATGTCACCATGTACATACATGATGGCTCTTTATGTTAATAATAATATTTATGCACGCCATTAATGTGCTGGTATCTTAAATATGTTGTTTTATTTACCTGTCTCCACTCTGGAAATTGAGATGCTGAGTGTAGTGGGTCGCCTCTAGATCACCTGGGGAGGCTGTGTCTAGAATATTTCTATCACAGAATATTTCCGTCGTCATCTTCAAGAGTTTCTACGGCTCATCTCTGCCAGACTATAAGTCTAAGTGACTCAGTAAATCGCAATAACACGATTTCAAACAAACCATAGAACGGGTGGGGTTATAACCCATGGCAAAAAATTCTGATGCTTCGGCTTTCACATTGTTCCAGACTATGGAGCTGTATAACCCTTGTGATTTAGCGCTTCTTTTGATTATAATAATCCAGACTATGGAGCAGAACTCTTCTCCAGGCTGAGGGACTGACCACCTCAAAACTACTACTTTGATGGTGAAGGACTGATTACATTGTCTCTACATTTCCACTGCTTCCGCTGCCGCCACTGTATTTGACTGAAGAAGCCTACTGTATAGGCGAAACGTTTCGGAGCAGAGATAACTAACTGTTGCACACGTGTCTTATCAACTTGACGGTATTTTATACCATTGTTATATTCATTATGTATTCACGAAATGATGACTCCAACCATAAGACCCGAAACACAGAACCTCAACCACAGGGCTACTGTAGCAGTACCTTCAGAACC
The DNA here is from genome assembly GCA_009830355.1 of Cherax destructor. Taxonomy (NCBI): domain Eukaryota; kingdom Metazoa; phylum Arthropoda; class Malacostraca; order Decapoda; family Parastacidae; genus Cherax; species Cherax destructor. The sequence continues at coordinate 61,362 of WNWK01002571.1, read as the reverse complement.
TTCAGTAAAGTCTGAAGAAAACGTAGTTGGTTCTCACTATGTCTGGATACAGTAAGATCAGCTTCACAGGAGCGAAAGTGGAATTCAAATGAAGGGGAAAATAATCTTTCGCAATATTGGTTTGAAAAAGACACATGAGCAAACACTTAGGACATATTGTTAGAAAATATTTCGGTCCTGGGACCTTGAGCGCTTCTAACACACAGAGGTTGAGAATAACAATTTATTTAGATGCTCTGCCCTACAAAGGGTTGAAAGGTGGATGCCCTGCAATGCCTTTTCTATCGTACATGAATGGTATACAATACCCACAAGACGAAAATTAGACATGTGCAACATCTGGGTATCTTTATTAAAGACGTTTCGCCATCCAGTGGCTTTATCAATACAAATTCAAGAACATAATTGGAAGACAGTAGAACTATGTAGAATGTTTTATATTGATAAAGCCACTGGAGGGCGAAACGTCTACAAAAAAGATACCCATAAGTTGCATATGTATCTAATTTTCCACTTGTTTCACTTGTTCGGATGTCTAGGATCTATAGGTTTATAAACTTTAGCACAAAACATTATTTTCTGAAATTACACTTTTTGTGTGAGCTTATTCTGGCTACTGGTGGTTCGTCACTATCAACTAAACCATCCTTCTTTTTCTTAGAAGTTTCTTAAGATGATCCTGGAAAGCGAAACGTTTCCACAATGAAATGTCGCATTAGTTAAACGTGTGTTCTTTTACCTAACATATTGCCGGTAATTCTACCTATATTATTACAATATTAGTAATATTTCCTATGCTTCCAGACCTTTGGGTTACCCTGTAGTGTAAGTAATTATGAACAGGTAGCAGGACCGCTGGCGAGCAAGATTGTGGATGTTAGGTAAGAGGTCACAGATACAACTAATGTGATATTTTCTTGTGGCAACGGTAAGCTCTGCAGGAGCTTGACAGCTCTTAGAGAGCAAATTATTATAATTGCAGATTACAGATTACATGGGTATGGTAGTTACAATGTAATTGAGTGCAGGAGCCATGACATGCCATGGCATTAGGCAGATATTCTAGTCCTGAAAGAACTATGTTCTTAATATAAAATTTATTGAGTTTATTCTGTAAGTTAAAATTATTTCAAGATACAATTATGACAATTTCTTTATGCGCTGTTGTGCTCTGATCATTCGTTCTCCAGGGCTGTCAAGCCCTGACAATGAAGTTACCCAATAATGTCCAGATTTTGTCTGTAATTCAACCATCATTACTAAGCTTGAGAGTACACTCTTTACACATTTCCTCTCATGCGTCTCCCCTCATCACCCACTCTCCCCAAATTTCCTCCCACCCCTAACTCCTCCACTTTCCACTTTCCTGCATGTTACATACCCACCTCCGACTATCTCCTCATTTCCCCTACCAGTGACAGAGGAGAGATAGACCCCCGGAGGATGGGAGGATGGGGTGGGTGGTGGTCGGGGGTTGGTGTCTGGTGGTGGCTGGGAACCACCACAATCACCTCCACTACCACCACAACCACCACCTTCACTACCACTACCACCTCTACTACCACTACCAACATTAAAACCACCACCTCCACCCCCACTATCACCACCATCACCACACACCTCCACTACTACACACCTCAACTACCACACAAACCTGAGAATAACGTTCCGATATCTTAGTAAGGAATCGTTCAAGACACTGTACACCGTGTACGTCAGGCTCATAATAGAATATGCAGCACCAGTTTGGAACCCACACCTGGTCAAGCACGTCAAGAAATTAGAGAAAGTGCAAAGGTTTGCGACAAGGTTAGTTCCAGAGCTAAGGGGAATCGGCCTGACAACACTGGAGGACAGGAGGGTTAGGGGAGACATGATAACGATGTACAAAATACTGCGTGGAATAGACACGGTGGATAGAGACAGGATGTTCCAGAGAGGGAACACAGAAACAAGGGGTCACAGTTTGAAGTTGAAGACTCAAATGAGTCAAAGGGATGTTAGGGAGTATTTCTTCAGCCATAGAGTAGTCAGGAAGTAGAATAGTCTAGCAAGTGATGTAGTGGAGGCAGGAACGATACACAGCTTTAAGACGAGGTATGATAAAGCTCATGGAGCAGGGAGAAAGAGGACCCAGTAGCGATCAGTGAAGAGGAGGGGCCAGGAGCTGAGTCTCGACCCCTGCAATCACAATTAGGTGAGTACACACACCTCCACTACCCCCCTCACCTCCACTACCACACACACCTCCACTACCACACACACCTCCACTACCCCCCTCACCTCCACTACCACACACACCTCCACTACCACACACACCTCCACTACCACACACACCTCCACTACCACACACACCTCCACTACCACACACACCTCCACTACCACACACCTCCACTACCACACACACCTCCACTACCACACACACCTCCACTACCACACACCTCCACTACCACACACACCTCCACTACCACACACCTCCACTACCACACACACTCCACTACCTCCACTACACACCTCCACTACCACACACACCTCCACTACCACACACACCTCCACTACCACACACCCCACTACCACACACACCTCCACTACACACACACCTCCACTACCACACACCTCCACTACCACACCTCCCCTACCACACACCACCACTACCACACACACTACCCACCACACACACCATCCACTACCACACACACCTCCACTACCACACAACCACCACTACCACACACACTCAAGCACTACCACACACACTCAAGCACTACCACACACACTCAAGCACTACCACACACACCTCCACTACCACACACCTCCACTACCACACACCTCCACTACCACACACACCTCCACTACCACACACACCTCCACTCCACACACACCTCCACTACACACACCTCCACTACCACACACACCTCCACTCCACACACACCTCCACTACCACACACACCTACCACACCACATCACACCACACCCCACTACCACACACACCTCCACTACCACACACACCCCACTACCCACACACCTCCACTACCACACACACCTCCACTACCACACACACCTCCACTACCACACACCTCCACTACACACACACCTCCACTACCACACACACTCAAGCACTACCACACACACTCCAGCACTACCACACACACACCCTCCACTCCACACACACTCACTACCACACACCTCACTACCACCACACCTCCACTACCACACACACCTCCACACCACACACACCTCCACTACCACACACCTCCACTACCACACACACCTCCACTACCACACACACCTCCACTACCACACACACCACCACTACCACACACACCACCACTACCACACACACCACCACTACCACACACACCACCACTACCACACACACTCCACTACCACACACACTCACTCCACACACCTCCACTACCACACACACCTCCACTACCACACACACCTCCACTACCACACACACCTCCACTACCACACACACCTCCACTACCACACACCTCCACTACCACACACCACTTTGTCTTCCCTGAATTCTCCCTCACTCACTAGCAGGTAGTCCTGACCCAGGTAAGCTAGTGTGTGAGTACTCACCAGTGGTCGAGTCACAGCTCCTGACCTTGCCTCTTTGCTGGTCACTACTAGTTCCACTCTCTCTCTCTCTGCTCTAAGAGACTTATCGTAGCTTTTCTTAAAGCTATGTATGGATCCTGCTTCTACTACTTTACTCTCCAGTGTGTGTGTGTGTGTGTGTGTGTGTGTGTGTGTGTGTGTGTGTGTGTGTGTGTGTGCGCTGTATATTCATATATAGTGAATATATGTTCATGTGTACAAGTATAAATGTGTATACATGTGAAACACTCATTTATGTACATATTTAACTGCTATATAGGAAAGAGCTAATGTGATATATCCTTTTTATATTAAAAGACTGAGGCTAGCGCCATTATTTTTTCCTAGACTGTATGTGTTATCTTCTAGCGCTTATATAATTTATGTAGTTAGATTTATGACATATTTCTCTTTCCTTCTTCTCTCCCCTCCTGTCTCCTCTGTATAATTAATCTTGCTCCCACTCTTGGATAATGTATATACTTCCATAAAAAAATCTATTTACCTTGTGTATTGTATAGGCCAGCCGAGAGATGGTAATTCCCAAGTGACAGTAGCTGCAGGTACTGTCACTTGGGTAGCTGCAGGTACTGTCACTTGGGTAGCTGCAGGTACTCTCACTTGGGTAGCTGCAGCTACTGTCACTTGGGTAGCTGCAGGTACTGTCACTTGGGTAGCTGCAGGTACTGTCACTTGGGTAGCTGCAGGTACTGTCACTTGGGTAGCTGCAGGTACTGTCCCTTGGGTAGCTGCAAGCACTGTCACTTGGGTAGCTGCAGGTACTGTCACTTGGGTAGCTGCAGGTACTGTCACTTGGGTAGCTGCAGGTACTGTCACTTGGGTAGCTGCAAGTACTGTCACTTGGGTAGCTGCAGGTACTGTCACTTGGGTAGTTGCAGCTACTGTCACTACGGTAGCTTCGAAGGAAACCTTTGAAGTTGTCGTAGCTGAGGAACTTATAAAGGAGTGCTTGATGATATCCTTCTTGCCTCGCTGAAGCCTCTAGCTCAGACTGACACATTTCAACACTTTGATTATCAGCTCCAGCCTGCGTGATGGAATATGATACAAAGAAGATAGTTGGCTTTTGTTCCCACTGTGTAGCTCTCATATAGAATTTGTTCCCACTGTGTAGCTGTCATATAGAATTTGTTCCCACTGTGTAGCTCTCATATAGAATTTGTTCTCACTGTGTAGCTCTCATATAGAAGTTGGCTGCAGCACACTGCTGGTGTATCCAGTTTTGAAGTATTGCCAGTCATACTCAAATCATAATCTGCCACAATATTTACACATTAGCCGTGGTTAACATCACCATCACTGCTGCACCACCATCCCTGCTGCACCACCATCACTGCCACACCACCAGCACTGCCACACCACCAGCACTGCCACACCACCATCACACCACCATCACTGCCACACCACCATCACTGCCACACCACCATCACTGCCACACCAGCACTGCCACACCATCACCGGGTCAACATGCTTCTTGACCAACCTTCATTGCAGTACCTTAATGCTACTGGATGGATCTTTGTAAAAGAAATCAAGGCAAACGTCCCTTTCCTCGGATTTAATCTGAAGTAGGCCTATAGGCCCATACTAGGCAGGTTCTTCTCAAAACAAATCATTTCCGCCTACCTAACTGCTTCATTACTTCACAAACCACCAGTACTTATTTCCTTCTTGGCTATCCAGTCACTGACCACATGGAAAAACACACTTATGCAGTATAATGCAATCCTTTATTGACAACGTTTCGCCCACACAGTGGGCATTATCAAGACACAAACAGATCTACCTGGGCAAAGAGTACACGAGCATATATTGAAAGTATATATGGGCAGTATAATGCAATCCTTTATTTACAACGTTTCGCCCATGTGGGCGAAACGTTGTCAATAATGGATTGCATTATACTGCATTTGTGTATTTTTTTGGTGTCAGTATTTTACACAATATATCTACATCTGTCTCCACAGTTACTGACAAACAATACGTCAAGTCTGGTGTTAACTGCTTGGTCAGTGATGGAGGTGAGATTACTCAAGGACCACGAGGAAGACTACCACATATATGGAAATGGAGAGGTGGTGCTGGAGACAAGGATAGTAAAACAGAAGGCTCTCTTCCCACCCTGCAAAGGCCCACAAGAAAGGATGCTAGTGATAAATGGGGAAATGGATGAGAGGTTAGAGGTGGAATATAAAAAATGAAATGGTGGTGCTGGAGACAAGGATAGTAAAACAGAAGGCTCTCTTCCCACCCTGCAAAGGCCCACAAGAAAGGATGCTAGTGATAAATGGGGAAATGGATGAGAGGTTAGAGGTGGGATATAAAAAAATGAAATGGTGGTGCTGGAGACAAGGATAGTAAAACAGAAGGCTCTCTTCCCACCCTGCAAAGGCCACGAGAAACAGTGCCAGGGAAAGAAAGGGGGAAAATTATAGAGATGATTTGTAGAACTGAAAGAGAGAATAGAAATATTAGATAAAACAAGGAAAAAAGGCATGGAATTTATACATGAGGAGTGATACACCAGAAACTAAATTACAGTACTGTTACTACCACTACTATTCAAGTTGCTTCACTGCTACCCTCACTGCTACCCACACTGCTACCACACTGCTACCCTCACTGCTACCCTCACTGCTACCCACACTGCTACCCACACTGCTACCCTCACTGCTACCCACACTGCTACCCTCACTGCTACCCACACTGCTACCCACACTGCTACCCACACTGCTACCCACACTGCTACCCTCACTGCTACCCACACTGCTACCCTCACTGCTACCCTCACTGCTACCCTCACTGCTACCCACACTGCTACCCACTGCACCCACTGCTCCCCTTTCACTGCTACCCTCACTGCTACCCTCACTGCTACCCTCACTGCTACCCACACTGCTACCCACACTGCTACCCTCACTGCTACCCTCACTGCTACCCACACTGCTACCCACACTGCTCCCTCACTGCTACCCACACTGCTACCCACACTGCTACCCACACTGCTACCCACACTGCTACCCTCAGAGCCACCCACACTGCTACCCTTAAGTGCCACCCACACTGCTACCCTTAAGTGCCACCCACACTGCTACCCACACTGCTACCCACACTGCTACCCACACTGCTACCCACACTGCTACCCACACTGCTACCCTCAGAGCCACCCACACTGCTACCCTCAGAGCCACCCACACTGCTACCCTCAGAGCCACCCACACTGCTACCCTCAGAGCCACCCACACTGCTACCCTCAGAGCCACCCACACTGCTACCCTCAGAGCCACCCACACTGCTACCCTTAAGTGCCACCCACACTGCTACCCTCAGAGCCACCCACACTGCTATCATCAGAGCCACCCACACTGCTACCCTAGTGCCACCTCACACTGCTACCCCTCAATGTTCTGCGTGTCAGCACTTCTGCGTCTAGTTAACACTGGTTCAACCTCTGGGTACTGTACTGAAGGTGGACACGAACAATCAGATACCCTGAAAAGTACTGGAGTAGACATTAGAATACCAGTGGACAAAACCAGTGGAAGGCCTCGGTCAGATGACCAGAAGCTCCAACGGCGTGTCATCATCTAAGACCCGGGTCAGGAAACACTTGTGTACCGAACCTATGACTACTACATCCACTGCTACTGCCACTACGATTATACGAGGGGTCGATCACTGTCCAGGTGTAGTTGTTGAACTTCTGGATGACGACAACCACAGTCTCTCCTTGATTAATATCTCGTTGAATCACATATTTGCAATGCGCTTGTCCAGTTGGTTCATGGCGGTAGTTTGTTGCAGTCAGCCATAGTTCGTTTTGCAAAAAAATTTCACACATGGATGTGTTACATCACTTGCTTCGAAATTTCATCTCGTTTCGTGAAATTGACCCATAAAAGAGAGAGAGAGAGAGAGAGAGAGAGAGAGAGAGAGAGAGAGAGAGAGAGAGAGAGAAAGAGAGGATGAAGAGATGGAGACTAGAAAGTTGTTGCAGAGTTTGGACATTGTTTGGTGAGAGGTCCGTAGTGAAGGCTTTCCGTCTGTGAGTAAACTGGCTTGACTGGCGAGACGCTAATGGTTTAATTAAACGCTGATGGCCAGCCAAAGCCCGGCATGTAACTTAATATTGTCAGTATGGCTTTAAGATGAGAAGATATTTGTATGTTGTGTTCTCTGTGTGTTGTGTGTATGTTGTGTTTGTGTGAATGGTGTGTGTGTGTGTGTGAATGTCGTACTCTTTGTGTGTTGTGTAGTGTTGCATTTTGTGTTGGGTTGTGTGTTTTGTGCATGTTTTGTGTATGTTTGTGCATTGTTTTTCTATTTCTTGTGTTTTGGATATGTTGTGTATTTTGAGTGTTGTTTGTTGTGTTTTGCATATATGATTTGTTGTATTTTGACTGTTGTGTTTTGTGTGTTGTGCTTTGTGCACTGCTTTGTATTGTGTTGTGTTTTGAGTTAGTTTGTGTGTTGCTGTGTATGTTCAGGGTTATTAGTTATTTTGATAAGGGGTGTAGAAATATACCACTAAAACAAAAGTTAAATGATAATCAGCAAACTGCTTAAACTTTATTAAAGTAGAAACAAAAAAAAAATATACTGCAGCATATGTCATCAGATTCCACACTAGGGACTTAGACTTTAGACAATACTTAGAAATTCTAAGTTTCAATATTGAAACTATTTAAGGTCTTCATGCATAAGGCTATGATGATGGAGGCAGAGCAAAAAGCTCACATTCTTCCCGGTTATCATCAAATTGCCAGCTGCTGACCTCTGACTGAGAGGGGGATGGCCACACCTGGTACTTTACCATATAGCCACGCCCATCTCTCATGCAAGTAGTTCGTGCAACAGACTACTACCAATCATGCAATATCATAAAAATCATCAATATTGAGCATATAAAATGGATTATTACATCAAAGGCTCTAGACATTAACTCAGCTGTCAGATAATGAAAGGTATCCCAAGTGATAATATCATTCCAAACAGAAAACATTAATAAATAGTAAACAAAACGAAAAATAACATATGTGCAGATGAATCTCACATCTGCATAAGATAAAATAGATAACACAGTTGCATGGGATGTGCAGCTGTGACTAGTACTAATAGGTTAATGGTTCTTTGTTAGTAAGCTTGGGGATACCAACGCTGGACAGTGCTATACCTCTCACGCTACCAATCGTAAACTTCTTGTATTTATTTTTTAATGTTGGTTAATTATATGTAAATGTAAATTACTGTACGTCAATATACCTAATGGTAAAAAACCCAAATATTAAATTTCCATTGTATGTTAGCTCGGTAGAAATCAACAACCCGAAAGTTAGAGAAAATTGAATAATTCTTGTAATACTTCTAACAGGCCTTAAATAACAGGGTAACAGTGCTTTCATTCAGAATGTATCGCACAAGATATATAAAACCGACAAATGGAGAAAAGAAGGATACGTTTCGCTCACAAGGAGCTTTATCGATCCACTGATTTAGTCTGGTGTTTCTCCTCGGCAAAATATATCTTAGCAAAAGTTAACTAATGTTACATCTGTGTTTTACTTAAGAACTATAAAAGTTCACAAGAGGTGAGGGACATCAAGCTGAACATCTCTTAAGTGATTTTCTTGTTTCCTAAAGTATATAAATACTGATATTTATCCCTAGTTAACTTCCTAATATTACTATTGATTGCATTAACAATAAGCTAATGAAGTCCAATTACTAAGTTTCTCGTGGCTCGTTACCCGACATACGATTACTGAAATTCCCAGATAAAATGGCCTAGTCTCTGCCTAATTACAATGGGATAAACTACTTCTCAATTTTGAATGTGGTTAGGAGAATGTTGAGCAAGGTGTTTGTAGTGACTTGTAATGACATCAGTGATCCTTGTCTTCAAATCTGAGATGTTCTTTATGCTGTAGTGGCTTTCGCATCCTGGAGTTCTCTGTAGAATATATCGTCATTGTCTGGATGATATTGTCATGTGTAACTGTTTAAATACACAGTGATGTGGTAAAATAAGCAAGAGCAGTATTCATACGTGTTGTTCTAACGTCAGATTCCTTTCTTCTGTAGGTAGGAAAACTGTGCTGATGCTGTTAGTTCTATTAATTTGTAAACATAGTGTTGTTATACCTTAGGGCATCGTGTCAACACATTCGCTTTTAATCAAGATATATACGCAGAATGCCGCTCTTTTTGATTATTTAAAATGTGTATACTGGCTTCTGCCAATAATTGTCTGCCCAAGACTGCATTAATGAATGTGTATACTGGCTTCTGGCAATAATTGTCTGCCCAAGACTGCGTTAATGAATGTGTATACTGGCTTCTGGCAATAATTGTCTGCCCAAGACTGCGTTAATGGGTTATCCAATTTAATTATTCGCTTTATTTTATATAAAATCCTTTAAAAATTTACCATAAATAACAAGGCATTTATTGAACTTATATAAATATGAAAGAAATAACGAAAATACCATCGTACTGAAGTTATGGGATTAACTGCTGACTTCGTGAATGACGTAGAGATGTTCCTGTCAGAAATTGTGTAGAGAGGCTGAATGAATTACTAGTGGTCCAGCATCATTAGTGGAGTTGGCAGTGGTCCAGCATCATTAGTGGAGTTGGCAGTGGTCCAGCATCATTAGTGGAGTTGGCAGTGGTCTAGCATCATTAGTGGAGTTGGCAGTGGTCTAGCATCATTAGTAGAGTTGGCAGTGGTCCAGCATCTAGTGAGTTGGAGTGGTCTAGCACTTAGTGGGTTGGCTGTCTAGCATCATTAGTAAGTTGGCGGTCATCATTATGGAGTTGCAGTGGTCAGCGTTATTAGATTGTGTCTTTGCATGTTCTCATCTTATAATAGGCCTATATAACCTGTCTTACTTAGGTGTATTGTACTTAGTTTATACGCTGATATTTCAGTCATATTCTCAAAGTTGTCGTAAATTAAACTACAACTTTAATGTGAAAGCTGCTTATTGTTTTTCTCAGTGGGAGACCTGAAGATGTGACATTATCATCTTGAAAATCAGTTCCCTAAATGTCAAGAAAACAGAAACCATCTGTTTTTTCTATTATTGTGTATATGATTAACAAGTATTTTATGGAAATATTATCTATGGTTGGCTTAAACTAGGCAATGACTCCGCAATATAATTTTGAGTAGAAAATAGAATTTTGGTACAAGTGGCTGGATGAGCCGGCTTTCATTGTTACTGATGTGAGTAATCACGCTAGCTAGCTCCGTCATCTGGCTCTCGTATGCCCATTAATTTATCACCTTTTCATATGGGAATTCACTAGACTTTTCGACAACTATTGGATGATAATCTACCCTGCCAGACCGGGGTGTTAAGTATATAGTTTGTTATTGCCCGCCGTAATTACTGTTATTTTCGTAAAAGTTAACATTGATTTTAATATTTACCGGCACACATATTTATGTCTGAAAAAGCCCTCTACGTGGGCGAAACATCGTCAATAAAAGCTCCTTGTAACTGCATTTGTGTCTCCTTACCACCAAAATTTATTTATACTGTGCTTCGGCTTATAAGAAAAAACTGGTCCATAGCCAAGTAGGGTGTTGAGGTAGAGCTCTGCTTGGGACTTCAACAGATGAGGTACTCGGTGAATATGCTTAAGTAAATATCTATGACAAATTAATTATTACAGTCTAATCCTGCGATGGCCCAAGTTATCTTATCAACACACTCCCATTTTACTTCTGTCCTCTGGACGACACTTTACTAGTATTACAAGGGCACACAGTGGACCCAGGTACTGGGGACCCAACATTCTTTTAGGCAAGCAAGTTACAGTAAACCAAGCTGTTTATACGAGTAATGAATTCAATCCCCAAGTTAAAAGGTTAAAGCAATCATTTCAATAATAGTGGTTTTACAGAGACACGTAATGAGTTCTGGGATTGGACCAGAAAGTTCTAATGACTGTGCATGTTTGAACATTAATGAGTTGGATACATAATTAGTGAATTCAGTCACGTGAACATTATTATTATATATATTCAATATGTTTCAAAGGCCCACTGGTGAAAAAATACTGCAATAATTTTCACTTGTGAAAAAATACTGCAATAATTCTTCACTGGTTAAGGGGGGGTTGCAGTGCCGAAAAGTTAACAACATTAGCCCGAGCCTTGCAGGGAAGGTGAGGAGAGCCATATTGCTGGACGGCTGTTGATCCAAGGAAGAGAAGCTACCCTCTTCTTCCTTGGATCAAACCTTATAACCCTCCCCCATTACGCACTGCAAGACCCTCTCACAACCTTCATTAATAAAATATTCATGTGTTTGAGGCTAAATATTTTATTATTCTAATCAAAGAGAAGCCCTAAATCCACTAGGGTCGAGACTATATGCAAAAATAAAATAAAACGCGTTTGATGCCTGTTTATATAATTAATATACACTGCCCAGTGCTGAAAAAATATGTCACCTTAGTATATATATATATATATATATATATATATATATATATATATATATATATATATATATATATATATAATTTTGATATATGCCAAATGAGTAAATAAGATGAATAAACATTACCTACAAATGCATCATGTTACAAATCATATTCATTTGTTTTTAATGAGATAAATATCATGTGAACCCCCATGGAATTATCCTTGTTATGGCTTCATGAAATATCCCTGTTTTTCTATTTAGATTGTAAGTTATTACTGTTTATATTTGTTAATGGGTTATTGTTGTTTATAGGCACTGTTAGTAGGTTATTGCCGTTGATGTGTGTATGGTTAGCTGTTATTGACTGTGAGTCTAGATATGTATGTTTGTGACTATTGGTTTTTAGTGGGTTAGTTCTGACTGGTTTAGTTATGACTGTTTAAGTCTAGATATGTACTGTTAGTTCATGACTTTTAAGTTCAAGATGGTTTAAGTTCAAGTGACTGGTTTAAGTTCAAGTGACTGGTTTAGGTACAAATTCATGTTACTTAAATTTCTTCCTTTGTAAAAACATTTAGAAACAGATTTCAGTCTCTAATTCAACAGCTTTCTTATGTTTTCCTTCAAGGGAGGCTCCTTGTATCACCTCTGTTTCTTTGAATAGAACCCCAGAAGGTTTTGAGAGACATGGCTCTGTACCGGTTACGATTTCACCCCAAATGGAACTACATTTATAAATATTGGAACTATATTATAAATAAATACATTCATAATGGAACATCATAAATACGGAACTATTCTAATCATCTTATAAATACCTGAAACTACATTCATAAATATCGGAACTACATTTATAAATATCGGAACTACATTCATAAATATCGGAACTACATTCATAAATGGACCTAATGGAACTACATTCATAAATACCGGAACTACATTCATAAATACCGGAACTCATTCATATATGACTACATTATAATATCGGAACTACATTCATAAATACCGGAACTACATTCATAAATACCGGAACTACATTCATAAATACCGGAACTACATTCATAAATACCGGAACTACATTTATAAATACCGGAACTACATTCATAAATACCGGAACTACATTCATAAATACCGGAACTACATTCATAAATATCGGAACTACATTCATAAATATCGGAACTACATTCATAAATATCGGAACTACATTTATAAATATCGGAACTACATTCATAAATATCGGAACTACATTCATAAATATCGGAACTACATTCATAAATACCGGAACTACATTCATAAATATTGGAACTACATTCACAAATACTGGGACAACATTCGACGTCAAACTATCTGGCAGTTTCCCAGAATCCACTGACTTGCTTATTCTCTCCTGTATTTGACGTATCCAGCTTATTCAGGCTTTTCTTTACTTCTTCCTCTGGTGCGAATGGTGTTAAGTATACCCACTGATGTGGCCCCTTGTCTTTGACTCAATGGTTTTGGTCCTATTTCCAATGAAAACACCATTTTAAAACCATTTGTTCAGTTTCACACGCACTTCCGTGTGCGTGAAAGCTGTTTCTGTTCAGAATTGAATTTTGTTGCAATGTCACAAACTATTTCTCAACTTGGTAAATGGACACAGATGCAACTAATGTGACATTTTATTGTGGCAACGTTTCGCTCTCTAGGAGTTTTGACAAAGCTCCTGGAGAGCGAAACGTTTCCACATATCCTTCAGCATCTCTTCCCAACTTGTATATTTTCATTTCTGGCTCCTCTAACTTCTATATTTTCTTTAGTCTCTTTCTATAATTTTGACAATCAGCCATTTTCTCCTCCACCTTTTATTACACCCAGAGTACCTGCAAGTATCTAGGACTTTTGATGTGGGAAAAAGGCCCTTAGGAACAGTTCAGGACATTTATTAGAGGAAACTTTTCCCCAACCAGTGGCTTCATCAGTCCAATGCAGAGAAGAACGGTGAAAGCTGAGCTGGAATTTGAGGTAATCAGTCCGACGCACCAACATGCTCTCTGACAGTAAGCTCGTAAAAGAGGATTTTTTTATTAAATCCAACCATTTTCGTTCGTTTCACCACGAGTGGCGAAACGTTGTCTCTAATAAATGTCCTGAACTGATAACTGTCTTTTTTCCACATATTGTCGGTATCACCAGACCATTTTTTCAGGACTTTTGATGCGAGCCATTTAACATCAATTTATCTGTAGATGGTTAATTTAGCTTTGATAACATTTAGTTTTTTGTTTAAAGGCATACAGAGCAAGCCTTTTAATTTGTACAATGTTTCGCTTTAAGCAACCGTCTTCAAGTCGTGAATTGAGAAAAAAAATCTTCCTAGGAAGTTTCCTTGAGGTCAATGAGATGCTCTTGATTTCTAAACCTTTCCTCCCCTTCCTTGGATCAAATCTGTCTCTCTCAATCCTCCATGTTCTGCTATGGCTTTACTGGTTTAGGCACCCTCCCTCATATATGAAATAATTATCAAATTAGAAGGGAAAAGTTTTTTCAGTGATGGTTTGTTTTGTGTCTTTGTTCACATGTCTTTGTTCAGCCTCCATCTTTGTTTTTATTCACATGTCTTTGTTCAGCCTCCATCTATTGTTTTTGTTAGCATGTCTTTGTTCAGCCCTCCATCCAGTATCTTTGTTCATATGTCTGGCTTTGTTCAGCTCTCCATGCAGTGTCTTTGTTCACATGTCTTTGTTCTACCCTCCGTCCAGTGTGTTTGTTCACATGTCCGTCTTTGTTCAGCCCTCCATCCAGTGTTTTTGTAATTTATTGTGGGTGATACGTCCTTCGTCCACTGTCTTTGTCCGTGTACCTTTTTTGTTCTGTTTTGTTCTATTTTTGATGTAAATGTTTTAAGACAGACGATTTTGTTAACAAGAGCACTGAATGACCTATTAACAAAAGCACTGAATGGCATCTTAACAAAAGCACTGAACAACCTCTTAACAAAAGCACTGAAGGACCTCTTAACAAAAGCACTGAAGGACCTCTTAACAAAAGCACTGAATGACCTCTTAACAAAAGCACTGAATGACCCCTTAACAAAAGCACTGAATGACCCCTTAACAAAAGCACTGAATGACCCCTTAACAAAAGCACTGAATGACCCCTTAACTAAAGCACTGAATGACCCCTTAACTAAAGCACTGAATGACCCCTTAACAAAAGCACTGAATAACCTCAAACAGCACTGAGAATGATCCTTAACAAACCCAAATTGAATTCACCCCTTAACTAAAGCACTGAATGACCCCTTAACTAAAGCAATGAATAACCTCAAACACCCTGAGAAAATCACAGATTCCTGTCTTCCTTCTTCCATCTGTTTCATCTCTCAATCTTCAATCTTAATCTACTTCTACGTTTCTCCCTTCCTCTCTACTTCTCCTCGCTTCACCACACACTGTTCAGATTTCTTTTAGATTCCTCCCTAATCTCTCTTTCCACCCCCTTCTCCTCCATCCTTCCTTAGATCCTTCATCCCTTGCTCCCTCGCTTATTTCCTCCTCCTCTCCCTGCCTCCCTCCCTCCCTCAATCCTCTCAGCATCCTCCGGTGATCAAAGGGAGGCAACAAAAGCCAAAGGGGCCAGAATGTTGAATTCCGTCGAGGGAGGAGGCGCCTTACGCCTCCTCAAGATTAATTAGAATTTTGAGATTAAGACTGAGCAAGTTTCAGAGGTGTTTGTGATATTACACGAGACGGCTTTTGGTGGACGTACAGTAAAAGCTGCTAAGGAAGGGAGAGAGAGAGAGAGAGAGAGAGAGAGAGAGAGAGAGAGAGAGAGAGAGAGAGAGAGAGAGAGAGAGAGAGAGAGAGAGAGAGAGAGGTGGGTGGGTGGTGTGCCAGCAACATGACTTTGATCACTGAGACGTATCCCGACAGAGAAGTAATTTGAACAAATGTTAGAAAATTTAATTAGTCCCGGCAAAAGTTGCTTATTAAACTCTCCGTCGGAAAGACCAATGTGGTTTTCAATATATGAAAAAACAGGAAAAAAGAGAGATTACGCACTGAACTTTAAAGTGAGCGCCTTTAACACACAATCAAATGTTTAGGCGAATATCATCAGGAGAAAGCCACTGGCGCTTCTGTAAAGGATTTATACAGAAATGGGCGGATTTAATAAAAAAAATTATCTTTTACGAGCTTACTGTTAGACAGCATGTTGGTGTGTCGGACTGATTACCTCAAATTCTCCTCATCTTTTTCTGTTCTTCTCTATATTGGACTGATAAAGCCACTGGTTGGAGAAACGTTTCCACAAGATATGGAAGTGTTGCCCAAGTGTCTTGTTCTTCAACTTGTCGGTTTACTAAACCATTTATATAATAAAGAGATAAATAATGACTATGGGACTGAAGGTAAGGGTAACATTAATTTAAATCTACCCAACAGAACAACAAAACACCACAGCTGTGGTACGAGTACAGCAACACAGCTGTGGTACGAGTACAGCAACACAGCTGTGGTACGAGTACAGCAACACAGCTGTGGTACGAGTACAACAACACAGCTGTGGTACGAGTACAGCAACACAGCTGTGGTACGAGTACAGCAACACAGCTGTGGTACGAGTACAACAACACAGCTGTGGTACGAGTACAACAACACAGCTGTGGTACGAGTACAGCAACACAGCTGTGGTACGAGTACAACAACACAGCTGTGGTACGAGTACAGCAACACAGTAAACATCCTAGAGAAAGCAGTATATAGAGAGAGCTAGTACAACCCAAGCCAAGCTATTGATCTTGGGAAATTTCGAACACAGTGAAAAAAATAACTGGGAAAACTGGTATTTCCACTAGAGCCAGACATGAAGAGAAAGACAGAGACGATAACAGAATGTATCATGACCTAAAATGTAAAAAAAAAACAATGTTAGCAGAGGTCGAACCATCAAGCATTCAATTGATTTTCACTTTAACCTCTACTGACACAGGAGATATAAATGATGGACTGCCTGAAGGAGCAAGCAACCACTCAGTGTTAAGCTTTGGACACGTAGAAGCGAAAGTGGAGAAAATTGGGCCACGGTCTTTTCTGCTAGAAAAGACCGTGGAGTGATGAAAGATTTCCTAAATGGAGCTCATTAGGGCAGGACATTTATTGGTTACATAACCAGTGCGATGGTGGTAGTGCATATAACCAGAAAGTGCCAAGAGGTCATGGAAAGATTCATTCCAACCAGGAAATGAGGAAACGCGGATACAGAGAGATTTTTCGGTTTAGTCAGAGCTGAGAGAAGCTAGAGATACAAAATAGCATGGGAAAAAAGTGCAGAGAGCTGAGTATGACATAAAATCAGGAGGCAAATAGAAGTGGGAATAAAGAATATGCCAGTATATAGGAGGTGAAAAGTGGCGACTCGAGAATTAGTGTTAAAAATCCAACTCTGAACCAAAACAACTTCAAGTTAAACGAAAGGGAAAATGACCATAAAAGACCGTGTAATATGGCTAGTTACACTAATAATCACAGTTAAGAGACAAATTTATGAAGACGTTTTGGTCTAAGTCGGACCGAAACAGCGTCTTCTATGTGCGGGCTATTTTTGTATTGTGGCTTTTCAAGACTACAGAGGAGAACAGTCCCAGAAGACAAGGGAGTAACACTCCCAGAAGACAAGGGAGTAACAGTCCCAGAAGACAAGGGAGGAACACTCCCAGAAGGCAAGGGAGGAACACTCACAGAAGGCAAAGGAGGAACACTCCCAGAAGACAAGGGAGGAACACTCCCAGAAAACAAGGGAGGAACACTCCCAGAAGACAAGGGAGGAACACTCCCAGAAGACAAGGGAGGAACACTCCCAGAAGACAAGGGAGGAACACTCCCAGAAGACAAGGGAGGAACACTCACAGAAGGCAAGGGAGGAACACTCACAGAAGGCAAAGGAGGAACACTCCCAGAAGACAAGGGAGGAACACTCCAGAAAACAAGGGAGGAACACTCCCAGAAGACAAGGGAGGAACACTCCAGAAGACAAGGGAGGAACACTCCAGAAGACAAGGGAGGAACACTCCCAGAAGACAAGGGAGGAACACTCCAGAAGACAAGGGAGGAACACTCCAGAAGACAAGGGAGGAACACTCCCAGAAGACAAGGGAGGAACACTCCCAGAAGACAAGGGAGGAACACTCCCAGAAGACAAGGGAGGAACACTCCCAGAAGACAAGGGAGGAACACTCCCAGAAGACAAGGGAGGAACACTCCCAGAAGACAAGGGAGGAACACTCCCAGAAGACAAGGGAGGAACACTCCCAGAAGACAAGGGAGGAACACTCCCAGAAGACAAGGGAGGAACAGTCACAGAAGGCAAGGGAAGAACACTCACAGAAGACAAGGAGGAACACTCACAGAAGACAAGGGAGGAACACTCACAGAAGACAAGGGAAGAGCACTCACAGAAGACAAGGGAGGAACACTCACAGAAGACAAGGGAGGAACACTCACAGACAAGGGAAGAACACTCACAGAAGACAAGGGAGGAACACTCACAGAAGACAAGGGAGGAACACTCACAGAAGACAAGGGAGGAACACTCACAGAAGACAAGGGAGGAACACTCACAGAAGACAAGGGAGGAACACTCACAGAAGACAAGGGAGGAACACTCACAGAAGACAAGGGAGGAACACTCACAGAAGACAAGGGAGGAACACTCACAGAAGACAAGGGAGGAACACTCACAGAAGACAAGGGAGGAACACTCACAGAAGACAAGAAGAGTATGCGAGGAATTTTGAACAGAAGATTTAAGTAAGTATTTACTGAAGCAACAACGACAGTGTCAGATAGAAAAGACGAAAAAAGCTAAAGGAAAGAAACGAGAGAATCCACGTATCAAAGACAAAGGACAAAGTAATGAAGCAACTAAGAGAGTTGCATATATTAAAACCCATGGGGCCCTGGCAACAGCTTCCCAGCTATTAAGAGACAGCTGGAAAGCTGCAAATGAGGTCCCAATATGCAAGAAATGAGACACACACACACACAAGAGGCACCGAGCATCAGTAATATTACTAGCCTGCGAGTTTAGGACTCGCCTGCCATGGGTTCGAGTCCTACTTGTTCTGTGATTTTTTGCAATCGTTCTTTTATGATTTCGTGAATCACTGACGTGTATGCTGTTTAGGCATTGGGAAAAGACAATCAGGGAAAGTTAGATGAACACCTGAGCATCTTTGGGGGACACCTGAGCACCTAGGGGACACCTGAGCACCTAGGAGAACTCTGTAATAAAAACAAAAAACAAAGCGTAGATTTAGGGAATTCAAATCTTGTCCTGCAAACCCATTGCAGTTATATTGACAGAATATTTGAAATTAATCAAGAAAGATATGCATGGGTAAGGAGAGCTTACCTTCAATGTAAGATGTCTTTGACACAGTTCCATTGTGAAGCCTAGCCCAGAAATTAAAAGAACAGGCAAGGATAAATGATACTGAATCTGAAAGGCAGAAGACAAAACTGTGGAGGATGAGATGCCAGAAGGGAATGGAAGTGAGATTCCACAATGATAAACTGTTCCAGAATTCCAGCAGGAATTAAGTCGTGTGTGTCTGATGCTGATTATGTAACACTAATAAGGATAAGAACAGAAATGTACAGAGGTAGACTTCATTTAGCCTAGTTATACTGCACATGTAGTCTGAGTGCACCTGTACAACACACACTAGGACGACCAACACCACCTCACTGGGTAACCTGTACGACACACTAGGATCACCACTTCCCTTGACACCTGTACTACACACACTAGGACCACTACCTCCTGGGTATCTATCTACACACACACACACACACACACACAGGTAGAGCCAGAAGCTATGAATCGACACCTACAACCACAAATAGGTGAGTACAAATAGGTGAGTACACACTATAACCTTCCACAACATCTTCCACTTCTGCTACTTCACCATCACCTCCACAAGCCTAGTCAACAACTGTCTGCTGGACCAGACGACCAACAAGATAAGAAAAAAAGGCACAATACCGTGACTGGAACAATACACAAATAACCCTCTCTTCTATATGCGGGTTATTTGTGTATTGGACCAACAAAATAGTCTGACATCAGGCTGGGAAATAACGGAATTCTCAAAATCAGTAGCGCGTAAGTTCTACAACACTGCTGGGTTGCCTAGTTACCACTAATGAGACGCCTGTTAGACCCTCGTGAACAATTACTACCCAGCCATAAGTTAACCTCAGGTGTTGAGAATTTTGTATTAATGTTGGTAAAATTACCGACAATATATTTGGTAAAAGGATACCAGTACATCTAATGCGACATATTATTGTGGCAAAATTTCGCTCTCCAGGTAAAGGCTTGACAAAGCTCCTGGAGAGCGAAACGTTGCCACAATAAAATGTTGCATTAATTGCGCTTGTGTTATTTTGCCTAACGTTGAGAATTTTACTGAGGGGGACGACAGGAAAGTACCACGACACTTCTCTGCTGAAAATGTTTAGTTCTTCTAGATTAAATGTCTAAGATAGGGATTATGTGGCAGTCGTTCATTAACTGTAGAGTTGTTCTGGTCGTTCATTGGCTGTAGAGTTGTTCTGGTCGTTCATTGGCTGTAGAGTTGTTCTGGTCGTTCATTGGTTGTAGAGTTGTTCTGGTCGTTCATTGGCTGTAGAGTTGTTCTGGTCGTTCATTGGCTGTAGAGTTGTTTTGGTCGTTCATTGGCTTTAGAGTTGTTCTGGTCGTTCATTGGCTGTAGAGTTGTTTTGGTCGTTCATTGGCTGTAGAGTTGTTCTGGTCGTTCATTGGCTGTAGAGTTGTTCTGATCGTTCATTGGCCGCTGAATTATTTTGGCTGTTCATTGGCCGCTGAATTATTTTGGCTG
Source organism: Cherax destructor (assembly GCA_009830355.1). Taxonomy (NCBI): domain Eukaryota; kingdom Metazoa; phylum Arthropoda; class Malacostraca; order Decapoda; family Parastacidae; genus Cherax; species Cherax destructor. The sequence continues at coordinate 40,407 of WNWK01002571.1, read as the reverse complement.
TTCATTGGTCGCTGAATTATTTTGGCTGTTCATTGGCCGCTGAATTATTTTGGCTGTTCATTGGCCGCTGAATTATTTTGGCTGTTCATTGGCCGCTGAATTATTTTGGCTGTTCATTGGCACCTAAGATATTCACATCCAGTTAGATCGCTGGCTAAGAGGAACTGCTGGAATTTCCGCTCACTGTCTGAAAGAAATTAGTGCAGTGGGTCGGAATATTTAATGATGAGATAATGACTGAAGATAATGTAAACGCTGTGATGAAGACTGACTGTGGGAGGGATTGTGGGAGGGACTGAGGGTGGGACTGAGGGAGGGACTGAGGGTGGCAGGAAGACTGACGATGTGAATGTCATGGCTCCCGGTCTCTCTCCATTATATTCCCATAACAGATACCTGAACCAACCATGGACTTAATGATTATATTATTATTATTATAATCAAGGGGAAGCGCTAAACCCGTAGGATTGTACAGCGCCTGTGGGGGATGTGGAAGGTATTCAGGCTTAATTCAGGGAACTGGAGCACAGATCCAATTCCCTAGATCAAGAGCCCCTCACTAGCATCAAGGAACATTCCTTGAGAGGTTAATGATTATATGTCGTGCAGAATAGGTAAAATTGGTCAATTAGTAATAACTCATTTTAAATTAGGTCCTTTCTAAAATTTTCCCTTATACGTTTAAATATATATTTTTCCATTTATGTTAATGCAAAATTAATAATTTTGTACCAAAATATCCTTAAAAAACTTACCTAACCTTATTATAACAAGCGCAATTTAATTTAGAATAATCCAACTAAATATATTTTAGATAAGTTTACAATAATTAATAATAAGCACAATGAAATATATTTTTTTTCGTTAAGTTCAGAATAATTTTTTGCGAAATTATTGCATACACAAATTTTCGGCAAGAAGAGCGTTGTTATTAAGCCAAAATCGAAAGTTTTACCTATTAGGCATGACATATTTTATATATATATATATATATATATATATATATATATATATATATATATATATATATATATATATATATATATATATATATATGAAGAAAGGCTTCGAGAAAAACTACAGAATCTTTTCAAGAGGAGCCTCCGATAATCTCTTATCTTCGTAATAGAATTTACTAAACCAGTGTTTCACAACACCTAAATCTCATGTCAACAACTTCTAGCTTTCAATCAAGTAGCACTTGAATAACTGACCAGATTTTTTTTTACTCTATTGTCTCTCTCAGATTCCATAACACATTGGATTACTTCTTCTTCGATACGTCAGCCAAAAAAAAAGTATCCTGAAGGAGAAGGTAGAATATAACTTTTTGTGTATCTGTGTCTAGCGTTGGGAATAATATCAGGAGAGAAGTAAATAATGAAACTGAATTTTATAGGAATGCAATTAGAAGCTTGATAATATGAAGGCAGACAAGTTCGTTTATGGGGCAACTTGCAATGTGAACATACGGACTGATGTTGTAGCAGCCAGGCTTAACTTGGCTGCAAGTACTTCTGGCAGTTTGGCAGACACACAGATGATGATCAAACCAAATGCAAAGTATGGTCACTATCTTGAATACTATGGGCTTAATGGTCCTCTTATTGAGGAATATAGAGATAGACGGTATAATAACCTATATGACATGTCAAGATATCCTATTAATAAAAATAAGGTACCAAGCATATTAACCAAATTTCCTAAATTTGCTTGAAACAGACGTGAACTGTTGATATAAATACAGATGTACTCCTGTAAACCCTTTTGGGGCCTAGCTCCTAGGTCTTTTGTGTATCCATATGCTCTTGCACTACCCTCCAAATGATGGTTATGGGAGGCACAATAAACTAGCCGCTTTAGCAGCAAAATCCCAAACAATATTTTCTCTATTAACTTGCGGGTTTCTCTTTTTACCACACTTCAAAATACAGATTCTATTCTAGAGGAGCCTCTGACAATCTCTCTTAGCTTAGTTCTCTCCTCTTGGCCTCAACCTTCAACACGGTTATTCAATATTTTCTCTCCTACCTCGTCTACCACAATAACTACCTACATTTCGTGTACATCTTTTCCCCCACCCATCCACAACCGCATCCTACTGTCTATCCACTCCCAGACACTTGTCTATCTGGTTAACACATTCTACAAGCCCTACACACCTCCCTCACAATCAACTAGCCACCAACACTCCTCCCCTTCGCTCCTCCTCCTCGACAACACATCCTGGTCCAACAACCACTTGTACATACCGATAAAGCCTTCATTAATTTCGGCTCACATAGCGGAGAACGCTCGACGTATATTACATTAAACATTCAAATATTCGCGTGAGACGTGATTGCACCGAGCTCCATGCATTAACAGGGGCTTAACGGTACTCGAAATTTGATTTTGAATTTAGCAAATAGGAAATTTCTAAGTGATGCGAGAGAAGGACGGCGGGAGATGGATGCAGATAAATAAGTATAACTGGATACGAAGTGTATGTGTGTGTGTGTGTGAGAGAGAGAGAGAGAGAGAGAGAGAGAGAGAGAGAGAGAGAGAGAGAGAATGTTGATCAGTGACTTTCAGACTGAGAACAATACGTGGTGAGAGGCACAATAAAGGGCCCAGGTTACCATGTAATATTAGCAGAGATGAGTCGGCACTCAGCACCTCTCGTTGTTTCCAACAGCACAGTTATAAGAGCTCGCAAACCTTGGTAGAAACGCCAGTCTTCATAGTTTCTCTTAAACATAACCATCGTGCCGCACATCCATACTACACTGTAATATTTATAACAAACATGGCAGTGTGAATACCCGATTGCGCTTAGAAAGTTGGTATTTCTTTTATGGAGTAATTTTCATCGGCAAAATCCGCTTTTTTGTGATTTGTTTTAATTTGTGAATACACTTGACGTCTTTCGATCCGTGTAAGTTTCCCTCGTATTTTGCCTCTCTTTACTCAATGCTTATTTTCCATAATCAAGGCCAACACACCTAGGGATATTATTTAGATGTTACTAATGGCATGGCTGAAATGAGCGGTGGTGGAATTGTTGGTTTTTACCCCAGAATTTGATCAGTTATGGATGGCCAACTAGCGTTCAGAGACAAAACGAACGAGTGGTATTTAATCAATAACACTGCCAATAGCCGAGGACTCGAACCCATGCGTTTTGGCCCGCCTCACGGTGAGCGAAAATCACATGATGCTCTAACCCAGGGGACCACTCAATCCTACAAGAATCAAGCACCCAGCAGAGCTAGATGTTTTACCTTGATCCGAGAATACTCGTTAGTGGTTACAATAATATATAAACTGCTTGTGGAGGCTAGTAAACCAAACGGGGAGTAGAATGAAATTAGCTCAGAGGCACCTGCACCACCGTATGTCCTCGGATCAAGGTAAAACACCTAGCTCTGCTGGATGCTTGATTCTTGTAGGATTGAGTGGTCCTGTGGGTTAGAGCGTTATGTGATTCTCGCTCATATATACAGCAGGGTGTGAAGTTGATATCTTATAGGAGACGTATAAGAACAAGGTCATAAAACTTAATAGGTAAAGAAAGAGGATATGGGAAAGTAACCTTCAGGTAAGCAGAGACAGATTTTTATTAAGAAATTTTTATTAGTATCCTTAGTAAGGAATCTTCGTTACCAAGGAGGAGAAATTTTTATTGTGGCGTTAAATAAGAAGATAAGTGGAGCAGTGTTGATAAATGGTACGTAGTGAAGGATGTAATGTAAGCATTTCTATTTTCGCTGTTCTGTGCATTAAGGACACAACAGGAAAACAATACTGTTATTTAAAGAAAGGAAGGAATGTATACAGTGAGGGAGAGGGGGGGAGGGGGGGAGGGAGTGGGAGGAGGGAGAGAGAGGGATAAGAGAGGTAAATGGTTTTAGATAATTGGCAGACCACATCAAAAGGAACAGCGCCCCTCGGTATTCGTAAATGATCAGAGGGCAGTGGGATCCACCCCTGGGAGACGTGTGGTGGTGGTAGTAGAGGCCGGTGGTAGCTTTGGTGGTGGTAGTAGTGGCCGGTGGTAGCTTTAGTGGTGGTAGTAGTGGCCGGTGGTAGCTTTGGTGGTGGTAGTAGTGGCCGGTGGTAGCTTTGGTGGTGGTGGTAGTGGCCGGTGGTAGCTTCGGTGGTGGTAGTGGTGGTGATAGTAGAGGCCGGTGGTAGCTTTGGTGGTGGTAGTAGTGACCGGTGGTAGTAGTGACCGGTGGTAGCTTTGGTGGTGGTAGTAGTGACCGGTGGTAGTAGTGACCGGTGGTAGCTTTGGTGGTGGTAGTTGCGGTTGGTTGCGTTGTGGTAGTGGCAGTAATGACTAGTTGTGGTAGTGCTGGTGGTAAAAGTGGTGCTGGTGGCGGTGGGGGCAATGGGCGGTGGTGGTTGTGACTGTAGGTGGTTGTAGGGGTGGTAATAATATCGGTACTGATAGTAGCGGCCGGTTTAGTAGTAGTAGTAGTAGTAGTAGTAGTGACTGGTTATTGTGACTACGGGTAGTTGCGGTGGTGGTAGTAGTGGGGGGTCGTAGTGCTGGAGATCCTGGAGAGCGAAACGTTGCCACAATAAAATGTCACATTAGTTGCATCAGTGTCAGTTTACCTAACATTTTGTCAGTAATTCTACCATCATTACAAACATGATCAGTGTTTGTGTTCACCATAGAGACTCCAACAACTATTTAATGAAATGGTACCAACCGAAGCTAGTGAATAAGGCAAGAAATTAACGAGAAAATCTTTAGAAACCGCTCTAATTACAACCTTATGCATGGCAAGGTAATCAGAAACCGCTCTAATTACAACCTTATGCATGGCAAGGTAATCAGAAACCGCTCTAATTACAACCTTATGCATGGCAAGGTAATCGCATTTCGAGTGAAGTATGGTAATATAAAGTTAAATATGGTACAATAACATTAACATTATGTATAGTAACTTCAAGCTGCACCGAAGAAAAGTTACGAGACGTTGAACAGCTACGTGAATTAAGACAACTTAAAGTTAAGCAAAATTAAGAAAGGTAAAGCGAGGTGTCTTGCTCAGAAACAGTGAATAAAATAATTTTTTAATGCTTAACTTTTCTTTCAGAAAAATGGTCTTCGCGACATATTTCTTTTAGCGTCAGCAGGCGCATCGCATGGTGCTGCCAGTCCTCCATATATCGTCCATATATCGTACATATATCGTCCATATATCGTACATATATCGTACATACATCGTCCATATATCGGCCATATATATCGTACATACATCGTCCATATATGGGTCATATATATGGAACATACATCGTCCATATATGGGTCATATAAATGGAACATACATCGTCCATATATGGGTCATATATATGGAACATACATCGTCCATATATGGGTCATATATATGGAACGTACATCGTCCATGTATGGAACATATATCGTCCATATATCTACTGTAAAATATGTCCTGAAACAGTAAGATCATCGAGATGATCTTAAAACAACTACATTATGCATTTTTTTTTAAACTGAATCCATTGTACGCAGTTTAATCACGAGGTAAAAAAAAAAAAAACTAATTTTCACGAGAAAAGACCTTTGGCTCCCTTTGATCTACCTGACCTGTCTTCCTCTCTTTTAATCTTCTTAACAGCGTGAAGATATTGCTCCCGGGTGGGCAGGAAGAGTGATCCAGCACCAGCATCCCGGGAGAGAGTATTCTCCATCCACAAAGTGCTCAGGTGTATGGCTTGGTCCTCCGAGACCGTAACAGGATCATTCTTCCCTGAGATTACCTTTCTCCTCCTTGCTGCATATTTGACATGAGTTATGTCCCGCAATTTGAAAGATTTGATGCTGGTTGAAACAATGATTACTGAAAGGTGTCAGTCGTAGGAGGAAGGTACACAAGCCAGGGCAGGTACACAGACTAAAGAAGTAAAGAGTAGGGAGCTACAGAAGCTAGGAACGCAGACCTAGGGAGGTACACAGGCTAGGGAGGCACACAGGCTAGAGAGGCACACAGGCTAGAGAGGCACAGGCTAGGGAGGTACACAGGCTAGGGAGGTACACAGGCTAGGAGGTACACAGGCTAGGGAGGTACACAGGCTAGGGAGGCACACAGGCTAGAGAGGCACACAGGCTAGAGAGGCACACAGGCTAGGGAGGTACACAGGCTAGGGAGGTACACAGGCTAGGGAGGTACACAGGCTAGGGAGGCACACAGGCTAGAGAGGCACACAGGCTAGAGAGGCACACAGGCTAGGGAGGTACACAGGCTAGGGAGGTACACAGGCTAGGGAGGTACACAGGCTAGGGAGGTACACAGGCTAGGGAGGCGCACACACCAGGGTAGTACAGATACTTGGGAGGTACACAGGCTAGGGCTGCACCACCCTTAGATCGTAACACGACTTTACATCGCATGTGTATTGGTCCAGGATGAACATCGTTAGCCGAGAAAATGTCAGGAACATAAAACAGTGCCTTAAATTGGTGCTCATTCACACCACAAACACCATCACCCCTTACCTCTCATGCTCCTCATCACACCGACCCTCCTGACGTACGTTCACGCTTCAAGACTCATATATGCTCATGCTGATCATGTACCCTCTATAAACGTTAAAAAATGTCGTCACTAAGTGAAACGTTGTCGCAATAAGGATTTCAGTTCTGTCAAAGTGTGTTTGTATCAGTACCGTAGTGCCTAAAAAACTGGGATTTTGGGTTTCTTTCGTGGATCTGCTGATTTATGGAAGTTTAAAAATTAGAAATTTTCAACAAATTGAGATTAATGCGAAGAATAATAACTGAAACCACACATTAGCCATTCCAAAGTTTTCTGTGGGAAATATATATGATAATATGTATTCATAATTTATTTCCAAGTATAACTTATTATGTATACTATTACTTATTATGTATTATTACTTATTATTTATACTCTCCTTGACTAACATTTTCCCTATTATTTCTTTTTAATTTATTCACAAAGCTAATTTTGAATCCACATGTATTTTCTGTTTGCTATGTAAAACTGACTATTTTTTATTAAACCTTTCGTATCTATTGCATATATGAAGCATATTCCATATTATGGTGGTGGTGGCGTATAGACAGTATGCTTAATGTGTATATTTATTTGCTTGAAAAGAAGGTTGAAGCAGATTCTGCAAAAAAACAGATGAATTCCTCAGAATTATACGAACCGTCAGAATTATATGAACCGTCAGAATTATACGAACCGTCAGAATTATATGAACCGTCATGGCAGCAAACAAACAATAGACCGAGTGTAACAAGACAGACGAAGTCACTCAGGAAAGCCAACATACAAGAGGGAATCAACTGCACATGGACATCAACGTAACAGAAGGCATTGGAGAATCTCCTTACAGGGATTGTGCCCCAACGTACACATACAATACAAGGATTGTGCGTCAACGTACACATACAATACAAGGATTGTGCGTCAATGTACACATACAATACAAGGATTGTGCGTCAACGTACACATACAATACAAGGATTGTGCGTCAACGTACACATACAATACAAGGATTGTGCGTCAACGTACACATACAATACAAGGATTGTGCGTCAACGTACACATACCATACAAGGATTGTGCGTCAACGTACACATACCATACAAGGATTGTGCGTCAACGTACACATACAATACAAGGATTGTGCGTCAACGTACACATACCATACAAGGATTGTGCGTCAACGTACACATACCATACAAGGAATGTGCGTCAACGTACACATACAATACAAGGATTGTGCGTCAACGTACACATACCATACAAGGAATGTGCGTCAACGTACACATACAATACAAGGATTGTGCGTCAACGTACACATACCATACAAGGATTGTGCGTCAACGTACACATACCATACAAGGAATGTGCGTCAACGTACACATACCATACAAGGATTGGGCGTCAACGTACACATACAATAGAAGGATTGTGCGTCAACGTACACATACAAGATTGTGCGTCAACGTACATATACAATACAAGGATTGTGCGTCAACGTACACATACAATACAAGGATTGTGCGTCAACGTACACATACAATACAAGGATTGTGCGTCAACGTACACATACAAGATTGTGCGTCAACGTACATATACAATACAAGGATTGTGCGTCAACGTACACTAGAGTTGTGTTGTCAGTGCTTTGACTTGGCCTGCTGTTGACTAGTTACCTTGTTTCCTGGCAAAATAAGTCTTGGCCGCAGTGATCTGATAATTTTGTCCTGAATTATTTCCAACAGAGAGTTGTTCCACCTTCCAGATGGTATACTTCACAGAGTTGAATAAAGCTCATCAGACGAGACCTGTTTTTGTCAGTATCATTGTTTACTCTTGCTAATGCCTCGTCTAATTTTGTGTCAACTTTTAATCAACTTGACAGGCTATTTCTCGTTCATTTGAATGCTGATATACAATCTCTGTGGTGCGTCGCATCGGCCGCATGAAGATCTATGATAGTTCCGTCGGATCAGTGTATCATTCATTATTGGAAAGATATTGAGTATATAAGATCCTGCAAGGTGTTTTAATGTGGCCACTCTGTCTGATTTCGACAGTGAGCAAAACGTTTTCATCTATCTGGATGTCGCGGATCAGGTGGAATTAAGAACTTCTCTCCAAAGGTGACGAGGACGCATGATTCCACTATCTACGGGGAAAGTTTGTTCTTGCGAGTTTGTATGTGTACGTTGACGCACAATCCTTGTATTGTATATGTACGTTGACGCACAATCCTTGTATATGTACGTTGACGCACAATCTTGTATATGTACGTTGACGCACAATCTTGTATGTGTACGTTGACGCACAATCTTGTATATGTACGTTGACGCACAATCCTTGTATGTGTACGTTGACGCACAATCCTTGTATTGTATGTGTACGTTGACGCACAATCCTTGTATTGTATGTGTACGTTGACGCACAATCCTTGTATTAACAACCAAATAACTGCTGCAGCAGATGGGCGCCTGGAAAACCTATGAATAGCGTTCCGACACCTCAATAAGGAATCGTCCAAGACTCTGTACACTGTGTACGTCAGGCCCATATTGGAGTACGCACCGCCAGTTTGGAACCAACACTTGGTCAATCGCGTCAAGAAATTAGAGAAAGTGCAAAGGTTTGCAACAAGACTACTTCCGGAGCTAAGGATGATGTCCAACGAGGAGAGGTTAAGGGAAATCGATCTGACAATATTGGAGGACAGAAGGGATAGAAGGGACACGATGACATATAAAATACTGATAGGAATTGATAAGATGGACAGGGACAGGATGTTTCAGAGATGGGACACAGCAACAAGGGGTCACACTTGAAATTTAAAGACTTAGATGAGTCACAGAGATGTAAGGAAGTATTTCTTCAATCATAGAGTTGTCAGGAAATGGAATAGTCTGTAGAGTGATGTAGTGGAGGCAGAATCCATACATAGCTTTAAGAAGAGGCATGATAAAGCTCATGGAGCAAGGAGAGAGTGGATCTGGTAGCGACCAGTGAAGAGGCGGGGCCAGGAGCTATGAATCGACCCCTGGAACCCCAATTTGGTGAGGACAATTAGGTTAGTACAAGCAGCAGACTAAGTCAAAGCACTTGCAACACAAGCATCAGGCCGAGTTAAAGCACTTACAAGACAAACAGCAGGCCAGGTCAATGCAAATGCAACACAGGCAGCTGGCAAAATAAAAAAAAAGCTGATGGGACTCTCACAGAGTGGAGATGGACTAGTAAATGCCGTCTCAGACGACTATGGTGCAAATGAAGTGTTGTAGAGGATTCAGCGAGGTTGGACCTCAACACAAGGATGGTCTACCAACACATGCAGTCGCTCCTCTGCCAAATTCTCTTGCTCGGTGTTTTGTGATTGTCACGGAGGTGTAGACTGCAAAAATCTTCAGACGTGATCTACTACAACTGATGAGTCTATCAGTGACTGAGTACAATGATGCTCCATTGATTACTTGCACTCTATACACACTTTAATTATACTTTGATGGACGACCCACTGTACATGAAATATTAGTGTTCAGATAACTTGAGTTATATTGACAACTGGTTATTTTATCTCAATATTATTTACAACTCAAAAAACGGAACGGGTGGGATTTGAAACCATGGCAAGTGAGCGTAAAACTCCAAGTCAGTAAGCCACTGCACCAGCTGGCTACAATAAGATTCATCCAATTAGATATATACATCATAAGGAGGTTAGCATGGGCCACCACTGTGACCACAAATGCCAGTTTTCACTACTCATTTGGCTTATTATATCAAATGCTGACACGTTGCTTTAAACAGCAGTCATGTGTTGCTACAAATTTAAGAATTTGTTACTGCGTAACTTATCATGGTGTTATACTCTTGTCTTGCAACAAATTCATATTTTTACGACATTAGTTTTGACATGCCATGTTCCTAATATCTGTCAATAATACTTTGGATTTTTCTATGATGAACACACGGGATACAATGAGTTTGCATCGAACATGAAAGGCACTAATTCATCATGACTGTTGTATGTCACTGATATATGAATAATTCATGGTTTTGGAAGTGAAATTAATGTGTTGAATTACTGTCCAATTATGGAGAAAAATGTCAGATTTATAGTGTCCATTTTGAATCTACATAAAAGCCATTAAATCCCAAGAAAGCTTCATTTCTAGGTAGAATTAAGTATATTAATTAATTTTTAGCAAAGATGACGTTTAAACTTTATGGTAAAACAGACGGAGACGAGAAACATGTTTTTTTTTCCCTTAACTCTTCTTGAAGACGAAGCCAGTGGCGTGCAGAGGCCTGGTGATGCCTGGGGCCAACTCTTTGATTGTATGCCCCAAGTATTAGGCCTAGTACTGAGAAATATGAGAAAGGGAGATATTTTGAATATGTAAACACAGTGAAATAAACACTTTATTCGATTTAAATATAAATCAACCAAATTTATTAATTTCTTTTCCCCAAATGACACCTGCTGTCAGAAAACACTTGAACTACTTCACTTTCTACATCAGCTGTGAGAAATTCTTTTTCAATGTTTATTAAAACCAGGTTAGTCAGTCGCTCCTGTGACATTAAAGACCTCAGATATATTTTTATTAATTTCAGTTTTGAAAATGACCTTTCACAACTTGCGACTGAAAATGTGATTGTAAGCAGCAATGTGTATGAAAGACACAGCGTGGGAGAGGCATCCCTCCCATACTGCAGTAAACACACAGCGTGGGAGAGACATCCCTCCCATACTGCAGTAAACACACAGCGTGGGAGAGACATCCCTCCCATACTGCAGTAAACACACAGCGTGGGAGAGACATCCCTCCCATACTGCAGTAAACACACAGCGTGGGAGAGACATTTCTCCCATACTGCAGTAAACACACAGCGTGGGAGAGACATCCCTCCCATACTGCAGTAAACACACAGCGTGGGAGAGACATTCCTCCCATACTGCAGTAAACACAGCGTGGGAGACATCCCTCCCATACTACAGTAAACACACCACAGCATCTTTACCATCAGGGAAAATTCTATTCCCTCCAGCTGGAAGGAACATCACAAAATCAATAATTTCGTCATATAACTGAATGGCTGCCACATCATTATCATAATAATTTGCAAAGTCTGAACATTCTTTTTTTTAATTTCTCTTTTGTTCATCTTCAATTACTATTGAATTCACGTTCAGAAGAAATGAAAATCGGTCACTGAGTCCTTGAAGACGGACACTGAGTCCTTGAAGACGGACACTGAGTCCTTGAAGACGGACACTGAGTCCTGAACGACACGAGTTGAAGACGGACACTGAGTCCTTGAAGACGGACACTGAGTCCTTGAAGACGGACACTGAGTCCTTGAAGACGGACACTGAGTCCTTGAAGACGGACACTGAGTCCTTGAAGACGGACACTGAGTCCTTGAAGACGGACACTGAGTCCTTGAAGATGGACACTGAGTCCTTGAAGACGGACACTGAGTCCTTGAAGACGGACACTGAGCCCTTGAAGGCGGACACTTAGTCCTTGAAGACGGACACTGAGTCCTTGAAGACGGACACTGAGTCCTTGAAGACGGACACTGCGGTTTTCAATTTCCGTTTTAATCGGTTCACAATCTCTTCCATTACTCTATTCATTTCTTCTTGTGCCGTCAGTCCACTATCTCTTGCTGACTGTCCAGGCATTATTCTGCTTGTTGCTTGTGATGGATGCTCAGTGTACGTCATGCGCATGCGTGTGGGGGACACCATTTTCTGTGGACACAGAGGGAACACCACGGTAAGCCTCCAAAAATTGATTTGACACCGCTGAAATTTCAAAATTATTCTTATTTCCCTCTCTAATTGGATGCTTTTCCCCATTTGGATGCCCGGGGCCACCTCCCTTTCGGCCATCCCCTCTGCACGCCACTGGACGAAGCAGACATGTTCCTCTATAGTTTTAGTTGAAATTAAAAGTTGCTGTCTTTCCACGTGACAGTCTCACAGGAATGTAAGTTCAGAAAAATGTACTATGTTTGGAAACTATTATTAAGACACCTTTCGCTCACCACTGTGTGGGCGAAACGTAGTCAATAAAGGATCACATTATACTACATTTGTGTCTATTTTTCCATCGTGTCGGTATTTTATACCATTTATCTCCAGCAGGTATTTATACCAGGTATTTATATACCTCCATTAGGTACATAAATACCGACAGCCTGTGGGACAAACAATACATATGCAATACGTAGGAACGACAAAGCCAAGTAGGAAAAAACCATTTACCTAATAAAATGTATCAAGTGTATTTACGTTTTTACCTCACAATTGTAAAATGGGCGGGACGTGTACAGTACAGTAGGTGTCACCTGAGAGGTGTGTTTTAGTGGCCCAGGTGAAACTAATTAGGACTACCAGCTTACAAATCACTTGCCCCATTACTACTACTATTGCCTTGCTTCACTTTCCTTTCTGTCTACCACTACTCCCTCTAGTTAGTACTGCCATTTCTACTTCTATTAGTACTCCCACTACCAGCATTACCATCTCCACTACTTCTCCACTTCCTTCATTTTTCCTCTCTTAGTCCCTTCTTTGCTATATTGATCCAATGTTATCCTGGGAACTCACCAAAGGTATCTAAGGTAAAGTATAGTCAGCAGAATCAGTCGTTTCACATTCAGATAATTATAATATTTGTCTAAACATTTGTCAGTCAAACCAGGTTACGAATGGGGTTAGAACCCAGGGCGAGTGAGTCCAAAAACTTCAGGCCAGTGCGTAAACCACTGGGCCAGGTGGCTACAATAAGATTCACCCAACTAGGTATGAGTCTTATTGTAGCCAGATGGCCCAGTGGTTTACGCACTGGCCTGGAGTTTTACGACTCGCTTGCCGTGGGTTCTATCCCCACCCGTACCCTGGTTGGTTTGCCAGGGTCAGTATGATTAACCTTGTGCGATACACTATAAGGATGTTGACAAAAACTGCAGGATGGGAAAAAGAGAGAAAAATACTGCACGCAGCAATCCCAAAATCTGAGTAATTTCAATACGACATTCTTACATGAATGTCTAACAAAATTCCAAGTTTTTATGCGTATACAAGAATGTGATACGGGAAGACTTGAGTCTTTTTCTATACTCCTACATTAAGTACAACAGTAACAACAGTTGGAAATTAAAAACAGGAAGATAGAGAGGGATTCCTAACAGAAACATAGGCGGCATCAGCTGAGAAACATCAAAATAGTGTCAGTTTATGTATTAAAAGCAGGAGCAGGTAATAGGAGCAAGGCAACAAGCGTTAATAGCAGCAAGGCAACAAGCGTTACCTGAGCGACTAACAATACCACACTAGCAAGAGATAGTTAACAGGAGCACAACAATGACAAGATTAATGCAGCTAACAATATCTTTCTAGCAGACATATAAACAATAACAGCCAAAGCAGTTGCAGTACGCCAACAAGAATTACCTAACAACAGTACGAAAGTAATGACATTAACAACAGCTAACATGACAAAGTGATGTCTAACAACGGTAACTAACAACAGCATCTAGTAATAGCAAGTGTTACCTAAGGTAGTAACGGTCGCAACAACAACTAATAATAACAAATGCTTACAGCAGCAGCAAAATGCCGTGGTACAAAAAAAAAAAAGCTAGAGGACGGCAAAAGACTCCGACATTTTTTTGTGTCTGGGAGGGATGAAAAATGCTAGCTTTCAGTGGGAAGCATTCCATGCTTTTAGCCGTGTTACCACTTAAGTGACCCATATAAAGAGCAGGAGTCAGCGTCGCCCGGACTACTGTGGCTCACTGGCTGCTTACTCCGCTCCCTTACTGTCTCTTATGCATGGCTTGAAGAATTTCTCACCGAGAGTAAAGAAAAACATATATATTCAGTGACCGAAAACCTGGCATTTAATTAAAATGAACCTCCTCATATATATATATATATATATATATATATATATATATATATATATATATAAACACATCGGCCGTTTCCCACCAAGGCAGGGTGGCCCGAAAAAGAAAAACTTTCATCATCATTCACTCCATCACTGTCTTGCCAGAGGGGTGATTTACACTACAGTTATAAAACTGCAACATTAACACCCCTCCTTCAGAGTGCAGACACTGTACTTCCCATCTCCAGGACTCAGTTCCGGCCTGCCGGTTTCCCTGAATCCCTTCATAAATGTTACTTTGCTCACACTCCAACAGCACGTTAAGTATTAAAACCCATTTGTCTCCATTCACTCCTATCAAATACGCTCATGCATGCTTGCTGGAAGTCCAAGCCTCTCGCACACAAAACCTCCTTTACCCCTTTCCTCCAACCTTTCCTAGGACGACTCTACCCCGCCTTCCCTCCACAGATTTATACACTCTCGAAGTCATTCTGTCTCGTTCCATTCTCTCTACATGTCCAAACCACCTCAACAACCCCTCCTCAGCTCTCTGGACAATAGTCTTGGTAATCCCGCACCTCCTCCTAATTTCCACACTACGAATTCGCTGCATCATTTTCACATCACACATTGATCTCAGACATGACATCTCTATTGCCTCCAGCCTTCTCTTTGTTGCAACATTCACCACCCATGCTTCACACCTATATAAGAGTGTTGGTATAACTATACTCTCATACATTCCGCTCTTTGCTTCCACGGACAAAGTTCTTTGTCTCCACAGACTCCAAAGTGCTTCACTCACCCTTTTCCCCTCATCAATTCTATGATTCACCTCATTCTTCATAGACCCATCTGCTGACATGTCCACTCCTAAATATCTGAATACATTCACCTCATCCATACTCTCTCCCTCCAATCTGATATCCAATCTTTCGTCACCTAATCTTTTTATCCTCATCACCTTACTCTTTCCTATATTCACTTTCAATTTCCTTCTTTTACATACCCTACCAAACTCATCCACCAACCTCTGCAACTTCTCTTCAGAATCTCCCAAAAGCACAGTGTCATCAGCAAAAAGCAACTGTGACAACTCCCACTTTGTGTTAGATTCTTTATCTTTTAACCCCACACCTCTTGCCAAGACCCTCGCATTCACTTCTCTTACAACCCCATCTATAAATATATTGAACAGCCATGGTGACATCACACATCCTTGTCTAAGGCCTACTTTTACTGGGAAATAATCTTCCTCTCTCTTACATACTCTAACCTGAGCCTCACTATCCTCGTTAAAACTTTTATTAGCTTTTTAACACGCTGGCCGTCTCCCACAGAGGCAGGGTGACCTGAAAAAGGAATACTTTCACCATCATTCACACTATCAGTCTTTGCAGAGGCGTGCAGATACGACAGTTTTGATGTCACTCTAAACCCCTCCTTTAGAGTAAAGGTATTGTACTTCCCACCTAACTGGTTTCCCTGGATCCCTTCACAAAATACTACTTTGGTCATGCTTCAAAAGTCCTAAAAACCATTTGTCTCCACTCCTATCTAAACACGCTCACACATACCTGCTGTATGTCGAAGCCCTTTGCACACAATACCTTTACAGGGTGTTTCAAAAGTTCGTTCACAAAGGGAAGGTTAAAATATTTGTCATTATTTTTTTTTAAGATTTTCTTTATGTTGCAAATATTGTATAGCCTTTCCAAACAGTGAGTGACAGCAACACACAAAAAGAGGTTGAGGTGGTGTTGTTGCAAGTAGCGGTGACAGCAACACACAAAAAGAGGTTGAGGTGGTGTTGTTGCAAGTAGCGGTGACAGCAACACACAAAAAGAGGTTGAGGTGGTGTTGTTGCAAGTAGCGGTGACAGCAACACACAAAAAGAGGTTGAGGTGGTGTTGTTGCAAGTAGCGGTGACAGCAACACACAAAAAGAGGTTGAGGTGGTGTTGTTGCAAGTAGCGGTGACAGCAACACACAAAAGAGGTTGAGGTGGTGTTGTTGCAAGTAGCGGTGACAGCAACACACAAAAGAGGGTTGAGGTGGTGTTGTTGCAAGTAGCGGTGACAGCAACACACAAAAAGAGGTTGAGGTGGTGTTGTTGCAAGTAGCGGTGACAGCAACACACAAAAAGAGGTTGAGGTGGTGTTGTTGCAAGTAGCGGTGACAGCAACACACAAAAAGAGGTTGAGGTGGTGTTGTTGCAAGTAGCGGTGACAGCAACACACAAAAAGAGGTTGAGGTGGTGTTGTTGCAAGTAGCGGTGACAGCAACACACAAAAAGAGGTTGAGGTGGTGTTGTTGCAAGTAGCGGGCAAGATGTCAGCGAGAGGCAGTGCGAGATCTTCCACTACAAGCATCCTAACAGAGTGACGACAAGTTAAAGATTTGTTGGAAAACTTCTGCATCGGTGAACGATCACGGGAAACAAGTATCGTCACGTAAATAGTTCCCATTTTGAGCATTCATTGTTGGTAATAATGTAACATAATAAAGAAGGAGCACTGCAGCAGCCCTACTGGCTCATGCTAGGCAGGTCCAAGTAAAATAAAACACTTTTCAGTTAAAAACAGACTTTTGAAACATGCTCATCAATGTATATTATATAATAATAATAATAATAATAATAATAATAATAATAATAATAATAATAATAATAATAATATAATAATAATAATAATAATAATAATAATAAAATACTAATAATAAAAATACTAATAATAATAATAATAATAATAATAATAATAATAATAATAATGAACAGAAGACTGAACAGGGACTGAACCATGGTCCTATAGGCTGGAAAACATTTTTGGCTGAAAATCCTGGTTGAATTTTAGTGCTAGTGTATTGATTTTAATCTTGTTTATTCGTTGAGAAGTTATCAGTGCTAAGGTTGTGTATGGTGTCAAGACTATGTAGTTATCAAGCCGATGCAATGCAACACTTTGCTTCAATTTGGGGAATAATCTCATATTTTATAAAAGAGAACTCTGTGATATTTCGTGTGACAAAAGAGTTATGGTCAGTTCTCAAACTTGTGAACAAAAACATTGGATTCCTGTCCAACATAAACTGAAGAGTGATGTTGGCTTAATCAAACTCCCAGTTTCTTGCCAGTTTGCCCTAGGTAAATTTAGGTAAATTTTAGAACCTTGAGCTCCTGCTGGGGAATTTTCCATTAATATTTGTTATACTGTGGAATCATTTCTGAAAGGAACTCTTACACTGAAATATTTTAATTTCTTTGAATGATGAGGTAAGATTTTTCATTGTAAAGTAATATTAAAGTGTTTTTCAATGATTGTGCTAAGCCGTGTTGATTACAATGCCAACCTGTCTTATACAGGTGATGAGTGCTGGCACTATACACAGATAACACGCACACATGAGACTAAAACTTATGACGTCTTGGTTCGTGTTGAACTATTAACAAGTCACACACAAACGCGAAGGGAAGGCAGCCGGAATATATGTGAGAGGGGAAGGGGCAGGGAGTAGTGTAACGAGAGGAGTATTAAAGTGATGGTAGTAATAGTAGAAAAAGTGAAGCAACAGTGATAGGAGGCAATGAAAAGAGGACCAGAGGGTGGAGACTTGGCGAAGAGATAGTAGTAGTAGTAGTAGTAGCAGGAGGAGGAGGAGCTGCAGCAGCAACATTCTTATCTGCAACGTTAACTAATATTTTTTTAATATCAACCATCCTTCAACAACTTAAGTGGAAATCTATCTCGTGTCCCTTCAAGCTGCACTGCTTGGCTTTCTTAGGTTATCCTGCTTTCACTAATTAGCATAACCCAGTGACGTCAGAAGATCGGAAAATTGAAGAAGACATGAGAGATACAGAATGAGGATACAAAACTCGAAGCTGAAATCTAGATTACTCATAGTCTTTAAAACTTTTAAAGTGTTAAATCAATAAGAAGCTGGAACAGTTTAGAGAACAATATCGTGGAAGTATTAGCCTCTGTCCTCCTCTGTCTGAGCGACAACTGAATGAAGATAGGAAGGAAAATCAAGAGCAAAAAGGCACAGTAATGTGGCTGGAATAATACATATATAACCCGCACATATGAGAGAGGAGCTTACGACGACGTTTCGGTCCTACTTGGACCATTTACAAAGTCACACTGGAAAATCATTTAAGTGAAGGGTCCGGGATGGACGGAAGTGGCTGAACGTACCTTCCCTTTCCCCTTCATGCCGTCGCAGGAACAAGGCAACATGGGTACGCAATAACCACCAAGGTAAAAGTTTCACTTGCAGAAGAGAAGGGCGCAGGAGAGGATAAGCTTGTTGTAGTGGTCGATGATAGACGGTATCCAGAAAAGCTCTTAACATTCCCTCAAAAGCCCTGCCCCCAGCTCTTACCACGCTATTCACTTCCCTGCACCTCTATCACCAAACTCCCCTAACTATGATTTAAAAAATTCCCCTGTATTTACCTCTAACTGCTAGAAAGGGAAGGGAAGCTGTTGTTTAATAGGTCCAAAAAGTTACAAATTTACTTGCACACGGCTAATAGCTGTTATTTGCTATCTTGATCCGACTCTTAGAACATGGGGACTCAAATGTACGTCGTACAATATATTTAACAGTGTGATCACTAGGGTGAGGAACTCCTGGGAAAAACTAATTTCAAATAAGGATGAGCTATCAAAGAGAGTTTTGGAACACATCTCGTCTCTTATTTAGAAACGGAAATTGGAGTCTTGAGAAGTGGCCATAATGCTACAGGAATTAGTGCACAGTAGCACTAGTTCTCTCACTGATTGTAATAACCGTATAATATTTATTGATAATGGGAGGAATTACGAAAGTGCTTGGAATTTCACTATTTTTCACTGTAGTTATTTAGCATATTGTGATATCACCTGTTTACTGTGATCCTATTCCATATTATCTTTATACGTGGTGTATTTTACGATATAGCAGAGAAAGTAGAAAAAGGTAAGAGCTGATGTAGGTAATCGCTGTTAACTTGTAAATAAAGTTAGGTAACCCCAAACCTAACATCGTAAAACCTGTGTAAAATAAAGAAAACATGACTAGAAGAGGAGAAGGCAGTGGTTTTTAAATTTAAGGACGAATGAAGCCTAGCAAATAATATTATTGAAATGAATTAAACATGATTTTCTCTAAGAAAACGAAGTTTTAAAAATGAAATCTTTTAATAATATACCTGAGGGCAGACTCTTTTTCATGGTGTGGATATTAAAGTTTATGTCATTGTCTTTTGCTGCACTGGCAGGACTTTACTCGCCAGGGTGATACGACCTGAAGAAATTAACTACTCACTCCCACTTGTCTGACGTGCGTAGAGACCCGTATATTCCTAGTTCTTGCATGCCTGGATGATAAGCCTTTCCATGTAGTTTTTTTTTGTGTGTGGTTAAAGGTAAAAGGTAGGTTTGGTGTAGATCTTCCTGAGGGAGGGTTAGTAAGTTGAGCGTTCAGTGCCTAAATTCACACTTTGTAGGCTTTAGTTCGTGGTCAACCTTGTGGGACCACGTGCTTCCATGAGCAGCGGATATTAATGACCTTTGTCTACTGGAGGAATGCGGTCATGGAAATGTCGAAGGTTATGCATCCTTTGGCCCTGTATATGCTTTCAGGATATCTGATGGTTGCCTTATAATCCTGAGGCTGTCAATAAGTTCAGTTTTCCATTTGTTTGGTTTTCTAGAGGGTCGAAGGATGCAGAAGTGAAATATCTTTAATATTCTTAGAAAGCAATACCTTTCCCGAAGGCGTCTAAGGTGGACGACCAACTTGAGTCCTGAATTTCTGATCCTCCTAGTTTTAATAGGTTCCAATAATCTACTGCCCATTTCACGCCAGCACTCCTCGAGGCTCTTTTATCCCATACAGATTCCTTCTCTCTTGAAAAAAACAAAAACGTCTACCCACTGGAATGCCCTGCCTTCAGAATCTGTTTTCGGCCCCGAGAGTTGAGGAAACAAATTTAAGATTCAAACAAGTAAAACATTGGGAGTGTAATGCTCCACTACCTTTCCAGGGAGTTGGGGGGTGATGCCTTGATGGTGGTTGAATGCTACCCTCGTAATCCTCACATCAAACTTGACTAACTCCCACTGCCTAAGTGTTGTATGATCCCTACGGCTTTAGGGCTTCCCATAAAAAACAATAATAGTAATAATAAAAGACAATAAAATCGCCTTGCAGTTGTTGAATTCTATCAGCCTAGATATTTGTACTTCATGAATTGCGTAATGAAATATGCACTGCATGCGTTTGGACAGCCAGACAAGTAAATGCTCTTACGAATTTTCAGACTATGAACTATTTTCATTTGCCGGCTTGCCTAATGCAATTCACTATATCCTAATGTCCTGCACAATCCCAGTTGCGCAGACGACCTTCCCAGACAACCTGTACTCCAATATTTGCCCTTGTAAAAATAGAAACGTTCCTTCGGTCCTCGAAAAATTGTCACCAACTTCCCTGCTGAGCGACAAAACTTACTTTTTGATAGTCGAGACTTCCTTGAAACAGTTTACCTGGCCGTTTTCCGATTGTCATAGACTTCTTTCTGGTTCTTCGCCAGTGCTGAAAATGTTGGTGCTTCGAGCATCCTCTGGGGTACCGCCCACATTCTTGAGGCTAGCTGAAGTGCTCTTGATCAGAAAAAATTACAGCTTCTCCTCTTTCTCCGGTCGAACCTAAATACCCACCTTTCATTTCTTTCTGGAGCAATATTGGAGAGACATTTCCCTTCTGGTAAAATTCCCCTTATTAGCTAAGTAAAAAGAGTCCTCCGTCTAGCCCTGGTCTAGCGTTCCTTCCGAAGGTGCTGTGGCGGCTGTCTCTCTCTTCCCAGAGGAGGATGTGGGAGAGGGAAGGAAAGAGGTGGGAGTCGATTGACGTACTGGTTGGAAATCGAGTGGCCATCAAGCAAGTTCCCTGATGGCAGAAATACTTTACGGGTGCTAGTAGCTCAATTGGTAGTGGCCTAAGCTCACACACACAAAGGGATCGGGGTTCGGTCCTGGACAGAGTGGAAACATTTGGGAATGCTTCCCTACACCTGCTTCTTTGTTCCCGTAGCATTAAGTACAAACTCGGCAGATAATGTTGAGTTGCATGCAACCAGCTCTCATTACTGGAGTCTGAACATTGAGCAGATGTTCTTAAGGAACATTTTCTCACATTCCACAAGATCCATGACACGATATGCTTTGTGCAAGACAGTGCCGCGTGTTACATATCCAAACAGGTCAAGAAATAGTTACAAGAGAACAATAGCAATGTTATCCAAAATTATTGAAATAAAATAAAAAAGCTCTATTCCAAAAACACATCATCAGGGCTACGACTGAATGAGCTAAAAGAAATATGGTTTAAAAAAAATTGGACTAAGAAATTTTCTGATACTATGTCTAACCATCTGAAATTGGTAATTAAATCACAGGGAAATATGGCCAGATATTAAAAAGGTAAGGGATTTTACTTATCTTAAATTATTATAAATTCTTTAGCAATTTGGCAGTAGGCCAGTGGTCGCATCCTTGAGGTAAAGGATTAATGAAAATAAACCAAACATTTTCATGGATCATGTTTGTGAAGTACTCTACCATTGCCCTTCTGATTAATGGTCAACAAAAAATTTCGTTGTCAAAGATTTGAAGGTATTTAGGTTATATTGGGGTTGCAGAATTGACAAATGGCAGTAGGTTTTTCAAATTGGCTCTAGTTTGTGAGATATTGAATATCTACCCTCGATTAACAGGGAACTTAGCCATAACGCGTGTGTATGTAGTGACAATTTGTATGCATAGTTTAATATTGTAACCTTTATTTTATTTTTTTACAGATAAACATGAGTTCTTCACGAAGAGTCTGCTTAAACAATCCCAATACATTTTGCTTCATTTGTGGTGAATACTCTTTGCAAGAAAACAAAGAAAATATCACAGATTTTGCAAAATAAACTTATATTGCTTACGACAGTGGAAAAAATAGGTAGAGGAAAAGTTTAAACTTGGGTGTGCCTATGGTGTGGAGAGAGCCGAAAAACAACCACCACGATTGTTATTTCTTTATGGTGAATGTTAAAGGTTTCAATCGGTACAAGAAAGTTAAGTGGGAATATCCTGATTTGGAGTCAGCAAGGAGACCTGTGGCACACAGCGAAGACGTTATCATACCAGTATTTACAATACTGCCTGACCTTCCGTTGTCAGATGTTGACGAAACTCAGTGTTTAGAATGTAACACAGATGATAACAGTGGAAGTGAATACGAAGTAAGCATTTCAACACTCCAGCAGTTCTCCCAAGAAGAACTCAATGATCTGATACGTGACCTCAGTCTGTCAGAGCAAGCATCTGAACTTTTATCATCCAGATTAAAAGAAAAGAACTATCTACAACAGGAAGTTAAAATAACAGCTTATCGGACAAGATATATTGAACTCCTTCCTTACTTCAGCCAAGATGAAAAACTTGTATACTGCAATAACATCCCTGGACTTCTTCTTTGAATGGGACTTGAATATCGACCAGGATATTGGCTGCTGTCTATAGACAGCTCCATTAGAAGCTTGAAATGTGGCTTATTGCACAACGGTAACCAATATGCATCTCTTCCAATTGCTCACTCAGCAAAACATAAAGAAGAACAGGAAAAAATATCAAAAGGGTATTGCAGAAGCTTTGGGCAACAGAGTAGATATACAAAGTGCCCTATTTTCATCTGTTTGTGAGACAGTAGGGCGAAGGCAGATCACTCCACATTAAGTTAGAGCTAATGAAGCAGTTCGTTAAGGCCTTGGATAAAGATGGAAATTGCTTCAAATACATTTGTATATTGTTCCCTGGACTAAGTATGGAAAAACTAAAAGCTGGAATCTTTGATGGTTCTCAAATTCGAAAGTTTATCAAGGATTTAAATTTTACGAAATATATGAATGATGTCGAAGTTTGTGCATGGTGCAGTTATGTGTCAGTTGTTAAGAACTTCTTGAGTGATCACAAAGCAGACAATTATGAAGAACTGGTGCAATATGAGTATAAAGGTGCACTTCATAGCCACCTAGACAGATTTCCACATAATCTTGGTGAGGTCAGTGAGGAACAAAGGAAGAGGTTCCATCAAGATATACAGGTGATGGAGGAAACGTATCAGGGGAGACAAACAGGACACACACATGATGGCAGACTATTGCTGGTGTCTCCAACAAAGAAAAAAATCGTACAAAAAACGTTTTCATGAGCAGTAATTAGTGGTATCTGAATTATTTTATGTGTGTATGGTGCCTAGTACCTGTTAGTGTACTCTTTCCTCTCTAATTGTGCCATTATTTACACTGAGAAAAACTCTTCAAATTTTTTATTCAGCATCTTGCAGACTTCCTTACCACTTATCGTGAGCTCTCCTCATTCCTTCTTCAGTCAAACTACCTGGTCTGTGAAGAACATCGTTCTTCTGTAAATCAGTTTTGGTTCACACTTAGCTTTTGCTGCTATATTAATCTCAAATTGTTGCTTTGTCTCTTCCCTCGCAATTGAAAATTCTTTTCTGAAACTTTTGTTGGCCACTCTGTTTTCTACTCTACTTTCTGTAGTTTTTCATGCTTTTGTTCTGATTTCCTATCTTCATCTTTGGCTGAACCACTGACTGTCCTCGCTGCTGCTTCTCCATTATCTCATTAGTCGACTTTCCTTCCAGTTCCCTTTCCCACTTCATTTAGGAATTCTCACAGCCCTTGAAGGGCTGTGAGAATTCATGTCCTCCAGTTGCCGTTTTTCCTTGAGCATTTAATTCTGTGTTAAATGTACTTGTGGTAAATACTAGATCCAGTCTTGTTGGTTCTTATTTTCCTGTCTCTTGTCTCTTGCAAACAGATACAAAGTTTTCCTCTGCCACTTGTCTTAATCCTCCACTTCGTTTTATACTTCATATGTGTCCCAGTTCTCGCTATCTATTTCTTTGCGATCGAGATGATCCATGACTGTTTTGTTTTGTTTTAGTTCCTAAGGGCTCTTACTGCACCTTCATTGTCAACCAATGCTCTGCTGTTGTCTTCATATTCTTCTATTGTTTAATGGCGAGTTGTAGATCACGGCAACTACTTTGATTCGTCTCCCATCTTGAATGTGCCAAGTATGTAGATATTTAATTAATATATATGTATACCTCTTATCATTTTAAACACCACATCTTTCATATTAAGCTGATACCCTGTTGGGAATATGGGCTCTGTTATCACTTCTTTTAGCTTGGTGTCTCATATCCACGATGTCTGGAATTACCTCTGCTATTCGTTCTTTCAGTTTATAACTGTTGTTCAATAATCCATCAGCATTTGTGTACCACACACACTAAGCATTCTTTCCCTGACTGTACTCTGGCTTCATTTGTCTAGTCATACTGTATGTTGCACATCTGTCAGGTATGTAAGAGGCACTGTTTGACTCCTTAGGAACTGCGTCCTGACATAGGTCTTAATCCTAAGATGACCCGTCTGAGGATTTTGATGTAGATGTCGATCTAATTCAGCTGTTCTGGGGCAGTGATCAGGGTCGTGCTGTAGTCTCTGTGTGCGTTCTGGGCCCTGTGTTGGGTGTAGGAGGTACTAATGGGGTTGTACTCACCTATTCGTGATTGCAGGGGTCGAGTCATAGATCCTGGCTGTGTGTGTGTGTGTGAACACATTTAATATTACGTAACGCAAACTAAAATATACCCCAAAAATTACATTAAACAGAAAAAAAAATTTAGATAAACAATATGCAGTCTTTTGATAAGATATTATCGGTTATTCAGACGCAAAATGAGAAATATAAAATCCAGGGCGGTGTCTGAAGCATATACATGCCCGTATGTATTCATGTACGTATGTATTAATAGCTATGTATATATACATGCAAGAGATAAGGGTGTTACTTGACGGCGTCGTGGTTAGTGATATACATATAAACTATATTTAGAAGAGGCAACTTTACTACTCACGATATCGCTTTAGACGAATACGAAACTGTACTTTTCCTTAACTTACTTCGTTCTTGTACGTTGTTTCTGCGCCATTTTGCATGTGAAATTAGCATGCTTGGCGACATTTGTATTCAGCCGGATGTAGTTACCAGCCCAAATTAGGCCGTTTCGCGTCTGTTTTTATTTTTCCCTTCTTTCTGTCACGAAATACTGGCTAAGTTAGCCAGCTGCGTGTGCTGCCAAAACGAGAGGAGGCGAACCACCCTTAAATAATTCCCAGGATGACTGTCAGCCACAAAATACCCGACAAGACTCGCCAGCCACTTTCAAGCATACCGAGGCTAGATAGCCCTGCTAGACTCCTTCCCACTAGATTTAGTTCCCTTTCTTCCTCCTTCCTTCCGTCATTTCCTCCCTCATATCTTCCCTCCCTCCCTCCCCTCACTCATTCCCCTCTATCTCTTCCCCTCGGACTTTCTCCATCATCTTTAACAGTTTATTTGGGCCAACTTCTGGAGCTTAGCATATGCTTTAGAAACCTCAGGACCTTTTGAAATATGTATTAAAGAACTGCAGAACTTTGGGGAAGTGGTGAAGCACCGGCGGTGACCATGATAGTGAAGCACCGGCGGTGATCGTGATAGTGAAGCACCGGCGGTGATCGTGATGATAGTGAAGCACCGGCGGTGACCATGATAGTGAAGCACCAGCGGTGACCATGATAGTGAAGCACCGGCGGTGATCATCATGATAGTGAAGCACCGGCGGTGATCATGATAGTGAAGCACCGTCGGTGATCATGATAGTGAAGCACCGGTGGTGATCATGATAGTGAAGCACCGGCGGTGACCATGATAGTGAAGCACCGTCGGTGATCATGATGATAGTGAAGTACCGTCGGTGATCATGATGATAGTGAAGCACCGTAGGTGATCATGATGATAGTGAAGCACCGTCGGTGATCATGATGATAGTGAAGCACCGTCGGTGATCATGATGATAGTGAAGCACCGTCGGTGATCATGATAGTGAAACACCGTCGGTGATCATTATGATAGTGAAGCACCGTCGGTGATCATGATGATAGTGAAGCACCGTCGGTGATCATGATAGTGAAGCACCGTCGGTGATCATGATAGTGAAGCACCGTCGGTGATCGTGATAGTGAAGCACCGTCGGTGATCATGATAGTGAAGCACCGGTGGTGATCATGATAGTGAAGCACCGGTGGTGATCATGATAGTGAAGCACCGCCGGTGATCATGATAGTGAAGCACCGTCGGTGATCATGATAGTGAAGCACCGGTGGTGACCACGATGATAGTGAAGCACCGGTGGTGATCATGATAGTGAAGCACCGTCGGTGATCATGATGATAGTGAAGCACCGTCGGTGATCATGATGATAGTGAAGCACCGTCGGTGATCATGATAATAGTGAAGCACCGGTGGTGATCATGATAATAGTGAAGCACCGGTGGTGATCATGATGATAGTGAAGCACCGGTAGTGATCATGATGATAGTGAAGCACCGGTGGTGATCATGATAGTGAAGCACCGTCGGTGATCATGATAATAGTGAAGCACCGTCGGTGATCATGATAATAGTGAAGCACCGTTGATCATGATAGTGAAGCACCGGCGGTGATCATGATAGTGAAGCACCGGCGATGATCATGGTGATAGTGAAGCACCGGCGGTGATCGTGATGATAGTGAAGCACCGGCGGTGATCGTGGTGATAGTGAAGCACCGGCGGTGATCGTGATGATAGTGAAGCACCAGCGGTGATCATGATAGTGAAGCACCGGCGGAGATCATGATAGTGAAGCACCGGCGGTGATCATGATAGTGAAGCACCGGCGGTGATCATGATAGTGAAGCACCGGCGGGGATCATGATGATAGTGAAGCACAGGCGGTGATCGTGATGATAGTGAATCACCGGCGGTGATCGTGGTGATAGTGAATCACCGGCGGTTATCGTGATAGTGAAGCACCGGCGGTTATCGTGATAGTGAAGCACCGGCGATGATCATGGTGATAGTGAAGCACCGTTGATCATGATAGTGAAGCACCGGCGGTGATCATGATAGTGAAGCACCGGCGATGATCATGGTGATAGTGAAGCACCGGCGGTGATCGTGATGATAGTGAATCACCGGCGGTGATCGGGGTGATAGTGAAGCACCGGCGGTTATCGTGATAGTGAAGCACCGGCGGTTATCGTGATAGTGAAGCACCGGCAGTGATCATGATGATAGTGAAGCACCGGCGGTGACCATGATGATAATGAAGCACCGGCTGTGATCGTGATAGGGAAGCACCGACGTTGATAGTGATAGTGAAGCACCGGCGGTGATCGTGGTGATAGTGAAGCACCGGCGGTTATCGTGATAGTGAAGCACCGGCGGTTATCGTGATAGTGAAGCACCGGCGGTGATCATGATGATAGTGAAGCACCGGCGGTGATCGTGGTGATAGTGAAGCACCGGCGGTGATCGTGATGATAGTGAAGCACCAGCGGTGATCATGATAGTGAAGCACCGGCGGAGATCATGATAGTGAAGCACCGGCGGTGATCATGATAGTGAAGCACCGGCGGGGATCATGATGATAGTGAAGCACAGGCGGTGATCGTGATGATAGTGAATCACCGGCGGTGATCGTGGTGATAGTGAATCACCGGCGGTGATCGTGGTGATAGTGAAGCACCGGCGGTTATCGTGATAGTGAAGCACCGGCAGTGATCATGATGATAGTGAAGCACCGGCGGTGACCATGATGATAATGAAGCACCGGCTGTGATCGTGATAGGGAAGCACCGACGTTGATAGTGATAGTGAAGCACCGGCGTTGATCGTGGTGATAGTGAAGCACCGGCGGTTATCGTGATAGTGAAGCACCGGCAGTGATCATGATGATAGTGAAGCACCGGCGGTGATCATGATGATAGGTGATCAGGCACAGCAGGTGTCCTAAGGAAATACGTCCAATGTACTAAGTTGTAGATGTCCCGAGCTACGGCACATCTACAACATATACATCGT
Source organism: Cherax destructor (assembly GCA_009830355.1). Classification (NCBI taxonomy): domain Eukaryota; kingdom Metazoa; phylum Arthropoda; class Malacostraca; order Decapoda; family Parastacidae; genus Cherax; species Cherax destructor. The sequence continues at coordinate 11,961 of WNWK01002571.1, read as the reverse complement.
ACAACAATTAAATACTGTTTTGAGTTAAACAATTAGTATTTAATTAATACCGACAAACAAAATTTAATTTACATAACCTATACAGTGTCTTTTCCGGAGTTGATTACAATACTGACTGGATTACAATACTGACAGGATTACAATACTGACTGGATTATAATACTGTCTGGATTATAATACTGACTGGATTATAATACTGACTGGATTATAATACTGACTGGATTATAATACTGACAGGATTACAATACTGACTGGATTATAATACTGACAGGATTACAATACTGACTGGATTATAATACTGACTGGATTATAATACTGACTGGATTATAATACTGACAGGATTACAATACTGACTGGATTATAATAATAAGATAAGATAAGATTTCTTCGGATTTTTAATCCCGGAGGGTTAGCCACCCAGGATAACCCAAGAAAGTCAGTGCGTCATCGAGGACTGTCTGTCTTATTTCCATTGGGGTCCTTAATCTTGTCCCCCAGGATGCGACCCACACCAGTCGACTAACAACCCAGGTACCTATTTGCTGCTAGGTGAACATGACAACAGGTGTAAAGAAACACGTCGAAATGTTTCCACCCGCCGGGAATCGAACCCGGGCCCTCCGTGTGTGAAGCGAGAGCTCTAGCCACCAGACCACCGGACTGGATTATAATACTGACTGGATTATAATACTGACTGGATTATAATACTGACTGGATAATAATACTGACTGGATTAGAGACGTGAACGTTGTCTTATGAACGGACACGACAGATATATTTACTTCTGGATAATAATTAAATTAATAATATAAATCATATTTGCATTAATGTGATCTTTTTTTTACTTTATCCTCCATTATTTAAGTGAATATTAATAAAGACAACAATACACCAATAATACGTACATACAAAGAAGCATAGGGCGACATTTCGGTCCGACTTGGAACATTTGTAAGCCACATTTCTCTCGTCTATGTGCGGGTTGTGTGTGTATTGTACTAGTCACGGTATTGTGCCTTTATCTGTGTATTGTACTAGTCACGGTATTGTGCCTTTATCTGTGTATTGTACCAGTCACGGTATTGTGCCTTTATCTGTGTATTGTACCAGTCACGGTATTGTGTCTTTATCTGTGTATTGTACCAGTCACGGTATTGTGTCTTTATCTGTGTATTGTACCAGTCACGGTATTGTGCCTTTATCTGTGTATTGTACCAGTCACGGTATTGTGCCTTTATCTGTGTATTGTACCAGTCACGGTATTGTGCCTTTATCTGTGTATTGTACCAGTCACGGTATTGTGCCTTTATCTGTGTATTGTACCAGTCACGGTATTGTGCCTTTATCTGTGTATTGTACCAGTCACGGTATTGTGTCTTTATCTGTGTATTGTACCAGTCACGGTATTGTGCCTTTATCTGTGTATTGTACCAGTCACGGTATTGTGCCTTTATCTGTGTATTGTACCAGTCACGGTATTGTGCCTTTATCTGTGTATTGTACCAGTCACGGTATTGTGCCTTTATCTGTGTATTGTACCAGTCACGGTATTGTGCCTTTATCTGTGTATTGTACCAGTCACGGTATTGTGCCTTTATCTGTGTATTGTACCAGTCACGGTATTGTGCCTTTATCTGTGTATTGTACCAGTCACGGTATTGTGCCTTTATCTGTGTATTGTACCAGTCACGGTATTGTGCCTTTATCTGTGTATTGTACCAGTCACGGTATTGTGCCTTTTTGGGTTCTTTAAAGATAACTATTTTAATTACTGGATAAAATTTCCCCGTCAATGTATATTAGTTACACAATGCAGTGAATTAGAAAAATGAATACGAGGTTAGGAAAATTTCTAACACCTGAGGAGTATATTACATTTTCCTGCTGAGTAAAGCAACTCTCTCTTATTAATTACGTTGATTAATTGGTCCAAAAATAAGTAAGATTCTCTCAAACATAAACTGATGAAGTACAAAAAATTAAGTGTAAATTCGTGCAAATGAATTTCCAAGATTCAATAATAATTGAGGCTACAATGTAGGACACCAATGCTACAGTGTAGGACACCAGTGCTACAGTGTAGGATACCAGTGCTAACTACAGTTTAGAACACCGGTGCTAGCTACAGTGTATGACACCAGTGCTAGCTACAGTGTATGACACCAGTGCTAGCTACAGTGTAGGACACCAGTGCTAGCTACAGTGTAAGACACCAGTGCTAGCTACAGTGTAAGACACCAGTGCTAGCTACAGTGTAGGACACCAGTGCTAGCTACAGTGTGGGACACCAGTGCTAGCTACAGTGTGGGACACCAGTGCTAGCTACAGTGTTAGACACCAGTGCTAGCTACAGTGTAGGACACCAGTGCTAGCTATAGTGTAGGACACCAGTGTAGGTCACCAATTCTAGCTACAGTGTAGGGCACCAGTACTAGCTATAGCGTAGGACACCAGTGTAGGTCACCAATGCTAGCTACAGTGTAGGACACCAGTACTAGCTACAGTGTAGGTCACCAATGCTAGCAACAATGTAGGACACCAGTGCTAGCAACAATGTAGGTCACCAGTGCTAGCAACAATGTAGGTCACCAGTGCTAGCAACAATGTAGGACACCAGTGCTAGCAACAATGTAGGACACCAGTGCTGGCAACAATGTAGGACACCAGTGCTAGCAACAATGTAGGACACCAGTGCTAGCAACAATGTAGGTCACCAGTGCTAGCAACAATGTAGGTCACCAATGCTAGCAACAATGTAGGTCACCAGTGCTAGCAACAATGTAGGTCACCAGTGCTAGCAACAATGTAGGTCACCAGTGCTAGCAACAATGTAGGACACCAGTGCTAGCAACAATGTAGGACACCAGTGCTGGCAACAATGTAGGACACCAGTGCTGGCAACAATGTAGGACACCAGTGCTGGCAACAATGTAGGACACCAGTGCTGGCAACAATGTAGGACACCAGTGCTAGCAACAATGTAGGACACCAGTGCTGGCAACAATGTAGGACACCAGTGCTAGCAACAATGTAGGACACCAGTGCTGGCAACAATGTAGGACACCAGTGCTGGCAACAATGTAGGACACCAGTGCTAGCAACAATGTAGGACACCAGTGCTGGCAACAATGTAGGACACCAGTGCTGGCAACAATGTAGGACACCAGTGCTAGCAACAATGTAGGACACCAGTGCTGGCAACAATGTAGGACACCAGTGCTGGCAACAATGTAGGACACCAGTGCTGGCAACAATGTAGGACACCAGTGCTAGCAACAATGTAGGACACCAGTGCTGGCAACAATGTAGGACACCAGTGCTGGCAACAATGTAGGACACCAGTGCTGGCAACAATGTAGGACACCAGTGCTAGCAACAATGTAGGACACCAGTGCTGGCAACAATGTAGGACACCAGTGCTGGCAACAATGTAGGACACCAGTGCTGGTAACAGGGAATTTTAAACCATGCTAGGTGTGTAGATATTAATGCCGTTGTTATACCGTCAATCAGCTGGTATATGTGTCTGGTATTTTGGAAAACTGTATGGCACAGAGTGTCTTGGTGTATGGATATTTCCATACAGTGATGAAGAAGTAAATGTCTCTTAATGAAATTTTGGTCTGAGTGATATCTAGATTTGTTTTAGTCACTGAGAGGTGAGCGAGGTAGCCCCGGTACCTCAGCACAAGAGCACCAGCAGTTCAAAACACTCACGACACACAGGTTCTACAGCTCAAGTTGCTTAAGCGACTACGGAGCTATATTTCCACCATCCCTCTAGAGATCCAGGAGCTGCAACTCGACTTAGTCACACTGGATAAGACATATAGGGTACGCTTTCCTTGTATAGCGCAGTAACCGAAACACATTTACACAAGTAACCCTCACATAGGAGAGAGTGAATCCTACGACGACGTTTCGATCCTTGAACCATTTACAAAAAGAGAAATCCTGTCTTGTATATTTATTGCTCTCTTTGAATTTATAAGTATTTTGCATGGGTAAATCAAGTAATAATTGTTTAATAAGAAACGCTTTTCTTATCAACGAGTTAATAAGAATGACTTCATGAGGGAAGATGTACAGCAACATGTAATATAAGTACATCACTTTTTCATGATTATATTCCCTTCAAGAAATATGACATAATGATGAAGTACAATTGATTCAAAGTATTCTAGCCGCCCTTAATTTCCCTGCATCAAACGTAATTATCTTACATCCCCCAAACTTTTCACTAACTCATTTAGTTAATTTTTCCTATTTGAGATTAAATCTTATACGGTTTTGTAATCTAACTCAACCAAACCAAATCTTACTTAAAATGATTAAAATAATATTGTTAAACTTACTGGTGTAATTAGTAAGAAAATTACCGTAGCAAAATGAGGATTAGTTTACCATTCACTAAATGCTTTATGATCCTTGGGGATTTAGCGATTCCCCCCAAAAATATTCATATATTTAAATGTCATTGCCTTTAATAGCAATCGTCACCGAAGAATGGAACTCCATGGTAAGAAAAAGATCTGTTCGATACCCAAGACATTATTCCCTCTTATTAAGTTATTGAATGATCTACGTTTGATGACTGTATGGTGAGTAGATTACATCAGTAAATATGCGTAACAGCCACTGTGAAAAAATATTGAATTTCCAAGCACTTTCGTGATTTATCACATTATCAAGGACCTTGATAAGGTGAGAAATCACGACAACGCTTGGTAGTTCACTATTTTTTCACAGTGGTTGTTTTGCATATTGTGATATCACCTGTTTACTGTGACCTTATTGGATCAGTAAATATACGTATGAATGTCAGGTAAGACACTTGGGAATCTTTACTGAGGAAAGTTTCGACAGCCAGTGGCACAATATCCTGAGGCTCAGACAGTGCAGAGGAACCTGCATATTAATTACCCTGCACTCAAGAAGTGCCAAAGATCCAGCAAAAGACAACACTTACCATATCTGCTAAAGATGCGACACAGCCGGCGGTGAATGCAAAAAAACAACAGGATGTGAGAAAATAAAAGTTAGGTTCCTCTTCCTTAATGCATGGTGGGAACAAGAATTACATATATTTCTGTTTTGAAAAAGCTAATTAGTTAAACTAGACGCCACTGGGTAACATGGTCAGGTTAAAACAAAAGCTACAAATCAAACTCTCTCACAGGAATTTGAATCAATATTGTACACAGCAGCAGCCTGTGTGTACAACTGCAAATCCTCAAAGAGTGAACATGAGGCCATACCAGAGGTGTGAGATTTCAAAAAATGAAATGGAGTACGGGAAGAAATGGACTGGATTTACTTTTCAATGTATAAGCAGGAGGAGCCCCAAGGGAAGTTAAGCTGAGGGAATCTTCACGATACTCCCTCTCGGAGCGTTCGAAATCCCTGGCAGCGTCAGTGGTCCGAGTTAATCAAACCACAATTGTGTTTCTGGTCGATCTCCTCCTGTCACTGTCGGCTGTGGGAAACGGTGTTGGCTTGTCTGCTTATTGGCACACAAGACTCACGTGCTCTTCTTATGGGAAGACGCATAGCGGCTCTCTTGTGCAACAATTGTGAAGCATTATTGATTGAATGGCACGCAACAACGATACAGAACAAGAATATATATATATATATATATATATATATATATATATATATATATATATATATATATATAGGATGGGGCCCACCTCTGGTGTCAATTGTGGGACCCATTGCCTCGGAGAAGTGGATAAAAAGACTTCAAGGAAGAATATTTAGATTTCTTTCTGAAGCCATTTGAATATTCCACTTCCCCTACCACCCCATCTTTTTTTTTTTTTCAAACTTTATTTCAAGACAAAATACAATGGGGAGTAAAACAACATAGATAACTCAGAGCTACATGTCAAATACTTCGTCCAACTCCCGGCAGTGGGCCGCGTGCCCAGAATACTGCAGGCATTTCCCCTCTGGATCGCAACACTGAGTCTCTGAAAGAGGAAACTGGTCGCCCTGTGGTCCTTGGTTTCTATGATGAGTTTTCCACCCAGCTCCTTGAGAAACTTTAGAGCACACTTGCCCCATGCTCCATGGGTCTCCGACCCTATTGGGATGAAGTTATAGCAAGAGGGAAGGTCTTCATATTTGCGGGTCTTCTGGGTCTCCCTGTGGCTGGCAGCTCCACCCCTTCGGCTAAGGAGTGTGGCAGGTAGGTGTCTGCCAATGTGGCAGCACAGGTGTAGTCCCAAGCAATCTGCTTACCATCCTTCCAGGGTAGCATGGTGGCTCCATCAGGACGCTTTTGACTTCCATCAGACCTCTGCACTTGGGGTTCCCGTTGAGCTGGGCAACGGGCTGTGGCGAGGCTTCTCTTTATGTCATTGACCTCCTCATGTCTAGCATACTTCCCTTCTGATGTGTGACACACTAGACCATGAAGTCCGAATTGGTCAGCCGTCGCCCTGCCGCAAATACACCTATGTTCGGTGAGTATGGGGCGGCTAGGCGAAGAGCAACACCAATCCGAATGGCCTGTGGGTCGAGTCGAGTCCCCAGAGAGGAATTGGGAACAGCAAGAAGGAAATCTCCTGAGTGTGGTGCCTTCACCGCTAGGAGACGAGCTTTGTCCTTTCCTGAAGCGTTGGTGAGCATTGTGTTGGCAATTTTTTCCATGATCGGTTTGTCCCAGTGGGACTGTTTGTGCTCTTTGGGAGGAGCTGGTCTACTGGAGGAGTCTGCCAGGATGTCCCACTGCACTGCTGCTTCAATGAACTTGGGGTCTTGAGCTCCCACCACACCTCTCAAACGTTCAGGGACAATCCTCTTGACTAATCCACTAGAAGCCAAACACGATGACAGAAATGCAGGTAACGCTACCTGCCTTGCTTTGCGCACCCTATACCTCCCAGTCGCACTGGGAGGGTTGCCTGCTCCCATTGCTGATCCTCTAGTGACAGATTCAGTGCCTTCTTGAAGGTTAATCTCAGGTGTGCGTCATACTCGTCAAGTGTTGGGTTTTCAAAGAGGGTGCGCACCTCAAGAAGTAAGTGAGTCTTGGCATAGTAAGACACCTTGTGAGGAGATACAGGGCATCATGGGCATCAAGATCACTTATTCTCTCCTCCATTCTTTTCAGGTCATTCACTTTGTCCTTGAGGACAGTGTCGATGGCGTGGTGACCCAGCGGTGCTCCCAGGAGGGTACTGTTGGATGGAGTGGTAGTAGTGACTTCTGGGAGGATTGTTTGCACCGCATTGATTATTTCCTGATTTGTTGTGATAATTTCACACTTTGAGGGATTAAGGATGAGTCCTAAGGCTTCTTTCTCCCTGTGTCTTCACCCGTTGTAGGTCCTCTAACAAGGACTCCCCAGTACCTGCCAGAGTGCCATCATCCAGGTACCAGATGTTGAGCTCGCTGCATAGGCTGGAAGTTAGTTCTCTTACTGCCAAACAGAAGAGAAGTGGAGCGAGTGGATCACCCTGCTGAACACCCTCAGATGAGGGAATTTCATGTTCCCCAAACAAAAGAGTCGAGGGTTTGCTGTAGCCAGCTGAAATGAAGGGAAAGAGACTGGGGAACCGATCCCGAACGGCTGGCAAGACCACATCTCTCTTCACCATATTAAAGGCATTTCTAAAGTCAAGTTTGACTACGGCCTTGTCTTCTGATAGGTCCCTGATGTAGGCCCTTGCCGCATGAGCTGCGGCTTCACTGCCTTGAGAGACCCCAAAGCCCAGTTGGTGTGGCTGGAGTAAACTGGCAGCTTCTATGCGAATGTTTCTTACTGCTGCTTTGGCAACTAGGCGGCGAAGGGTGTTACCAACAGCAATGGGTCTGATTCCCCCATCCTTCTTCTTCAAAGCGCATAATGAGGCTCCAAAAAAGAAAGGTTTAATTTCTTCTGGGATTCGCCCAGCCAGGCAGTTGTTGACAAAAGTTGTTAATTCGGTGAGGAGGATTGATGCAGATGCCCCGAGTACTGGATTTACCATCTCTTTGAGGTGTTGTGGTCGAATTCCAGTGTAACCTCCTGCAGATCTTGCTGGAAATGACACTATCGCCTTATACACTTCTGATTCTGGCAAAATTAATTGTTCAGTGATGGGGTCTCCTTCAGGGTTGTTGTTGATGGCTATGGTGTCCCTTGTCGGATGCTTATCTCTTAGTGCTTGAGCTGTGGTCTCATCTTTGGGAGCTACAGTGTCGTCACTTGTAATTATTCTGATTGCTCCCACTGTGTTGCCTTCTTCGATTTTTTGCTAACATGTGCGCAAATTTTCTCGTTTTCAGTGGAATTTTTCTTTGGTCTACCTCTGTGATTCCTGCGATGGTGGGGCAGAGGGACACAATTATCTGTTCTTGGGTAGTTGCGCACCGACTTGATGACTGAAGTGGTTAGCAGTTTGCCTCGTCGTTCAGGAACTGCAAGACAAACATTGCCAAACAGGAGCAGGTTGCGCCATGCTTTAATGGTGCCTCGGGCTTCTAAATTGGTGGAGCCTCCATTCACCTGCTTAAGAAGGTCTGTGAATTTCCCTGCTGCATATGGGCGAGCTGCTTTAGGAATGTAGGATAGGGTACTGCTAGCAGTGGATTTGAATGCCAGCAGAAGGTTCTCGCAAGAGAGGAGGTTGCCATTGGGATTGACATCTGCCTGTGGAGGCTGTGAGTTGCTCTCTGCTGGGGGCCTATGTGATCCTGCACACCCATTGTGTGCACGAATAAGGCCATCCCTGTTGCGTGCTCGAAACTCTCCACACACCTGACATGTGCCTCTTCTTTCATTGTTGGGTGCACCATTTCCCTGGCTTTGTGGCTGGCTGGCTGCATCATCTGCCATACCTCAAACTGTGTGGTAAGCCCGGGGAGCCGTAGGGAAAATGGCACATGACACATACCGAATGTGGTTCATGGTGGTGGTGGTTGAGCAGAGGGTCTCCCGTCCTTGAGGTGGGCAGTGGGGGGCGAGGGAGGAATGGGGGATGAGTGATAAGGTAGGCCGGCCGGACGCGTCACTATAACAGCACTGTATGACCGACACACCGCTATATACCACACATGCTATGCGCATACCGTGCGCATGCTAAACACATGCTATGCAATATACACTATATACACTATACACACTATACACACTATACACACTATACACGCGGTGAACAAACACTTCATTATCATAACATGAGCACACGCGCGCCTGTTTGAGGAAGGGGAAGGGGGGAAATAGTTTTACCCCTCACCCTCTGCCTCCTTCTCCCCCATTAGGCCTTCCCTCACCCACCCATAGGTGACCGTTATGTTCCCTCACTGACTTCACATGCACAACACTTTTCTTGGTTCTAAAGTGGGAGAGGAGATGTAGAGTCTTGTAGCACTTTCCAACACCAGCTGCAGATATTCACACACCAGCCTGTTGATGGTAATCCTGGTAGGTGTTCTTGATTGGACGATATTGTGCCAAAACCACGGAGCAGGATGCCCACAGCCTCTCTCTGGCAGAGGTATATATATATATATATATATATATATATATATATATATATATATATATATATATATATATATATATATATATATATATATATATATATTACAGGTAGTAGGTTGGTAGACAACAACTGCCCAGGGAGGTACTACCGTCCTGCCAAGTGAGTGTAAAAACGAAAGCCTGTAATTGTTTTACATGATGGTAGGATTGCTGGTGCCTTTTTTCTGTCTCATAAACATGCAAGATTTCAGATATGTCTTGTTACTTCTACTTACACTTAGGTCACACTACACATTCATGTACAAGCATATACATACACACTCCTCTGGGTTTTCTTCTATTTTCTTACTAGTTCTTGTTCTTATTTTCTCTTATCTCCATGGGAAAGTGGAACAGAATTCTTCCTCCGTAAGCCATGCGTGTCGTAAGAGTCGACTAAAATGCCGGGAGCAAGGGGCTAGTAACCCCTTCTCTTGTATACATTACTAAAGTTAAAAAGATAAACTTTTGTTTTTCTTTTTGGGCCACCCCTCCTCGGTGGGAGGTACCACCTCTGGAACTGTCTTGGGGACCCTCATCCTCAGAGAACAGAATAAACTTGCTTCAGGGAAAAAAAGTTCTCCCTGAAGCTGTTTGAAAATTTTCTCCTACCACCCCTATATTTTATATATACTTTTTTTTAAAGACAAAATACATTGACAAGAATACAATAGGGAGTAAAACAACATAGATAACAACTCAGAGCTACATCACAAATACTTCGTCCATCTTTCCGGCAGTGGGCCGTATGCCCAGAATGCTGCAGGCATTTACCCTCTGGATCGCAACACTGAGTCTCTGAAAGAGGAAGTTGGCCGCCCTGTGGTCCTTGGTTTCTATGATGAGTTTTTCATCCAGCTCTTTGAGAAACTTTAGAGCACACTTGCCCCATGCTCCAAGGGTCTCCGACCCTATTGGGATGAAGTTATAGCAAGGGGGAAGGCCTTCATATTTGCGGGTCTTCTGGGTCTCCCGTGGCTGGCAGCTCCACCCCCTTAAATCAATCTGAACATAATGATATATATATATATATATATATATATATATATATATATATATAATATATATATATATATATATATATAATTTATTTTAAGTAATATTAAATAAATTTAAACTGACCAATTCTATACATAGCAAAATTTAGCAAGGGTTGGTCCAAAAACGAAACATTTTATACATTGTTAATGAAAAAATATATCTATCAATCTACCATTCTGACACAGACTTAACAGAGGTGGATCAGCTGAAGGCCTACAGGCCTGCTGCAGTGCTCATCCTTTCCTGTTTCTTATGTTCTAACAATACCCAGCAGACAGTCCTCTGCCATTATAATGTATTAACCATGGTTCCCAACGTAACATCCAGGCCTCGGGTTGGCAAGTGAAATATCGACGTAACATTCAGGTTTGGCTTGTCTTTGGACACAACTTTGTTGTGTGTGTTTTATATGGGATTGAGGTCCTGCCATTAAATCTTACGATGTGATTTTTAATATTATTGAGTGGACCCATTAGACTGCAGGGATTCTCAACTTTTCCTCCCTCATTAACCTCCTCGGCTTGATGTATTTCTCCATTTACCTCCTTTACTTCCATACAAAATATTTATCGCCATCATAAAGGGACAGAAAAATAAGGTCAGAATTTTTTTTTATTCAGGTTTAGCACAAAAATAGCACACAAATATTTACCCCTTGCCATGTAACTTTTTACCCCTCAGAGGTAAATTTACCTCTGGTTGAGAATCACTGCATTAGACGGAAGAAGTCCTTGGTTATTTGACCAGAAAGCCTCGCTGAGCGAGTCATCATACGACTCTGACCAGCGTCACGAGGGGCTTAAAAAAAATTCTCGGTATATAAATTGCCACCATTACGAAGGTTTGTTGAATATTCTTTATGTGTTCCGTATTGTTATTACTTCCCAATTATTATTATTTTATGATTATTATTATATTATATATCGACAAGAAACGAAAGTGGATATACGCCAGAACATCACATTGAGTTGGACAATCTACAGGATACTACACGCTGGCCAAGCTGCATCGCATCGCAAGTATTCACCTATGCGTGGTTTTCGGGGTGTCGGGAGTAAGATCCAATTACCTAACCGCTAAGCTGTTTGTGAACGGTCAACTCTCATAGTAAGATAAGGAATAGGATATCAAGTACTCAGTAACAAATAGCAATTGGTAATTTCTAGTAGAAAAGGGCGAGCAGACAGGTGAATCATAGAATACATTAACTGGTAGATCAGGTGTGTCAGGTCAGGCCAGGTAGAGGAGCACTGTAGACTACGTGTTACTCGCAGACCTCACATACCACTCATACACCATAACACAATTTCACCACTACTTTTCACACAATAAATCCACACATATAGTTCCACACACACACACACACACACACAACACACACACACACACATTAACTGGTAGGTCAG
>WNWK01002570.1:0-204134 GCA_009830355.1 Cherax destructor | reverse complement strand
CTTAAATTGGGTTTTTGTGGTCCCACATCGGGAGACTATTGGGGAAAAATTAAGGCACACGGAATGGGAGGAAAAATTTTTTTCCTGGAAAAGGGGCATGGTTGAAAAATAGGCAGCAGAGAGTTTCAAAAAATGGGGAGAAATCAGGGGGGGGAAAGGTACAAGCGGTGTTCCACAGGGGTCAGTATTGGGCCCCTTGTTTTTCCCAAATCTCATAAACGACATAGAGGGGGGAATAAATAGCGACATAAGCAAGTTTCCCCTTTGACCCCAAAATGGGGCCGTCCAATTCATTCAAATGAGGACATTAGAGCACCCCGGGAAATTTTTTAAAATAAAAACCCAGGGGAAATGGCCGGGGGAAGTGGGATGCAGTTTAATATAGATAAATGAAAAGGGTTCTAAATTTTGGGACAGGACAATAACCATCCCACATATAAACAAATAATGTAGATTTTTAAAAATACTGATTGGAAAAGGATTTGGAGTTCTGGTTAGCAGTAATCTAAAACCAAGACAAGTGCATAAGTGTTGGGGCAAAAAAGCGGGAACCCTTGGCTTCTTTCAAGAAGCATAAATAAAAAGGGTCCTCAGGTTGTTTTTTCAACTCTATATATCCTTGGTTAGGCCTCATCTAATTTCTGCACATTTTTGGTCACCGTATTACAGAATGGATAAAATGTTCTGGAAAAACGTAAAAGGAGGATGACTAAGTTGATTCCATGTATCAGAAATCTTCCCTATGAGGATAGACTGAGGGCCCTGAATCTGCACTCTCTAGAAAGGCGTAGAATTAGGGGGATATGATTGAGGTGTATAAATGGAAAACAGGAATAAATAAAGGTGATGTAAATAGCGTGCTAAAAATATCTAGTATTGACAGGACTCGCAGCAATGGCTTTAAGTTGGATAAATTCGGATTCAGGAAGGATATAGGAAAGCATTGGTTTGGTAATAGAGTTGTCGATGAGTGGAACAAACTCCCGAGTACAGTTATAGAGGCTAAAACGTTGTGTAGTTTTAAAAATAGGCTAGATAAATATATGAGTGGGTGCGGGTGGGTGTGAGTTGGACCTGACTAGTTTGTGCTACTAGGTCAGATGCCGTGCTCCTTCCTTAAGTGAATGTAACCTGACCTGGATGGGTCGGGGCATTGGCTTAAGCCGGTGGGAGATTTGGACCTGCCTCGCATGGGCCAGTAGGCCTGCTGCAGTGTTCCTTCTTTCTTATGTTCTTATGAGCGTTGGGCCTACCAGTGTCAGTAGGCCTACTGCAGTGCAGTTGTTTTCTGTGTGCTTATTCTTTGGTCTAATGAGCTTAAGAACACAGAGTAATGAGTAAGATTTCACCAGAGCAAGATACAGTTGTTAGCATTCTTATTGCTCTTCTAATTACAAAATTAAGTACCCACCTGGCTTCTAATTGCCTGTGTAACACAGTCGTGTGTAGGTTTTAAATCCAGACGTGTGTTTTATTACTCTTTAGGGAAGGCGTGAGTTTGATTACGTTTTAGGTGAAGGAGTTGTGTCTGTGTTTGTTTACGTTTAGTGTGTGTGTGTGTGTGTGTGTGTGTGTACGAGAGTTAATTAACTAATGTAGAGATGTTTTCATTCGTGCCTTCACTATGGATTTTTCTTCGTGGGTGGGATGCGTTTTGCTTTCTGAAATCTCCCGAATTGTGAGGAATCTTGTAGGTTTCTGTGTTGTCTTGTGCAGCATTTCGAAATATGTGTTCACAAAGTGGTTTGTTACTTTGCTAGGTTTAATACCTAGTGACTGCAAGGTTGGTTTATTAAGTCTCTCAGAGTACACTAGGGTCAGTAAGGCTGTGAGTCGCCTTTTTATCACCAGCCAAGGATACTTTAATTCCCAGTATATACATTAAAGTAAACTCTTAAGTTTATATATACTGAGATATATGCATGTCTTCATATGCTTTGTTTATACTCTTCAGAATATATATACAAAGTGATGACACTAACATCAGAAATGTTAATACTTATAATAGTGAGGTAAATAAATTTTCAATGTAGAGATATATATGTTTATATAACCTGTGTTATGTCCTGTGTTACTCTGCATAGCGTGGCGTGGGATTGTCCTCTTACACACTAATGTGAATTTGCACTTTATTGGACACGGCTGCCCTGACATCCTCACACTTCACACTTTTCTCATTGGCTGCGATACCCCGTGACGTCACCAACTGATGGCTACTGTCACCTGGTGACGAAATTACCACCTACATTTGTAGTTGGCTTGATGGCACTGACCACACCTAGTTGTGACGTCAGAGTTGATAATTGTTTACAGTTAATAAGTTTCGGCCATTTACTACAGTAAATACGTTTTACCAATACAAGGTTCTGTGGTTTGTAATACTTATTCAGGGTCATGATGTTAAAGTTTCTTTGAGCTTTTTATTTGATTCTAACCCTTCAAGGGGGACCTTGATTTCCTCCCATTCCCAAGTGCCATATGGCCCTTGCGGGTTTAATACTTCCCATGAATAAAATAATGATAAAATTTGATACTTTGTAATAAATAACATTGTTATTGTACGGCAGCACTTTTATTTTTACCGTAATAACAGAAACTCAGTTACTTTGTAGCGTTGGGAAAATACAAATCAAACATTTTTTTTCATTGTTTAATAACAATATACGTTGAGGAACTTGAGTGAAATCAATGATTTTGGTTTTTTTTTATTATTTTTTTTGTTTCGAGATAAGACTTTTACAAAACACCTTTATTTAATTATCGCAACCATCCAAATGTAGCCTAACCCAACCCCATCCAATCCAGTCCAATCTAGCTTAACCCAACCCCATCCAATCCAGTCCAATCTAGTTTAACCTAACCCCATGCAATCCAGTCCAATCTAGTTTAACCTAACCCCATCCAATCCAGTCCAATCTAGCTTAACCTAACCCCATCCAATCCAGTCCAATCTAGCTTAACCTAACCCCATGCAATCCAGTCCAATCTAGCTTAACCTAACCCCATGCAATCCAGTCCAATCTAGCTTAACCTAACCCCATGCAATCCAGTCCAATCTAGCTTAACCTAACCCCATGCAATCCAGTCCAATCTAGCTTAACCTAACCCCATGCAATCCAGTCCAATCTAGCTTAACCCAACCCCATGCAATCCAGTCCAATCTAGCTTAACCTAATCCCATGCAATCCAGTCCAATCTAGCTTAACCTAACCCCATGCAATCCAGTCCAATCTAGCTTAACCTAACCCCATCCAATCCAGTAAAATCTAGCTTAACCTAACCCCATCCAATCCAGTCCAATCTAGCTTAACCCAACCCCATGCAATCCAGTCCAATCTAGCTTAACCTAATCCCATGCAATCCAGTCCAATCTAGCTTAACCTAACCCCATGCAATCCAGTCCAATCTAGCTTAACCTAATCCCATGCAATCCAGTCCAATCTAGCTTAACCTAACCCCATGCAATCCAGTCCAATCTAGCTTAACCTAATCCCATGCAATCCAGTCCAATCTAGCTTAACCTAACCCCATGCAATCCAGTCCAATCTAGCTTAACCTAATCCCATGCAATCCAGTCCAATCTAGCTTAACCTAATCCCATGCAATCCAGTCCAATCTAGCTTAACCTAACCCCATGCAATCCAGTCCAATCTAGCTTAACCTAACCCCATGCAATCCAGTCCAATCTAGCTTAACCTAATCCCATGCAATCCAGTCCAATCTAGCTTAACCTAATCCCATGCAATCCAGTCCAATCCAATCTAGTCCAACCCAACCCAACCCAGAAACCCATAAAAGAACATTTGAGAAATGTAGGAGTGCACCCACCCTGTCTTTTCTGTCTAGTGAACATGTAAGACAGCAGCTAAATAAACCTTACGTACTTATACCTACACACTGTATACACTTATTTTGACTTTCCTGTGTGTCTGCTTCTTACAAATTCTTATTTCTGTGCTGTTTCCGGTTTAAAAGACTTGATATTGGTCCAGGACGGTAGTAAACGTTCTCTGAAGACTTGTCTCACATTTGTGGGTTATTTATTGTTCCAGCCAAGGTATTGTGGCTTTTATTATGAAGCTTGATCTGAGACAGAGTCGCTGGGACGATGATCCTCTGAACCATTCAGAAGGTGAACGACACAGCTGAATGCCAAGGTTGATGATTAAGACACATGTGTAACAGTTGGGTATCTTTATTGTTGTACATGTGTCTTAATCATCAACTTGTCGGTATTTTATATAATTTTACTGTGCCTAGGATATGCCATGCGAGGAAGCAATAGACGTAGAATTAGGGGGGATATGATTGAGGTTTATAAATGGAAAACAGGAATAAATAAAGGGGATGTAAATAGCGTGCTAAAAATATCTTGTATTGGCAGGACTCGAAGCAATGGCTTTAAGTTGGATAAATTCAGATTCAGAAGGGATATAGGAAAGCATTGGTTTGGTAATAGAGTTGTCGATGAGTGGAACAAACTCCCGAGTACAGTTATAGAGGCTAAAACGTTGTGTAGTTTTAAAAATAGGCTAGATAAATATATGAGTGGGTGCGGGTGGGTGTGAGTTGTACCTGACTAGTTTGTGCTACTAGGTCAGATGCCGTGCTCCTTCCTTAAGTGAATGTAACCTGACCTGGCTGGGTCGGGGCATTGGCTTAAGCCGGTGGGAGACTTGGACCTGCCTCGCTTGGGCCAGTAGGCCTGCTGCAGTGTTCCTTCTTTCTTATGTTCTTATGTTCTTATATGAGCAACGCTCCCACCAGAGAACCAACGGTATCTCCACTCATCGCCTCAGAGGAGCTATTAGCCGCCCATCTTGTGCTTAGCACCAACCTCAAATACTTTATACCTGACCATTAAACTAACAACCACAATAACAAATCGTAATAGTTACAACAAATAATCAGGACACTTTGAAATAATAGATTCAGGTTGATGGGGGTTTATTTTCAGATGGAAAGTGGAGGGAGGGAGGTTGGGGTGCTGGGAGGGAAGGAGGTTGGGGTGCTGGGAGGGAAGGAGGTTGGGGTGCTGGGAGGGAAGGAGGTTGGGGTGCTGGGAGGGAAGGAGGTTGGGGTGCTGGGAGGGAAGGAGGTTGGGGTGCTGGGAGGGAAGGAGGTTGGGGTGCTGGGAGTGAAGGAGGTTGGGGTGCTGGGAGTGAAGGAGGTTGGGGTGCTGGGAGTGAAGGAGGTTGGGGTGCTGGGAGTGAAGGAGGTTGGGGTGCTGGGAGGGAAGGAGGTGGAACGGTGAAGTGACCATCCAATTCCCCCAGGGTGATGATGGCGTCTTATTAGTGGGAGGGGGAAGGTGGGTATGTTGTCTGGGCGGGGAAAGGAGTAATAGGGGTGGGAGTGATGGGAGTCGGGGAATGCTAGGGGTGTCGATCAGGGCTTTGGGTGGGGAGAGGGATGGGGGTGCGACATTGAGCCAAGGACGCTCTTGTGGTTATTGTGAGAGTGGAGTCGGGAGAGAGAGAGAGAGAGGGGAGATCAGTCAACATCTATATACATCCCGCTTCACGTATAATAATAATAATAATAATAATTTATGTTCCATCGAGACACATTGATACAATGGTTTTTATATGGAAAAACCCATTATTATTCACATAGATCGTTTTAGAAATAGTGCATAAATAACTCACAAAATAGTAATAACACGATTGCAGACAAACTAGGGAACAGGCGGGGATCGAGCCCATAGTCTTAAACTCCAGGCCAGTGCGTAAGCCGCTTAACATGGGTTCAATTCCAGCTCGTTCCGTAGATTGTTTGTAATCGTGTTATTACGATTTTGTGAGTTATTTATACACTACCCCATAAAACTGTCTTATGTGAATAATAAAGGCTGTCCAAATGCCTTATATAAACATGGGCTTTTCCATATAAAAACCTTCGTATCAGTGTGTCTTAATGGAACAAGTATTATTATTATTATTATTATTTAGTGTATAAATAACTTGTGATTACATATAATGGTTCGTCGATACATTAAAGTCTCATTTTAGTACTTCTTTCTTTATGTGAGTAGGCCCTGCTTAGCAGAGTCGTTTTGACGCATAAAATAGAGGTATGTAAAAAGATAGACGTTTCGCCCACCTGGGGGGTGGAAGAAATGTTTTTTTTTTAAAGCTACCAAACGTTGCATCTCTTTCATCTGGAAGTTCTATATAATAGTTTGGTAACGAGGACTGCCCACATAGTCAGTGATCACGAGAGGTCACAGGTCCTGAGCTAGTCAGTGGTCACGAGAGGTCACAGGTCCTGAGCTAGTCAGTGGTCACGAGAGGTCACAGGTCCTGAGCTAGTCAGTGGTCACGAGAGGTCACAGGTCCTGAGCTAGTCAGTGGTCACGAGAGGTCACAGGTCCTGAGCTAGTCAGTGGTCACGAGAGGTCACAGGTCCTGAGCTAGTCAGTGGTCACGAGAGGTCACAGGTCCTGAGCTGCTTTGGGGATTAGTGTGGAGGGTTACAGAGCCATGGCTTGCTTCTGCAGTGTTTTAAAATCTGAGGTTGGAGTGTTGAAGGAGGAGGTCCTGCTTCCCCAGGAGGAAATTAGGAGACAAATAGATAAATTAAAACCTAACAAATCCCCAGGCCCTGATGAACTGTATGCAAGGGTTCTAAAGGAATGTAAAGAGGAGCTTAGCAAACCTATGGCTAATCTTTTCAACATATCACTGCAAACTGGCATGGTGCCAGATAAGTGGAAAATGGCAAATGTAATACCTTTTTTCAAAGCAGGTGACAGGTCCTTAGCTTCGAACTATAGACCAATAAGCCTGACCTCCATAGTGGGAAAATTTATGGAATCAGTAATTGCCGAGGCAATTCGTAGCCATCTTGAAAAGTATAAATTGATCAACGAATCTCAGCACAGTTTTAAAAAAGGACGTTCCTGCCTTACAAATTTATTAACTTTTTTCACTAAGGTAATTGAGGAAGTAGATCATGGTAATGAATATGATATTGTGTATATGGACTTCAGTAAGGCTTTTGATAGTCCCACATCAGAGACTATTAAGGAAAATTAAGGCACATGGAATAGGAGAATTTTTTTTTTCTGGATAGAGGCATGGTTGACAAATAGGCAGCAGAGAGTTTGTATAAATGAGGAGAAATCAGAGTGGGGAAGCGTCACGAGCGGTGTTCCACAGGGGTCAGTGTTGGGCCCCTTGTTGTTCACAATCTACATAAGTGACATAGATGAGGGAATAAATAGCGACAAAAGCAAGTTTGCCGATGACACCAAAATAGGCCGTTGAATTCATTCTAACGAGGACATTAGAGCATTCAGGCAATATTTGAATAGACTGATGCAGTGGTCGGAGAAGTGGCAGATGCAGTTTAATATAGACAAATGTAAAATTCTAATCATTGGACAGGAAAATAACCATGCCACATATAAACTAAATAATGTAGATCTTAATATTACTGATTGCGAAAAGGATTTGGGAGTTCTGGTTAGCAGTAATCTAAAACCAAGACAACAGTGCATAAGTGTTCGCAATAGAGCGAACAGAATCCTTGGCTTCATATCAAGAAGCATAAATAATAGGAGGCTCAGGTTGTTCTTCAACTCTATATATCCTTGGTTAGGCCTCATCTAGATTATGCTGCACAGGGAAAACGTACAAAGGAGGATGACAAAGTTGATTCCATGTATCAGAAATCTTCTCTATGAGGATAGACTGAGGGCCCTGAATCTGCACTCTCTAGAAAGGCGTAGAATTAGGGGAGATATGATCGAGGTGTATACATGGAAAACAGGAATAAATAAAGGGGGATGTAAATAGCGTGCTAAAAATATCTAGCCTAGACAGGACTAGTAATAATGGTTTTAAGTTGGAAAAATTCAGATTCAGGAAGGATATATAGGAAAGCACTGGTTTGGTAATACTACAGTTGTGAATGAGTTGGGCCTGACTAGCTTCTGCTACTAGGTCAGATGCCGTGCTCCTTCCTTAGTGAATGTGACCTGACCTGACTGGGTTGGGACATTGGCTTAAGCCGGTAGGAGACTTGGACTTGCCTCGCATGGGCCAGTAGGCCTGCTTCAGTGTTCCTTCTTAATAAAGTCTTTTTTTAAGAAAAAGAGGATAAATAAGTATACAAGATATGATGTAGGGCGAAATGACAGTAGTTTGTTGGACTATGTATTGGTAGATAAAAGACTGTTGAGTAGACTTCAGGATGTACATGTTTATAGAGGGGCCACAGATATATCAGATCACTTTTTAGTTATAGCTACAGTGGGAGTAAAAGGTAGATGGGATACAAGGAAAATAGAATCAGTAAGTAAGAGAGAGGTGAAGGTTTATAAACTAAAAGAGGAGGCAGTTAGGGTAAGATATAAACAACTATTGGAGGATAGATGGGCTAGTGAGAGTGTAGGCAATGGGGTCGAAAATGTATGGGGTAAATTTAAAAATGTAGTGTTAGAGTGTTCAGCAGAAGTTTGTGGTTACAGGTGCGGGAGGGAAGAGGAGCGATTGGTGGAATGATGATGTAAAGAGAGTAGTAAGGGAGAAAAAGTTAGCATATGAGAGGTTTTTACAAAGTAGAAGTGATGCAAGGAGGGAAGAGTATATGGAGAGAAAAAGAGAGGTTAAAAGAGTGGTGAAGCAATGTAAAAGAGAGCAGATGAGAGAGTGGGTGATATGTTATCAGCAAATTTTGTTGAAAATAAGAAAATTTTTTGGAATGAGATTAATAAGTTGAGGAAGCCTAGAGAACAAATGGATTTGACAGTTAAAAATAGGAGAGGAGAGTTATTAAATGGAGAGTTAGAGGTATCGGGAAGATGGAGAGAATATTTTGAGGAGTTGTTAAATGTTGATGAAGACAGGGAAGCTGTGATTTCGTGTGTAGGGCAAGGAGGAATAACATCTTGTAGGAGTGTGGAAGAGCCAGTTGTGGGTGTAGGGAAGTTCGTGAGGCAGTGGGTAGAATGAAAGGGGGTAAGGCAGCTGGGATTGATGGGATAAAGATAGAAATGTTAAAAGCAGGTGGGGATATAATTTGGAGTGGTTGGTGCTATTATTTAATAAATGTATGGAAGAGGGTAAGGTACCTAGGATTGGCAGAGAGCGTGTATTGTTCCTTTGTATAAAGGCAAAGGGGACAAAAGAGAGTGCAAAAATTATAGGGGAATAAGTCTGTTGAGTGTACCTGGTAAAGTGTATGGTAGAGTTATTATTGAAAGAATTAAGAGTAAGACAGAAAGCAGGATAGCAGATGAACAAGGGGCTTTAGGAAAGGTAGGGGGTGTGTAGACCAAGTGTTTACAGTGAAACATATAGGTGAACAGTATTTGATAAGGGTAAAGATGTTTTTGTGGCATTTATGGATTTGGAAAAGGCGTATGATAGGGTAGATAGGGGGGCAATGTGGCAGATGTTGCAGGTGTATGGAATAGGAGGAAGGTTACTGAAAGCAGTGAAGAGTTTTTATGAGGATAGTGAGGCTCAGGTTAGAGTGTGTAGGAGGGAAGGGACTATTTCCCAGTAAAAGGGGCCTTAGACAAGATGTGTGATGTCACCGTGGTTGTTCAATATATTTATAGATGGGGTTGTAAGAGAAGTGAATGCGAGGGTCTTGGCAAGAGGTGTTGGGCTAAAAGATAAAGAAGCAAATACAAAGTGGAGTTGTCACAGTTGCTTTTTGCTGATGACACTGTGCTTTTTGGAGATTCTGAAGAGAAGTTGCAGAGGTTGGTGGATGAATTTGGTAGGGTGTGTAAAAGAAGAAAATTGAAAGTGAATATAGGAAAGAGTAAGGTGATGAGGATAACAAAATGAATAGGTGACAAAAGATTGGATATCAGATTGGAGGGAGAGAGTATGGAGGAGGTGAATGTATTCAGATATTTGGGAGTGGACATGTCGGCGGATGGGTCTATGAAGGATGAGGTGAATCATAGAATTGATGAGGGGAAAAGGGTGAGTGGAGCACTTCGGAGTCTGTGGAGACAAAGAACCTTGTCCATGGAAGTAAAGAGGGGAATGTATGAGAGTATAGTTATACCAACGCTCTTATATGGGTGTGAAGCATGGGTGATGAATGTTGTAACGAGGAGAAGGCTGGAGGCAGTGGAGATGTCATGTCTGAGGTCAATGTGTGGTGTGAATATAATGCAGAGAATTCGGAGTTTGGAAATTAGGAGGAGGTGCGGATTACCAAAACGATTGTCCAGAGAGCTGAGGAGGGTTGTTGAGGTGGTTTGGACATGTAGAGAGAATGGAACGAGACAGAGTGACTTCGAGAGTGTATAAATCTGTAGTGGAGGGAAGGCGGGGTAGGGGTCGGCCTAGGAAAGGTTGGAGGGAGGGGTAAAGGAAGTTTTGTGTGCGAGGGGCTTGGACTTCCAGCAAGCATGTGTGAGCGTATTTGATAGGAGTGAATGGAGGCATATGGTTTTTAATACTTGACGTGCTGTTGGAGTGTGAGCAAAGTAACATTTATGAAGGGATTCAGGAAACCGGCAGGCCGGACTTGAGTTCTGGAGATGGGAAGTACAGTGCCGGCACTCTGAAGGAGGGGTGTTAATGTTGCAGTTTTATAACTGTAGTGTAAAACACCCTCTGGCAAGACAGTGATGGAGTGAATGATGATGAAAGTTTTTCTTTTTCGGGCCACCCTGCCTTGGTGGGAATCGGCCGATGTGTTAATAAAAAAAAATAAAAAAATAAAAAAAGTCTGTACACCCTGTACCCAAACATGATTACATAAATAACCCGCACATAGAAGAGAGGAGCTTTACGGCGACGTTTCGGTCCGACTTGGACCATTTACAAAGTCACACTAACAAAAAGGAGAGAAGGAGGGAGTATATATAGGCCAGCACACACTGACAAGAGAGGTAGTAGGAAGTGGAGTCAGTCAAAGACTAAGAAAGAGGAGCACTGCAAGAGAACTAGGAACCCACAGAGGGTAGGACCAAGAAGAAAGAAAACCCAAAGGAGAAAGAGGAAAGGGGAGAAGGGGAAAAAATAATCAGGTTAAGTCACGGGCATTTTACAATGATTATTAATAGTAGTATTAGTATTATTTTTTTATATTATTTAATAATAAATAAAAGTGATTCACAGCAGGTAATCATAGCGTCGCTCATATAAGCCTATACAAAAACAATTCTTGATTGAACAACAAAGGAGAGAAAGCACGCGATACCCGACAACATTCCTCAGGTTAGGGGACCAGTGCCCTATCCACAGCTGGGGGGATGCTTGGACCCGGTGCCCTACCCTCTGCTGGGGGGGGGGATGCTGATGACCAGGTGTTCCATCCTCAACTACGGAAAATGCTGGGACCAGGTGTCCAACCCTCAGCTGTGTACCGAGGCTCTCCAGCATGATTACATGATTACTCCCTGAAGAATCTTGACCGTCATCGGAGCAGGTCTTCTTACTTACATACTTCCTGCTTTCACAAGGAGTAATTTTAGTGTGCAGATTTAGCAGCAGATGTCCGAGAGTGAGAGTTTGTTGTGTTATGATACGGTACGTCTGAGCTATGACTCCTCACATCTCCTTTCTATTCTTGTGGCGATTATTTCCTTATCAGGGATTACTGAGTAGTTTAAACTGAATCCTTTTATAGTAATCCCTCATTCGGCTGGGATTACTGAGGCTAATATGGGACACAAACGGAGGTATTTGTTCAGGAGGTAACTAGGGATGTTAATATTGAAGGGAATTAACTGTGGAGAAAACGTGTTGTGTTTTCCAAAATGTTAATTGTACGTCGGTCACTGATCAACATAAGCAACGAGCTGTGGTTCGTACGTTGGACTTCGTGCGGCCAGCAGTAACAGCCTGGTTGATCAGGCCCTGATCCACCGGGAGGCCTGGCCAAGGACTGGGCCGCGGGGGTGTTGACCCCCAGAACACCCTCCAGGTAAGACAGAATACTTAAAATTGAATCTAAATGATTCTAATATTCAGTGAACTGAAGGGTCGCATTTGTCGTCAAGGGAATACACCGTTGGCGCTTAGATCGTTTCATACCACGTTACGTACGTTATAAAGACATTATATTTGTGTTTTCTGGGGTGGGGGGGGGGGTTGTTACGAGGCTTAGTTCCTGACGGTGTCTTATACTCTTTATTAAATGGTTTGCGTTTTTTATTCTGAACCAGTTTTTTGTTTCTTGATTTTTTTTCCATATCCGAGTAATTAAACCTTGTCCACGTTCAAAATTGTTTACATAGACCGATATGTTTGCGATATTGCTTTAATAAAGGCTGCCACTTGAGGATGGGAAACACTACTAGCTCTAGGCCTTTCTCACTTTCGTGTTTCGTCAGGAGCTAGGCAGAGTTGCAAGGTTTGTAACAGGTAGTTTATAGGGAATATTTTTTTAGGTGGCAAGGTGATGTGTTTAACGTCTACGGTTGGATTAGGTGCTATGCATGTATATGTACGTATAGGTATATACAGTATACGTGTATACATATACGTATACAGTATGTACTTGTATTAATAAACCATCATACCAATTTTACTTTCCCATATCCTCTTGTACTCTCCACCAACTCCCACTCTCTCATTCTTTACATACTCTGTTCCTCTCTTCCCCATCCAGGCCTTTTCCCTTATTCTGTAATCTCTGTCCCTCTTTTTTTTTTTACCTACCGTCTCCCTCTCTCTTCCTCCCTTTCCCTCATTCTGTAATATCTCCTCCGTCTATCTCCCTCTCTTCCTTATTTTGTAACAGCTTTGTGGGTCTCTTCCCCACCCACTCCTCCCCCTCACTCACTTGGGTCAACGACTGTACCAGCAGCCCTGCAGGAAATTGGCCATTGGAGTAGGTCTTGGGACTCTTCCAACTGCTGCCACCACTACCCCTGCTATCTTCTGCTAGTACCACCCCTGCAACAACAGTAATGGTGGTGCTGGTTCTTATGATGATGTGGTAATTGGAGAAAGATAATATAAAAAAGGTGAAGGTGGAGAGAAAGAAAAAGCAGTTGAGGGAAGAGAAGATGTTTATTTTAATCAAAGTCATTCTATGAATTTAACATAAGAATCATCAAAATGAAAATTCACACTTTTGTGTACGTACCAAACAGTGTAAACATAATACAGCCTCGTAGTGTGGTGCTAATTTAACATGGTGGTGCAGGGGTAGAGGTATGGAGGTGTGCCATTATGGTGCAGGTGGAAAAATAAACACATAAGCAGTATAATGTGATCCTTTATTGACAACGTTTCGCCCACACAGTGGGCTTTATCACGTCACAAACAGATGTTTGTGACTCGATAAAGCCACTGTGTGGGCGAAACGTTGTCAATAAAGGATCACATTATACTGCTTATGTGTTTATTTTTCCATTGTGTCGGTATTTTATACCATTTATTTCCATGGTGCAGGTGTTGGAACGCATCCTTACGGTGTAGAGGTGGGAGTGTACCCTCATGGTACAAGGGTGGAAATGCACCTTCATGGTGCAGAGGTGGGAGAGTACCCTCATGGTACAAGGGTGGAAATGCACCTTCATGGTGCAGAGGTGGGAGTGTACCCTCATGGTACAAGGGCGGAAATGCACCTTCATGGTGCAGAGGTGGGAGAGTACCCTCATGGTACAAGGGTGGAAATGCACCTTCATGATGCAGATGTGGGGATACCACCTGACTTAACCCTGGTTCTAGTCTCCATGTAAACTTGTTTACAAGTTTACGTTCATGAAGGTGTAAAATCTAAGTTTGCATTGACATGCGTGAAGGTGATGCGTACCCTGATTTATTTATGTGTATAAGTGGCACTTGGACAACGTGAGGTAACTAGTAGGAGAACGTTTTGCCCACTATTAGCTTTATCTATCCAGTGGTTGATAAATCCCTGGTGGGTGAAATTTCCTTTATAAAGTTACAGTATGCTGTACAGATGTCTCTTATCTCCACAATTTGCGATGTAGCGCCTTCCCAGTTGACTCAGAAGAAGCCATCGACAACATGCCCATACATTCTTCTCCAGGCACAGACTCGTCGAATTCCATATTTATCCAACATTGTAAGAAACCACTATCTCGGGCCTTTAGTATTTTATGGAGGAACCTGGACACAGGTGTCTCCGCAAAGTCAATGAAAACCACTGATATTGCTCACTCCACAAAGGAAGCGGTAAAGCATTAGCGAAAAACCATAGACCAATAGCTACAATCTTTGAACGTGTCATAAGAAACAAGATTGTCACTCACATAGAATCACAATAATTGCACTATCCAAGACAGCATGGGTTTAGAGCAGGTTGCTGCTGACTTTCACAATTGCTAGATCATTACGATGTTGTCCTGGATGCTAAAAGACAAGCTAAATCCTGAGGTATTGTACGCTGATTTCACAAAAGCCGTCGACAAGTTCGACCATGGTGTGATTGCGCCCCAAATGCGTGTAAAATGAATAACTGTAAAAGTGGTTTGATTATAATTAACTAATTAACACATAGAACCCAGAGAGTAGTAGTAGTAGTAGTAGTAGTAGTAGTAAACAATAGTGAAGTCGGAGGCTGCCACAGTGAAAAGCTCAGTTCCTCAAGGCACGATACTCGCCCTACTTCTGTTTCTCATTCTTATATGGCACAATGACAAGCGAAACACTAGGAACTGTTCTCACTCCGAGGTTCTTTTCTAATAAATCTTAGCACATAATATCCTTCATTGCTCTCTGTACCTTCAGAATCTTGCCGAGACTACGCGTTAAGAGCTGTTGCTTTGAATATACCTTAACCTTTAACTGTTTCTAATAGGCCTCGAAATAGACTAGATATTCACATTGATCTGCTTGTTGAATGCAACAATGTTTCATAAATTGCAGTGGGATCAATGTGGGCAGTAAGAAAGTGTTACCAATATTATTAATTATTAATTTAAATTTAGTTTTAGGCTGCAATGAAATATTTTCTACACAGATGACTGCATGTTCGACTTTCAATTGTTTCGCCTTACGACAGAAAGTCATCTTTATCCTCTTTCAGAATCATTGGGGAATGTATGGAATGCTCTTGATTTGCTTTGTTGGTTACTGCACCCAACACCACAAATAATAACCATCGTCGAGGTTTACAAGGTTGAGAAACATTTAAAGAAGCGCTGTATGTGTACTCGTTGGTCAATGTGGCTTAACGTTCAACATGGTGAGTCAGTAACCCGTGACATTGCATGCAAAGCCTCAATAATCTATGCATCATGCATACGTGTTCTAGCCTTCATTGAGACACGTGCATTAAATTTAAATTTAAAATTGTATTTAATTAGACTCTTGCTTACATACGAGGTTTTGTTTAGACTTACATTCCAGAGTTTGGTATCTTGAGAAACATGTACGCCCACACACCTTGAGTGGGAGACTTCAGTAAGGTGATGAGGCATTCCACTAATGAATTCATTAGCTTCGTCAGCTTTAAAGGTTTCAGTTGGGCTGGTGTTATTATTACGTAGGTGATTGAGGTTGTTGTGGGAAGGAGGAAGAGTCAAGAATAGGAGAGAAGAATGGTGGTGGTGAGGTGGTCAGGTATAGATGATGGGGCCCCGGCAGGTGTGGCCTCGGGCGAGGTCGCTCAGCCAGTCCACTGTCTTTTAGTGTGGATGGGAGAGGGGGTGAAGATGTATCTTGGGGACGGGAGTGATGGTATTGTAGCAGAGGGAGAAGGCCATGTTGTGGTGGTGAAGGATGGAGGAGGGGGATTCCTCTCATTTTGCTCCTTCTTGTAATTCTGCAGCAGTAGCAGACTTGTCAACAAACTTTTAAAAGCAACCAAACGAGAACAACTTCCCTTCTTATTTGATTAGCTTAAAAGGCGTAAATACAAAGAGGATTAACATGCAGGTGAAATTGCGATGTAGAGAGTGTACAGAGAACCTTTACTGCACATATAAGTTCTATCAAACACCTCAACTACTGGGAACGCTTGGAAGCACTTGACTTGTAATCACTGGAACGCAGGCGAGAGAGATATATCATAATCTACACTTTGCAAATCCTAGAAGGAATTGTAGACAGCCTTGCTGTCTGCATAGACAGCCATACTGTCTGCCAGCTGAGTTCATATTTCGTGCCATGCTAGTTTCCATAGTTTCCGCCAGAGGACAAGCCTGGTAGGCGTACCCACGTCAACCAGACCCGCCCTGGCCCTCTCACTCACGCAGCTGCCTTCACTCAGACAACAAGGCCTAACTCCTCTCTCCCTCGCAAGGCGCATGGCCCTGCCGGGCCATGACCACTAACACAGCCTGTGTACTCACCCTTTATTACAAATAAAGTAAGAAGCCTCCGAAGCCTTATCATTGCATTCCCGCTACCAAGAACGACACAATAACTAGTCTAAATAGAATGGTCCCGAATCTGCACACAGAAATCACTCCCTACGAAAGTAAAAGACTGGGCAGGGGATGTAAAATACCCCCAATACTGTTCAACAGCCTCCCACCATGCATAAGGGGAATCACCAATAGGCCCCTGGCTGCCTTCAAGAGGGAGCTGGACAGATACTTAAAGTCGGTGCCGGATCAGCCGGGCTGTGGTTCGTACGTTGGACGTGCGACCAGCAGTAACAGCCTGGTTCATCAGGCCCTGGTCCACCGGGAGGCCTGGTCGTGGACCGGGCCGCGGGGGCCTTGATCCCCGGAATACCATTCAGGTAGACTCCAGGCAAGTAGACGCAGAGTTCTATGAATTAAAATACTTCTCAAGGGAGGTTCCTTGATGCCTGTGAGGAACTCTTGATCCAAGGACTTGAACTTGTGCCCTCGCATATGATTATAATATGCATCAAAATAAAGAACGAAGGCCAGGCACGAGTTCTCATATATATATATATATATATATATATATATATATAACAAACTCAAGAGTACAAAGTGTGAAGAGGAGGGGCCAAGAGCTGTGAATATCGACCCCTCCAGCAACAATTAGGTGAGTACACACACACACACACACACACTATATATATATATATATATATATATATATATATATATATATATATATGCGAGGGCACAAGTGTATATATATATATACATACACACACACAAAGGTTTTACTGAAAGTGAAGTTCATTGAGAATTTGTGAAGCGTGTTAGCCTTGGTCTTACCTTAATCCTCCTTCAAGGTTAGTCTTCCTACTGATTAGGCGTAAAGCTATTTTTTTTTTCCGCCAGTAGTTTGGGTACACACATAAGAGGTTTCGCTTTGTAAGGTTAATGGACACATGTATAGCTAATAGCTAAGACAAATAGAACAGAACACATTTTGTGACCATTTTTAAATAACATATATAGTCATTCTTTTCAATAAATCAAGGTTTCACATTCTTGTGACTAGTATATTTGTCTAAATTTGAGATACTTGAACTTTTCGTGATGTGCAAGGGTATTTTTTTTAATTGGGATGCAGTTTTCTCGTTATTTATAAGTTAGTATATTTTTTGAAGTTGGTGAATGTGTTCTGTACGTTAAACTAAATAAGTGACTCCTGAAAATGGTCTCCGCCATTTGGTGACTTACTGATAGTTAAAACATTCATGTGTCTACTGGAGCTAGGTTTTCATCCCTTAAAAAAATAAAAATATTGTCATATAGTTATGACCCAAGTCATATAATAGGATACAGTTGATGTTTCCTGAATGTACTAATTATGTATTATAAGTTTATAACTAGTGATTACTTTTTGTTTGTTATACAGGTTTTCATTGTGGTTAATATTGCGTAGAGCATTACATCCAATTATTTGCGTTAGGCTTCTTCAGATTTTTTTTTTCGTAATTGAGGTTATATACTGGGTACCTTCACATTTAGGCCTTGTCACGGACCGCCGCGGGGTCCTTGACCCCCGAAACTCCCTGCAGGTCTACCCCTGAAGGTGGTATTGACCTGATTAGCTCTTTTGATTCTTCTCCCTGCAGGTATACATTGCTGCTTAGGTATCTCTTATAATTTTTTCAAAATTTTGAGTATTTGTATGCTACTCTGAGTACACTACAGCAGGGGATGGGGCTCTCTCCACAACAGCAGATTAAGTAGTTTGTATTAGCATAATATCATTATCGCTATTTTATGCTTCCCGTACACTTAACCTTTGTTACAATAGCCTTTTCATTTTCAGGTTGGTACAACGAGCAGTTTAATGTCAATACGATAACGTGGAGGATGTCACGTTATCAGCGATTATTTAAGGTAATGTTTTGATTCCCATGAACTTGAATTAAATATAAATCTGTGCATTTATTTTGGTTTAATTTACTATGTATGTTGTATGTATTATTTTTATTGTTGTGTAGGAAGGATGAGGTTTTATTCAACGCATAACGCTTGTTTAGAGGAAAGTTAGAGTGGGGTCAGTAAACAAAGTACTACATCGAAAAGAAGCGTTGCAGGAATAATAACTATTAAGATACTCAGGGAAGTAAAGATGAATGTTTTGAAATTTAAACAGTGTTTTTTTATTAATAAAGACTTCTCTGGCTTATAAATTTCAACATACAAGCCCATTCCGATGCAAGAAATCCCAAGGCGACCAATGAGCAGCAGAGGCATTAGTGTATGCTGATGAGGCCATCCCAGAATGGACATGTTATAGAATATAGAGGGACTGGATGGGACCTTCGTCACTGGAGTGGGGGACTTGTTTGGAAAAAAAGGTAGGAGTGTGGATGGGAAAGGGGTAGTGGACCGGTGGGAAGGGCTTGATTATGGGCCACTTTTCGGAGCTTGGAGTGGCCCTGGTGAGGTAGGGGACGAGTTGAGTCCTTGTTGGTGATAAATCAGTTGATTGGGAGTTGAATTTCAGAGCACATTAATATTTTTAAACTGAAATACGCTAGCCATACGTTCTTAAATAGTATTTTGTAACTTAGATATCCTAGCCATAAATTTTTAAATGGTACCAGAGGTGGTACTTCTATATATGTATAATATTTTAGATTGAATGCAATATTTGCCCCGCTCACACTCGTAGCTGGGTCTATATTATTCTTTATTTATAAGGATGCACTAAATCCGTAGGGTTCGTTTCGAGGAAAAGGGAGATATTACCAATTCCCTTACATAGATCCCTCCTTAACCAGCATCATTGCATTCTCCCCTTGAAGGAAAGTCGTGATATTATTATTGTTGTTGTTATTATTATTATTATTATTATTGTTGTTTGTGTGAAGTGTTAAACTAGTGTGAGCCATTCATTGCAAGAGTGGCAGAGGCTCGATCCTCCTTCCGCTAATCGCCCAGTCTGACTACTCGGGCTGTTGGTAAATGAGAAAAGTTTTAATCTTCAGCGGAAGATGAGTATAATAACTCAGTTAAATATATATTTAGCGCGTGCCAGCCTGGGGTTGACTAACCTATCAGTGTTTCAATGTTGCCACATTTCCTTAAAGTAAGAATGTACATATTCATAACAAGTAAGAATACACATAGTCATATCGCTTGTTATTTAATTTTTTCCCCAGAATGAATATTTAATTCCCATACGCTGACTCCTTACCGTTTATAAATATTGATAAGAGGTGGGGGAATGTCGTTGTCAGTCTTAGTAACGGTCAAGGCCGCTCCTTTCCTGCCAGATGGGTTCCTCATTTTAGTGCAGGTGTTTTTATCATTAATATTAGACTTCATAGCTTCATTGTAGATATATTAGTTAAGCCGGGAATTATGTAGCTTTATTTTCTTTCGAGTAAGAGGATTGTTTTTTGTATTGAAAATTGGCGGCGTTAGTGAGGTCGACGAGGATGGTATGCTGGGTCCGTTGCTGTTGTGGGCCGCTGGAACAACCGGTGTTAAGATTTTGGAGGTGACGTACCCTCCTCTGACGTCCCTCTGTACTGCTAGTGAGATGCTTCTTTATTTAGATTGTGTACTGAAGTATTACAGGATATAAAAAACGTGTACTTATAACTGAAGAATTTCGGTATATATTGTCGTTACAGATATACAAGGGATGATTTAACCTAGGACACTACTACAATTATTGAAAAGGATTTAAATTCCTCTGAGCTCCCAGTGTTTATCATCTAGACATACATTTATATTGTAAGCAACATAGCACATACCTCTGATCGGTTTCAGGAGTCCTACTGCAACCTGGCCTGTGGCCATCCTTCCCTGGTGACCGTGATCAGCTAGATTATTGGTAGATGCAGAAGCAGACTGAGATAAAGGTGGCAGTTGAGCAATATCAAAGAATTATAGACCGATGGCTCTAACATCCCACATTATAAAAATATTTGAAAGAGTTCTAAGCAGCGTGATCGCCAACCACTTGGATTCTTAACAGTTGCACATCCCAGGGCAACATGGGTTTAGACTGGTCGCTTCTGCTTCTCTCAGCTACTGGACCACTATGACATAGTCTTGGATGTACTGCAGGTCAAACAAAATGCAGATGTAGTATACACAGACTGCAAAAGTTTTCGACAAATGCGATCATGGTGTTAATAGCGCACTAAATGCGCGCTAAAGGAATAACTGGAAAAGTGGGCAAATTATCTTTCAACTTTTTAACCAATATAGCACAAAGAGTAATAGTAAACAGAATTAGGTCGGAGGCGGCTACAGGGAAAAGCTCTTCCACAAGGTACATTACTCCCCCCCATCCTGTTCCTCATACTCATGTCAGACATAGAGATGTAAATTTTTGCACCGCGTCTTCTTTTGCAGACGATACTAGAAACCGCATGAGTGTCATCCATTTAGGACACTGTAAATCTCCAAGTTGGCCACGGAAAGCAATATGATGTTCAATGGGGACAAATTTCAGTTAATCCGTTATGGAAAACTTGAGAAAATAATAGCTAGAACGGAGTACATATACTACAAACTTTAACCAGACAGTGTTAATGTCAGAGGATCTCACCTTCAAGGATCACAACAAGGCCACTGTCACATCTGCGAGGAAAATGATAGAATTAATAATGAGAACTTTGAAATCAAGGGATGAATAATTGTGGACCACGAATGTCTACATGCTCTCTAATTATTATATTAATGGGGAAGAGCTAAACCCGTAAAGATCATACGGGGCCATGGTAATGGAAAATAATTAGGTTTGCTCTTAAGAAAAAGGAGGGTAGCACCATTTTATTGGATCAAGGCACCTTCAAGAAATTCTCTTAATTGTACTTATGGCTTTACTTTTATTTTTTCCCTCTCGCGGTCGGAATTGGTCTCTTGAGTGTTTACGATCCCGTCTTGATGGAAATTGAGGACATCCGGTCTTCATCTTAGGTTATTTATGGTGTTCTCAGGGACCTCTTACGCACGGTACATCAGTTCTACAATGACGTAACATCTGAAGGCCACGGTCACTCATTACACTGATAAATGTTATTTATTATCATTATCGTTACTCGTGGAAGGCAATGGAGAGAAGAGGTGTGGTTTTCAGGCTATCCCAAAATTCTTAGATTAGAGTATGCTAACGAAGACGTTGCTTGTTGTACGAAGAAAGCTTAGGAAAAGATAGGGGCTGATCAAAAGTTGTATATATGGGCTTAGGTTTGATGAGACGGCAGATGACAAATTTCATGGACCAGCACAACCCGAACCAGCATGGTTTTAGAGCAGGACGATCATGCCTGTCACAGCTGATGAACCATTATGACAGAATTATGGAGGCATTGGAAGACGACCAAAATGCAGATGTGATTTACACAGATTTTGCAAAAGCGTTTGACAAATGCGATCATGGAGTGATAGCGCACAAAATGAGGGCCATGGGCATTACGGGGAAGGTAGGCAGATGGATTTTCGGGTTCCTAACACACAGAACACAAAAAGTAGTAGTAAACAGAGCAAGATCCAGCATCAGCGAGGTCAAAAGCTCAGTGCCCCAAGGCACTGTCCTGGCACCTCTGCTGTTTCTCATCCTCATCGCAGACAGATAAAAACACCCGTCATACTTTTGTATCATCATTTGCAGATGACACTAAAATAAGCATGAAAGTCACTACGGTAGAGGACACTGAAAAATTACAGGAGGACATAAGCAGGGTCTTCCAATGGGCAGTGGAGAACAACATGACGTTCAATGGTGATAAGTTTCAGCTGCTTAGGTATAGAAAGAATGAAGAACTCAAAAGAAACACTATATACAAAACTCAAGAGGGTCACCAAATAGAACGAAAGGAACACGTAAAAGACATGAGAACAATTATGTCTGCTGACCTTTCTTTTAAAGACCATAACAAGACAAAGATCACGACAGCCAGGAAGATGACGGGGTGGGTATTGAGAACTTTTCAAAACAAGGGAAATAACGCCGATGGTGGCACTCTTCAAATTGCTAGTGCTCCCTCACTTAGAATACTGCTCTGTGCTGACGGCCCCGTTCAAAGCACGAGAAATATCAGAGCTGGAACAAATACAGAGATCGTTTACAGTTCACATTGAGCCAGTAAAGCACCAAAATTACTGGGAACGCCTTCAAGTCTTGAACATGTACTCACTGGAGCGGAGAGAGAGAGATACATGATAATATATACTTGGAAAGAACTCGGGGGGGGGGGGCTGTTCCCAAATCTGCACACTGCCATAACAACATACTAGAGTGAGAGATATGGGAGAAAGTGTAAAATAAACCCAGTGAGGAGCAGGGGTGCGGTGGGGACAATACGGGAGCACTGTATCAACATCCGGGGTCCCAGACTATTCAACATCTTACCAGAAGATATCAGAAACACTGCTGGAACAAATGTAGAAGCCTTCAAGAGGAAACTGGATAAGTATCTTTACCAGGTGCCAGATCAACGAGCTAGCCCTTTCCGGCCCTTAGAAAGGGCCAGACGAGGCGTGTCTGGCTTTTTGGTCTGTGATGGATATGTGGGGCAGCGGGCCTCCAGCAGCAACAGCCTGGTAGACCAGGCAAGCACCAGACGAGCCTGGCCCATGGCCGGGCTCAGAGAGTAGCTAAACTCTCGAAACTCTTCAGAGGTATATCAAAGGTATTGCCAGTTTGGTTAGAAGACTGTACTAGGGAAGTTGTCTTGAAGAAGCAGCGTTATATTTTATTTTATTTCTGGCTGATGGAAATTTTGATGGGCTTCAACCCCATCCCCTTGGCGCCTTCCCCCTCCCCTTGGCGCCTTCCCCCTCCCCTTGGCGCCTCCTTGGCGCCTTCCCCCTCCCCTTGGCGCCTTCCCCCTCCCCTATAAAAAGATAATGTTAGTTTGATAGTATGACTCACGACCGTTGGAAACAACAGCCATTGGCACAAACGTTGGTTTTCCTACCTGTGGATTATAAAGGATATTCTTTGTTTAACCTGCCCCTGTTGTATTTTTTATGAGCTTTGTGAAGGAACACGAGCACAAACCACATAACGGGTGAGGCTTGAACCCATGGCCAGCGAGTTCGAACCCTCACAGGCCAGTTCACAATAATGTTATTACGATTTCGTGAGTCAACACTAGGATAATATAAATCACGGAAAATACCGCAAGTAATATAAGTTAAATACGCTCTGAGACTTAGTAGTGTACAGCAAATTCACGAAAAAATGGCAAACCTCTGTGATTATACGAGCATTTGTATCCTCGGAACTTCAAGATAACTGATATTAGGAAGCATTTGCAGTCATTTGCTATAACAAACACATTTGTTGAGTCTTGTAGCTGGTAGTCTTTATTTTCGCGTGAGGGATGATTTGAGAATTAGGAAATGCCATTGAACTCGTAGTTCTTGTTGCTGTTGACTATTTATTGTCACTAGATACACTTACCAAACGTGATTATTCGTTTTCTTACGCCTATACAGACAAGTCAGACGCACATGAAAAGAAGTATTGAAGTAGGCCTACCGGCAATAGAAGATAATAGAACGCTGCACTAAGCCTACCTTTACCCCATGCTCAGTGACTCCATCAAAGGCAGAATAACAGCTTACCTTGAAATGAACGGAGGTAGGATAACAGTTCTTAACCTCTTCGCCTTTAAATTCAGCTGTGTGAATAACTTAAATGCATTTCAGACATTGTTCTTAGAGTGTTTATATTTATAATACACCAAGAGGAATCTACTCAACTTCTCACTCAAGGCAAATATTTTTTTACACTGAAGAGTAACAACAATCATGTCAGTCTCTCTTCCTCATCTCGATACCTTGAATATTTTTCACCGTTAAATTTTGTGGCTAAGATCTGTTATTCTGTCTCAGCTCATTTCAAAGTTCAACCCTAAAGTAAACGTTTCGTCAATTATGACGAAACGTTTCCTTCAATAAATGTCATAAATATACGTATGTCTCCTACATCATCATACTCTGTACAACCTGTCGAAAGTACACTTGCACCCCGATGGTGCGACCCACAACAGTTGGATAGCACCAGGGTACCTATTTATTGCTAGGTGAACAGAGGCATCAGGTGTAAGGAAGCGTGCTGCCGTCTCCACCTGCTCCAGGGTTCAACTCTGGTTCTTAGATTGTGAACTACCAGCCACGTATCTTGTATGTTGTGAATGTATCTTCTCAAAGCTCCCCCCCCATCCTTTTTTTTTTAGGTGGGTGTACGCGCATGCGTGTGTATACCTCGTTGTCAGCTTTCACTGGACTAAAGAATCCCTGGGCGGCTTTTGGAAATAGTGAAGAACCACAGAGGTTGTCTGTCGCATGTGAAAGCGGCGTATCCACAAGCTGTTGGCATAGCTAGTGGTAGTTGTAGTTTATATAATATTGGAATTGGCAGTAGTTCTAGTAGTCGGAGGTGTAGTTTTGGTCGTGTGTAGTAGACAGTATTCACATTGTTATTGTAGTAGTAGCGAATATGGTATAGGAAGTATTGCAGTCATTGGTAAATAACATATTTAAGTAGTATTTATATAAATAGTAGCTGTCGTAGTAGTCACAGTTGTATTATTAGAGGTCTAACATTTATGTTTGATTTCTTTGATTTTCTTGCTTTGTATGCGGACTGGTACGTAGTTGTACTGAGAAACTGAACTACACATGTATTATTGTACTCTATTTGATCGTGTATTGTTCACTGATGCATCTGGTGTATTACTTAAAACGCTGAACAACTTACACAATTGTTCTTGTGTTGGCTGTCTTTTCTGTGACACTACTCAGCAGTTTTTTTTATGCTTTTCCACAAAATAAAGTTATTACATATATCCCGCCCAAATCTATTCTTTTTCTTTTCTTAATTCAATATAAAGAATTCTATTTTGATTATATTCAACGCCTCATATCCCCATATTTACCCCTTTCGTAAATGTAAATACACTATTTGTATCACCGGGTTTGTCTAGGCCATTGTTATTTAACCTGGGTTGGCGAGATTTTGTTTGTGATGGACGGCAGTCCTGGAAAAGGGATGGACAAAAGTTGCAGGCAAGTACACAAATAACTCTCACATAGGAATGAGGAGCTCCTTACGACGACGTTTCGGTCCGACTTGGACCATTTACAAAGTCAGTGTAACTGCAAATGGTCCAAGTTGGACCGAAACATCGTGGTAAGCTCCCCTCTCCTATGTGCGGGTTATTTGTGTAATTGTTCGTCACAGTATTGTGACTTTGTTCTTTGCAAGTAAGTATTGGTAAGCTGATGCAACTCCTTTTATGTATAACATAAGAGAAGCAGGTGGCCGAACAGGAAGGGCAGATGATGCCAACATTATATTTGGGTGAACAAGGTTTCTCAGTTTTAATTTTAATCAAGACAGAAAGAAATCGTTTTGAATGCTGATCTGCCTCATGCAAGGCGCACTCGAAAGTCGTATAGTGTTACAATTTTAGCTAATAGTAGGCAAAGTACAACAGTAGCCAAGCCACCTAATTACAAAAAAAACACACATTCATAATATTAATGGTAAACAGTACTGACGAGTTGAAGAATTAGACACCTGTGTTCAACATGTGTATTGAAAAGTTGCTGCTAGGCTGAGGGACGGATTTCCATGTACCTGAATCTTCAGTCTTCTGTTTTTTTCTTTGTTGTATCGATAAAGCCACTGACTGGCGAAACGTCTACAGAATAAAAGATACCCAGTAGCACATGTGTCTAATTGTTCATTCGTAATTATACCTGTCATTCTTTAATTTTGTATTTTTCAGTAAAAATATTTTTTATTGTGAAAAACAGGTTATTTATTTAGTAATATTGCAATACAAAACTGATAAAGACAGAACATTAAAACAGCTATTTCGTTAATTTAGCTAAATTTAGAATTTTAGATAAATTTAGAAAAAAATGGTGCCGTGGTTAGATTTGTCAGTTTTTCCAGTAGGGTTGGACATGAAGGAAGGTTGAACAGCACTCGTCTACGTCCTTCACTGAATCTAAACTCAGTTTCGTATTTCAATTTCGCCAGTTTTGAATGGGGTTTTGAAGTGTACAGCAGCATTGTAGTCTAGAGAGTACTGCTTGTTTAAAGAGTATCATTATTGATTTAGGATCTCTTTCTTTTGAAGATTGTTATCCAGCCTATAATTTTTTTCTTTGCAGTTTTGATAATAACACTATTGTTCCTTGAACGCAAGATCTTTCAACATGTTTACTTCCAGATCTGTTATATTCTTCTTTCATTCCATACACAGTTTGCGTTAGGTGATCTGTGCCTTTTTTTTCTTAAATTTATCCATAGCTGAAATACATCAGAACTTCATGTGTACGTCTTGGAGCCTACTGGAAGATTTGGTTGGTGTACACTGAAATGAAGGTTTGCTCCTCGGTGGATGCCACTCTCTTACAAACCCAGTATCATATACGAAGGATGATGCAGTGTATTTTTATCAATCGGATATAAGTATGAAAAATATTCTTGGGGCGAGTACTGTGAAGGTCTGATTTGTTTGAAAATTGGAGTCTAGCTTTTTTTTTTATTTAGTAAAATTGGTTACACGCAGAGTGTATGGTTATATCGCATATGATAACTTGTGGGAACAAACGTTAGCTTTGTGTGTAGAGAACAAAGAGGGGTAGTAATGGAAGGGAATGTGCTTACCAAGTTTTTTCTTTATAGAGTGAGACATTGTCCAATAAGCCCTTGTTTTGCAACATTTGTGTATGTCGTCATTGGCCAACATCTACTGGGTTGTAACCTCACGGGTTGTGTCATACCTGCTGTGTATGGGAGCAGTGGGTGTAATGGGTGCAGTATGGTGGTGTGGGCAGGTGAGGTGTCAAGTAAGGTGAGAGGCTGAGTGATAATCAGAGTCGCTAGTCATGAGTGTAAACACGACCATTCCCAGCCCAGCCTACCTCGCCTTCCTCCTGGTAACACGTTTATGTACTCTCTACACATCCTTGGACATCCCTTGTGATTTACCTGTGATCTATTTCCAGAGTTTTCTTGTTCTCTCGGTCCACCATCCCACATATCCATCATAGCCTGGTTGGTTTGGAAAGGAGTAGAATTAGGGGGGATATGAATGAAGTGTACAGATGGAACACAGAAATAAATAAAGGGGATATACATAACTGAAAATATCTAACCTAAGACATGGGACTCACAGCAATGGATTCAAGGTGAAGAAATCTAGATTTAGAAAGGATATTGGGAAGTACTTGTTTGGTAATAGAGTTTAATTAAGTGGAACAAACTCCCAGGTTTCAAGAACTTTGGGTAGCTTTAAATATAGGTTGGACGGGTTCATGGGTGGGTGTGAATGGGATCTGGCTAGCATGGTCCAGTAGCCCTGCTTCAATGTCCCTTTGTTCTTATGTTCTAGTGATCCAGTTTCCTCATGAATACCTCGAACTTGTGCCTGCAATATTTCCTCCAGGTCTTACGCAAGAAGATTTTGGCAAATTCCAGAAATTAAAAATTATATAGGTAAGGACGAAATAAGTTATATACAAAGTTACAAGTGACACGGTTCTCAGACTGTGTTTCCATTGGAAACCTTTGTGCCTCTTCCCTGGGACGCGATGCACAAAGTCAGCAATACGACAAGTTGATTAATAACACACTTGTGTATATTTACTGACGAAACATTTCTCCTGTGCTGCAGGTTTTGTCAGTCGAAGACAAAGATGAATTACAATCCTGGCGACAGTGTTGCACTTGTGCCTGGTTCATCAGTTGGCCTGGTCAACCAGCCTGGTTGACCAGGCAAGCACCAGACGAGCCTGGCCCATGGCCGGGCTCAGAGAGTAGATACTCTCGAAACTCTTCAAAGGTATATCAAAGGTAAAGGTTCCTGTTTACTGCCAGATGAACAAGGGCAGTAGGTGTAAAGAGACTCCCATATGCCTCTATTCACCAGGATTGAGCATAAGTCCTTCAGTTGTTAGCTCAACGTGTTACCACTGCTCAACCAACCAGCCACCACGGAGTGGTAGAGAGGCGTTGGGGAACGGTGAAGATTCTACTTAGGAATATGGAGAAGTGAAGAATAATTTGGGGAGGGGCTAAGACAACACTGTTGAAGAGGAAGTAGTGGGAACTCCAGGTCTCGAGTGGAGGGAAAGGGAGGAGTCTTCTCATAGTTAATGGTTCCTGTGGGA
This sequence comes from Cherax destructor, assembly GCA_009830355.1. Lineage (NCBI taxonomy): Eukaryota > Metazoa > Arthropoda > Malacostraca > Decapoda > Parastacidae > Cherax > Cherax destructor. The sequence goes on along the minus strand of WNWK01002570.1, from coordinate 175,693 downwards.
ACATCTTGGCCTTGTGTTGTCAACGTGTACCTCTATTTTCAACCTATTCTTATTTTAAATGTGTTATTTATTTTGAGGTTAGTTCTAAGCGTCAGTTGTTAACGCTTCATAACTTAATTTTTTTTAGCTTTTTATTTTAAGTTAGGTTTGATATGGTTAGGTTAGATTACATTAACCTATAAAAACATATTTAACTACGAATAGGCAAATCAAGAAAAAGGCCACGACACATCTTGAAACAAGGTGTCCGAGCGTGACCAGGAAACGTTCAAACATGCACGACTATCACTTGTAGTGGGCAAAAAATAGGTTACCATTTTGTCATCATTTTTTATTACTGGCGCAGAGCTGTGTTTGTGTGTCTCTTCTTAATTGAGTTTGTCTTTGTTTTAAAGAGTTTGGTTGTAGCACATTACCTTCTCGTTTATACCAGCCGCATTCTACTACGCTATTTGGGATACCTTTTTTATTCATTCAAAATTGTGGCCTCTTCTTCTTGTCTATGAGGCCATAAAATATTCTTTATATATTTTTCCTCATGCTTTTATGACCTCGTTTGTGTGTTCACTCACCAACCTGTACTCTAGGTCCCTCACTCCGCCTTCGAGACTAATACACTTCTTAACATCCCTAATTGAGTAACTAGATAAGCTAGGTTGTGATGGATATGTAGCCCTGCTAGCCGCTGGCAGCAGTAGCATGGTTGATGGGGCAGTCATCACTGAGAGTAAGACTCTAAACCTGTAACAAGTGTGAATGAACTCTGGTCCACGTTCTCTTATTGGTGCTGATGGAATCGCATCTTTTCTGTAAGTATTTTTTAGTATCTTTCATTGCAGTTTTTAGTATAGTGTTTAGATTAGATATTTGACCTTCCTGGTGTCGATTCCAGATGTCATCTCGCCCAGTGCCTCGTCCTCTAGACCAGGCTAGTATAACAATAATAATAATAATAATAATAATAATAATAATAATAATAGTACTAGTAATACGAGTACTAGTATTATTATGGAAAGGGTGGAGAAATCGGGGTTTATTTAAAGAGGAGGGTAGCTTAATTCCTTGAATCAAGATCCCTTCACTAGCTTCAAAGGATCTGCTGGAAAAGCTAACACTAAGTCATGACTTGTGGTTTTGTCTGTGTTTTAAGAGGATGAGTAAGGGTAAAGGTGGAAGGCCGGTGCCTTGCCGAACTGCATAATGTTTGATTGTGATAGATATCCAGAAGCACTCTTGTTAACTTCTGAGCCTGTGTATTATGAGCCTAGTTCCCGGGTCTTCTGTGTATACATGCGCTCTTGTGCTACCGTATTTCATATATATATATATATATATATATATATATATATATATATATTATATATATATATATATATATATATATATATATATATATATATATATATATATTTTTATATCCTGTTAACTCTTCTGAGGCCTATTTCTAGATCCCTATGCTCTTGTGCTATCGTCCACAGGATGGATATTGTGTGAACAATAAACTATCCGCTTCGGAGGCAAAATCTAAAAAGAAAAAATCCCTCTTACTCCTTCCTTTCCTTTTCCATCACCTCTCTTACCTCCCTTTCTTTCCCTTCCCCCTTACTCAACTATTGCACTCACATGACATAAGTTGCATTGCACTCACATGACATAAGTTACATCATGCTCTCACATGATACAGCTTTTGTAGTTATTAGTTGCCACATGATACAGGTTGTAAGTATTGTCTTGTTACGTGATGAAGATGCAGGTTGTAAGTAGTCTTGTTACGTGATGAAGATGCAGGTTGTAAGTAGTCTTACGTGAAGATGCAGGTTGTAAGTAGTCTTGTTACGTGATGAATATGCAGGTTGTAAGTAGTCTTGTTACGTGATGAAGATGCAGGTTGTAAGTAGTCTTGTTACGTGATGAATATGCAGGTTGTAAGTAGTCTTGTTACGTGATGAAGATGCAGGTTGTAAGTAGTCTTGTTACGTGATGAAGATGCAGGTTGTAAATAGTCTTGTTACGTGATGAAGATGCAGGTTGTAAGTAGTCTTGTTACGTGATGAAGATGCAGGTTGTAAGTAGTCTTGTTACGTGATGAAGATGCAGGTTGTAAGTAGTCTTGTTACGTGATGAAGATGCAGGTTGTAAGTAGTCTTACGTGAAGATGCAGGTTGTAAGTAGTCTTGTTACGTGATGAGTATGCAGGTTGTAAGTAGTCTTGTTACGTGATGAAGATGCAGGTTGTAAGTAGTCTTGTTACGTGATGAATATGCAGGTTGTAAGTAGTCTTGTTACGTGATGAAGATGCAGGTTGTAAGTAGTCTTGTTACGTGATGAAGATGCAGGTTGTAAATAGTCTTGTTACGTGATGAAGATGCAGGTTGTAAGTAGTCTTGTTACGTGATGAAGATGCAGGTTGTAAGTAGTCTTGTTACGTGATGAAGATGCAGGTTGTAAGTAGTCTTGTTACGTGATGAAGATGCAGGTTGTAAGTAGTCTTACGTGAAGATGCAGGTTGTAAGTAGTCTTGTTACGTGATGAATATGCAGGTTGTAAGTAGTCTTGTTACGTGATGAAGATGCAGGTTGTAAGTAGTCTTGTTACGTGATACAGGTGTATGATGCCTTTGTTTCTCTCACTGCACTTATTCCTCTCTGGTGGTAATATTTTGTTTACCATCTATCCTAGCACGCGATGATTTCAGTAGGCTTGGGTAAACTTAAATATAACATCTTACAATGTGTTATTTATGTTTAAACGTGATGGAGAGGTCAGTCAACAGAAGGCTTGCATCTACTGGGAAAGCTCCACAGAGCTGGCGATCTTATGATTTACGCCCACCCGTGAAAATGTCCTTTTCTGTTTCTGATAAATATAATACTACCACCTTTTTTTCTGCCTCCCTCCCACATCCCCATCCTCTCTTCCTTGATATTTCTCCCAGCCCTCTCCCTGTTCACACCCTTCTTGCCCATGGTTAAAGGGCCTTGAAGACGCAAACCTCATTGTTATGGACCTCCCCACGACAAGAGTGGTGGGGTGTTTGTGTTGGTGGGAAGGGGAGGGCTGTTAGTGAGGGTGTTGGTGAGAGTGGGAAGGTTGTTGGTGAAAGGAAGAGGATTGTGTTTGTAGGAGTGGGAGGGGAAGGAATGAGTGGGAGGGTAGTGTTGGTGAGTGGGGCTGGTGGGAGGGTAGTGTTGGTGACTGGTTCTGGTGGGAGGGTAGTTTTGGTGAGTGGTTCTGGTGGGAGGGGAAGATTGTGTTGGTGGGTTGGGAGACTAGTATTACTAGTGGTGATCGAGTATACCTCCGCGGCATGTGCTAGGCTGGTCTTTTCTAAAAAAAAAAAAAAAAAAAGCCATTCAAGATCCTCAGTAAATAATCCATTAGATTCTACATTGTTTATTTTAGGCTTTTAATACTCATCATCAGGGTGGATCCTTCCCCCCACCTGATATAATATGTTTACGAGTTTTAAAAGGTCCTAAAGTTCACACTAAGGATGGGCCGATACCGTCAAGCTTAGCCGATACTGGTATGTACCGACACCGATACTTTGGCATACCTCTTGCTCACAAGAAGACTAGTCTAGGGCTGTACGGTATATACCATAAGACACTGTAGAATATGACCCTGACGACTCCGGAAGAGATGACTAGAGAAGATCTATGGCATATAAGATAATCTGTGGAATTCATAGGGTGGATTCCTGGAGGTAGGTGGAGTCGATCTCCGGGGTCACTGTCCCCCGCGGCCCAGTCCCAAACCAAGTTTTTAGGTTGATGGCCTGTTCGACCAAACTGTTTGTGCCAACTCATAAGGAACTGACTTTATGATTTTATCAAGTTCCCCTTAAAGATCGCCAGAGGTTTGTTAACAATTCTAATTATTGACAAAATGAGTGTGTGATGAGTCTTGGTTACCTTACGCTTTTGAAGTTTTCTTGACTCACGAAATCGTATTGACACGATTGCAAACAAACCATACCACGGGTGGGGTTCGAACCCCACCCGTGGTATGGTTTGAAGTTATCTCTTAGTGTACTTATCTTGCCCCTTCTTTTCGTTGGAGGTATTATGCACTGTGTGCGAATTTGTGAGCTACAACAAGGATGCGGGAAGAATAAACAATGTATTCTGGCTTGAAAAATGTTCGCCTATTCTACTAATTTTTAAATAAAACTAGCTACTGTTTCCTCTTCGGTGTGTGACTTAGTTGTGAAAATCGGGCGTAAATGTAAACTAAAAACACAGACGAGTCACATGGACGTTAAAAAGTACTTTTCAATCTCAGGAAGTAGAGAAGTAATCTGAACTGGCTGAGGAAATGGTAGATGCAAATTTAAACACACCTTTTAAGAATACGTATCTAGTTATTATAGGGTTAAAGGAAACTGAAAGAAACTGCTGTACATAACACACTGCTCGTGAAGATAAACAAGTCAGTTATGTTAGAAATGGTTTATCGTAAAGTTTATGAACAAGTTGGGTGAGCGTGGTGGAAAGGCAGTGGAGGCAAACTTTGCACCAGGAATCTTAAGTTGGTAAGAGTTTGAGCATGGTAGCATCTAGCTACACAGCTTAGAGATGAATTAGACACGTGTGCAACATCGGGGTATCTTTACCCAGATGTTGCACATGTGTCTAATTCATCATCCTGTCGGTATTAAATACCACTGATATACATGAAGCTTAGGGAAGCTGTGCCGGGAGCTGCAGTTAAACCTCCGCAGACACACCAAGGTGAGTACACCCATTCACCTATCTCACCACCTTCCCTCTCACCCATCACACACTCCTACATACAACCCACTTTAGCCACACTTACAACCACACATAACCAACATAACCCGAACCAGCATGGCTTTAGAGCGGGACGATCATGCCTGTCACAGCTGCTGAACCATTATGACAGAATTACGGAGGCATTGGAGGACGACCAAAACGCAGATGTGATTTACACAGATTTTGCAAAGGCGTTTGACAAATGCGATCATGGAGTGATAGCGCACAAAATGAGGGCCATGGGCATTACGGGGAAGGTAGGCAGATGGATTTTTGAGTTCCTAACACACAGAACACAAAAAGTAGTAGTGAACAGGGCAAGATCCAGCATCAGCGAGGTCAAAAGCTCAGTGCCCCAAGGCACTGTCCTGGCACCTCTGCTGTTTCTCATCCTCATAGCAGACATAGATAAAAACACCCAGCACACTTTTGTATCATCATTTGCAGATGACACTAAAATAAGCATGAAAGTCACTACGGTAGAGGACACTGAAAAATTACAGGAGGACATAAGCAGGGTCTTCCAATGGGCAGTGGAGAACAACATGACGTTCAATGGTGATAAGTTTCAGCTGCTTAGGTATGGAAAAAATGAAGAACTCAAAAGGAACACTATATACAAAACGCAAGAGGGTCACCACATAGAACGAAAGGAACACGTAAAGGACTTGGGAATAATTATGTCTGCTGATCTGTCGTTTAAAGACTATAACAAGACAAAGATCACAACAGCCAGGAAGATGACGGGGTGGGTATTGAGAACTTTCAAAACAAGGAAATAATGCCGATGGTGACACTATTCAAATCGCTAGTGCTCCCTCACTTAGAATACTGCTCAGTGCTGACGGCCCCGTTCAGGGCAGGAGAAATAGCAGAGCTGGAACAAATCCAGAGATCGTTTACGGCTCACATTGAGCCATTGAAACATCTAAATTATTGGGAACGCCTTCAAGTCTTGAACATGTACTCATTGGAGCGGAGGAGAGAGAGATACATGATAATATATACATGGAAAGTACTTGAGGGCCTGGTCACAAATCTGCACACTGCCATAACAACATACTGGAGTGAGAGATATGGGAGAAAGTGTAAAATAAACCCAGTGAGGAGCAGGGGTGCGGTGGGGACAATACGGGAGCACTGTATTAACATCCGGGGTCCCAGACTATTCAACATCTTACCAGAAGATATCCGAAACACGGCTGGAACCAGTGTAGAAGCCTTCAAGAGGAAACTGGACAAATATCTTCACCAGGTGCCAGATCAACCAGGCTGTGATGGATATGTGGGGCAGCGGGCCTCCAGCAGCAACAGCCTGGTTGACCAGGCAAGCACCAGACGAGCCTGGCCCATGGCCGGGCTCAGAGAGTAGATACTCTCGAAACTCTTCAAAGGTATATCAAAGGTACACACCAGTCACCCACCCTCCCTCAACTCACACCTCATTTCCAGACCCTAACCCATAGTTACACACCCGTCATCTACCTTAACCCAATTTTACATACTCCTTCAATCCACCCTCCCACTCTGCCTCCTTCCCTCCCACCCTGGCAACCTCCAACATAGATTTGAGAACACCACATCGATTGCTTAATTTGCATGGCGTAGGTCAGTGGTATGGGAAGTGTGGGTGTGGACCTCAGAGCCTACACCAGGGCCAGCACTGGAGCCTACACCAGGGCCAGCACTGGAGCCTACACCAGGGCCAGCACTGGAGCCTACACCAGGGCCAGCACTGGAGCCTACACCAGGGCCAGCACTGGAGCCTACACCAGGGCCAGCACTGGAGCCTACACCAGGGCCAACACTGGAGCCTACACCAGGGCCAGCACTGGAGCCTACACCAGGGCCAGCACTGGAGCCTACACCAGGGCCAGCACTGGAGCCTACACCAGGGCCAGCACTGGAGCCTACACCAGGGCTAGCACTGGAACCTACACCAGGGCCAGCACTTGAGCCTACACCAGGGCCAGCACTGGAGCCTACGCCAGGGCCAGCACTGGAGCCTACACCAGGGCCAGCACTGGAGGCTACACCAGGGCCAGCACTGGAGCCTACGCCAGGGCCAGCACTGGAGCCTACACCAGGGCCAGCACTGGAGCCTACGCCAGGGCCAGCACTGGAGCCTACACCAGGGCCAACACTGGAGCCTACACCAGGGCCAGCACTGGAGCCTACACCAGGGCCAGCACTGGAGCCTACACCAGGGCCAACACTGGAGCCTACACCAGGGCCAGCACTGGAGCCTACACCAGGGCCAGCACTGGAGCCTACACCAGGGCCAGCACTGGAGCCTACACCAGGGCCAGCACTGGAGGCTACACCAGGGCCAGCACTGGAGCCTACGCCAGGGCCAGCACTGGAGCCTACACCAGGGCCAGCACTGGAGCCTACGCCAGGGCCAGCACTGGAGCCTACACCAGGGCCAACACTGGAGCCTACACCAGGGCCAGCACTGGAGCCTACACCAGGGCCAGCACTGGAGCCTACACCAGGGCCAACACTGGAGCCTACACCAGGGCCAGCACTGGAGCCTACACCAGGGCCAGCACTGGAGCCTACACCAGGGCCAGCACTGGAGCCTACACCAGGGCCAGCACTGGAGCCTACACCAGGGCCAGCACTGGAGCCCACAACGGGGCCATACAATGAGATTTACTTCGGGGCCTACACCAGAGCCTACAATGGGGTCAACACCAAGACCTACACCAGGGCCTGCACTAGAGCCTACAACGGAGCCTACAGCGGGGCCTCCATCGGAGCCTAACATCGAAGCCTCCACCGGAGCCTACACCTCGGCCACAGGCATACGGACACAAGCTGTGCACGCACAACCTGCCCTCATTTGCATATTTGTCTAGTTTACACTTTGTGGGAAGAGAAGTGGGGATGGAGGAAGTGTTGCTGGTGTGGAGGATGGAGGGAGTGTATATCTCCCGTATGATTTGGGACTAGGCTCTCTAGTACCTTCATTTATACATTATCGCTAATCTCTCTCTCGCCTTCTTTCCAGAGAGTATATTTTCAGTTCCTTGAGGTGTTTCCAGTACGTTAAATACTTTATTGGTTCTGTACAAGCGGAAACCCCTCTTATTATTGTTTCCAGCTCTGCTGTCTCGCCCTCTTTGAACGCTGGTGTCAACACTAAGCAGTACTCCAAGCGAGAGGACTGTCTTGGGGTACTGAGATTTTTGCATTGCTAAGGCTAGATTATACATTGTTTACTACTACTACTCTTTGTGTTATGTTTGTTAGGAAAATTGTAAATCAATTTGTTTAGTTTTTCTTTTAAACCCATTGAGCTTTGTTTATGTGTTATTACTCCATGATCGCCTTAGCAACGACCCTGTACACTACGTCTACACAGTGGGATTCTTCTCAGGTTTCAGTAATTTTATCCTAGTGATTTAGTTGTGACTAACCTGGGTTATGCAGGTTATGTTTTTGCATTAATTTTTTTTTTACTTGGTGTCTCTTCACCCTTTCAGATATTTTTATTGTGTGATTTTAGTGCCACTGGGCTGTAGATTTTTTTGTCACAGCTCTACTGCCGCTTTTGTATAGAGGAGCTATGACTGCACTTTTTAAGATCTTTGGGATTTCATCCTCCAAATTTTGCTAGTGTTCGTGGTAGTGGTAGTTTGCATTTCTTTACAAATAGAGAGTTGCACGAGTCTTGACAAGATGCTGCATGTGTGGACATGCCACGCTTGCTAGCATCATCTGAACCTTGGAAGGAAGGGGCTTCCTCTCTGCTTCCCTTAAATTCTAAGTTAACAGAGAAGGGGATATAACCTTCCCACAGGGTGAAGTCTTCTCAAATTAACAATGCACTGCACGAAACAGTGTACTTGTTGCATGTGTATTATAGTATACCGTTATATGGGGAGGATGTAGTCAGTACCTGGTCCACTTTGCAACCCCTCCTCCAATTACACCGCCTGTACTTATTGGCAGTCCAAAAATAAAAGTATATGAAGAGGTAGTGTAGGCAAACACTGTGCACAGTTTCAAGAGCAGATATGATCGGACCTTGAAGGCAAGATAATAATGACCTGTTTGGTAAGTATTGAGAGACTGGACTAAAAACTATGCCTCGACCCCTGCAAGCACATCCAGATCAGTACGTAGCAGTACCACCTAACTTCTCACACTACAGGCACACGAGGAGATGCCCAACACCGTGCTGGAGGCAGAGAGCAACACCAACTTTATACACACCACTGCGCCAACTATACATACAAACATTATCTCAGTCCACAGCAGGATTCGAACCTGCAAACTCGGCATCATAGTTTGCAGGTTCAGAGTTTAGTTCCATGATCTGGAATGATATCGTTCCAGACCGTGGAGCTGAACTCTTCTCCAGGCTGAGGGACTGATTACATCATCTTCCTTTCACTACTCCTACTGCCTCTGTATTTTGACTGAAGAAGCCTACTGTGTAGGCTATCAACAATAAAGATACCCAACTGTTGCACATATGTCTTCATCATCAACAGGTAGGTGAGCATACCATTTATACACTGATGACTTAATAAAGCACTACACAGAGCGAAACATGGCTTGATAAAGCACTACACAGAGCGAAACATGGCTTGATAAAGCACTACACAGAGCGAAACATTGTCTCAACAAAAGCTTGTTGTGTGTGTTCTTCAGTAATGTCGGCAGTACGCTATTTGGATCGTGTCCCGTCAAATAGATAGGCGTGCGTATGTACAAAGCAGGGGCAAAGGGACAATACTATAAGTGTGTAGGTGTATGCGTGTGTGAGTGTGTGTGTGTGCACCACAAGTGAGCAAAGGTGTGTGTGTGTGCACCACAAGTGAGCAAAGGTGTGTGTGTGTGCACCACAAGTGAGCAAAGGTGTGTGTGTGTGCACCACAAGTGAGCAAAGGTGTGTGGGCTGGGGTCATAGTCTGCTGGCTGGCCCCACACACCAAACGCTTATTAATGTCTGGCTGTCTAATATCTTCACTGTATTTAACGAGGTGGGGGAGGCAGGCAGGGAGTGAGATATGAAGAGACGGGATGAGGTAGGAAGCCGGAGCGAGAGAGAGAGGGAAGGATTTGTTTTTATAAGAACATAGGAAAGAAGGATCACTGCAGCAGGCCTACTGGCCCATGCTAGGCATGTCCAAGTCACCTACTGGCCTAAGCTAGTCAGGTCCAAATAGATGCTTCAGTAGGGTGCTGCTGCCCTTATTAAGAGCAAAAGAAGGAAGATTCACTGAAGGAAGCTTAATGACCAGTGTTAGGTAGGTCCAACTCACACCCGCTCTTGTACTTATCCAACCTATTTATAAGGCTACCCAAAGTTCTGGCTTCAGTGACACTACTCGGGAGTTTGTTCCACTCGTCCACAAAACAAAAAGTTAGCTATATTTCCTTGTTATATTCCATCACACAGGATGGGTTACGTACATGGTGTCGAAACGGGGTAGGGAGGGAGGGAAGGGGATGAAAGAAGAGAGAGAGAGAGAGCGAAGGAAGGAGGGAGGGAGTGATTGAAGAGAGGAGAGTGAGATGAGAGAGGACGTTGCATAGGTACCGTAGCACAAAGTACAGGGTTGGCGTGGGTCAGTCTCTGTGACTATAGCTCAGGTTACATGCCAAGATCACTCATCTATTTTATTATTATTTTATTAATGGGGAAGTCCCTGAGCGATGGGAGGCAGTTACCTTTGATATACCTTTGAAGAGTTTCGAGAGTATCTACTCTCTGAGCCCGGCCATGGGCCAGGCTCGTCTGGTGCTTGCCTGGTCAACCAGGCTGTTGCTGCTGGAGGCCCGCTGCCCCACATATCCATCACAGCCTGGTTGATCTGGCACCTGGTGAAGATATTTGTCCAGTTTCCTCTTGAAGGCTTCTACACTGGTTCCAGCCGTGTTTCGGATATCTTCTGGTAAGATGTTGAATAGTCTGGGACCCCGGATGTTAATACAGTGCTCCCGTATTGTCCCCACCGCACCCCTGCTCCTCACTGGATTTATTTTACACTTTCTCCCATATCTCTCACTCCAGTATGTTGTTATGGCAGTGTGCAGATTTGGGACCAGGCCCTCAAGTACTTTCCATGTATATATTATCATGTATCTCTCTCTCCTCCGCTCCAATGAGTACATGTTCAAGACTTGAAGGCGTTCCCAATAATTTAGATGTTTCAATGGCTCAATGTGGAGCCGTAAACGATCTCTGGATTTGTTCCAGCTCTGCTATTTCTCCTGCCCTGAACGGGGCCGTCAGCACTGAGCAGTATTCTAAGTGAGGGAGCACTAGCGATTTGAATAGTGTCACCATCGGCATTATTTCCCTTGTTTTGAAAGTTCTCAATACCCACCCCGTCATCTTCCTGGCTGTTGTGATCTTTGTCTTGTTATGGTCTTTAAACGACAGATCAGCAGACATAATTATTCCCAAGTCCTTTACGTGTTCCTTTCGTTCTATGTGGTGACCCTCTTGCGTTTTGTATATAGTGTTCCTTTTGAGTTCTTCATTTTTTCCATACCTAAGCAGCTGAAACTTATCACCATTGAACGTCATGTTGTTCTCCACTGCCCATTGGAAGACCCTGCTTATGTTAGGTTCGTTAGGTTAGGTTCGTTCCGAGGAAGGGGAGCGTAGCTTTGATTCTTTGGCTCCAAGAGAACTTTTATTATGGAGGTGACGTAGTGTCAAATGTTTTGTGGTTGGCTGCATATTTACATCTCAGGATTGGTGAGTGCGCAGGCGCGTGCCGGGAGCTGCCCTAGCCTGTGCCCAGGTGCCCTGGCGTGTGGCAGGGTATGGCTGGGTAGAGTAAGGGCAGACAGTGGAGGCGCCACCGTGGCGCTCCCAAACTGGTTCCTTCCTCCTAGTCAAATGTGGACCCCCGTGGCAGCCCTTGTTGTCAATACTCCAACTTACCTTCCTCATCCTCTCTCTCTCTCTCTCTCATCTTCGTACCTCTACTCTTCATATCTTCCCTCCCTTCCCATATTCTTCCTTTTCTCTTCGTTCACTTCTTTCTTGTCCCGGTATCACTAACTCGCCACCCAAGGTTATTGACCTCCTCACTGCTGCTGCTGTTGCTAGTGCTTTTGTTGTTTCTCCTGCTGTTGCTGCTGCTGTTGTTGCTGGGCTGCTACTTTTGCTGTTGTTTTTATTGTTGTTGCTGCTACTTCCCTTACGTTTGATATACCTTTGATGAGTTTCGAAAGTCTTTCTACTCCCGGAGCCCGGCCATTGGTCAGGCTCGTTTGGTGCTTGCCTGTTTCTGCTGAAGCCGTCGCCGCCGTCGCTGCTATAATGGGCATAGCGGTTTGTGGGCGTGGTGATTTATACCTGGGCGCCTGGTGATTTTTGTGGCTATGATAATTTTTGGTAGTTGCGAGGAGTTTTGTCTATGGTTGTGATGATTTTTGTCTGTGATGATTCCTGCGTAGGTTCAAAATGGACCTCGTAGCTTCAAGGTCGTTCTCCTTGTTTCAAGGTTCTCCTCCAAGGTCGCTGCTGGTGGTGAGGTCACGGGCAAACAAAATGAATAAATTAAAAGATACTTAGTGTAAACAAAACCTCAGTGTGTAGACATTGTCTTGCCTTATGCTTGCCCTCTTTTCATGTATTCTTACTCTCTCCCGTAAGCTTGAAAAGGTCCAAAAGTTTTCAACCCGACTAGCCCGAGAGCGGAAGGCAGTAGGTTGGTAGACAGTATCCATTAAAGAAGGTATTAGTCATGAGTGTGAAACTGAAGCCTTCCAAAAATTCTATGCTCTGACTGGATTTCTGGTCCTTTCTGTCTCATGTATATGTAAGACGACGGGTAAATCTTACATAATTTTACTTGCATTCAGTTTGCACTTTACTCTCTCGTGCGTTTCTTAATAGTTCTTATTTCTGTAAGGTGTCCTCTAGAATTTGGGATTCCTGATCTGAAATCTTGACGAGAGAGCGATGGTACCCAGAACTACTAATATATATAACAAGAGGGTGTTCACTATGAGAAAACTAAACTATTAAAATTGACGACTCTGCAAAAGAGGACGACTAGGGTGGGACTGGATTACGATATACAAGATACTCACAGCAATTGATCGGACTGATAGGGGCAGACTGAAATGCGAGAATCAAGAACAAGAGGACACATAGAAAATCTAAAAATAACAAGACTCACGGGGGATGTTAGATAGCCTAAGACTTTGTAGTCTACACCGAGGATCCCTGCTTTAGAACTGTCTACCATTTTCATTAAAGACTTTACTAGATGGCTGAGGTAAGGTTGGTGAAGGTAAATTCCATACATAGTTTTAACAAGAGGGGCCGGGAGCCAATTGTTAATTACACTTATACTCACGCGCGCTGGCACTCAGTATCAGGAAGTAGTGGGTGAGAACTGGAGTGTGTGGATTCACTGCACATTCATGTTGGATACCTACTTACCTTGCTGTCTAAATCACCGTTACATTATGACACCACTCAGTCCTTCTGAAAGACTGTACTCAGTCTTTCTGGAAGACTGTACTCAGTCCTTCTGGAAGACTGTACTCAGTCCTTCTGGAAGACTGTACTCAGTCCTTCTGGAAGACTGTACTCAGTCCTTCTGAAAGACTGTACTCAGTCCTTCTGGAAGACTGTACTCAGTCCTTCTGGAAGACTGTACTCAGTTCTTCTGGAAAACTGTACTCAGTCCTTCTGAAAGACTGTACTCAGTCCTTCTGGAAAACTGTATCAGTCCTTCTGGAAGACTGTACTCAGTCCTTCTGGAAGACTGTACTCAGTACTTCTGAAAGACTGTACTCAGTCCTTCTGGAAAACTGTACCCAGTCCTTCTGGAAGACTGTACTCAGTCCTTCTGGAAGACTGTACTCAGTCCTTCTGGAAGACTGTACTCAGTCCTTCTGGAAGACTGTACTCAGTCCTTCTGGAAGACTGTACTCAGTCCTTCTGAAAGACTGTACTCAGTCCTTCTGAAAGACTGTACTCAGTCCTTCTGAAAGACTGTACTCAGTCCTTCTGGAAGACTGTACTCAGTCCTTCTGGAAGACTGTACTCAGTCCTTCTGGAAGACTGTACTCAGTCCTTCTAGAAGACTGTACTCAGTCCTTCTGGAAGACTGTACTCAGTCCTTCTGGAAGACTGTACTCAGTCCTTCTGGAAGACTGTACTCAGTCCTTCTGGAAGACTGTACTCAGTCCTTCTGAAAGACTGTACTCAGTCCTTCTGGAAGACTGTACTCAGTCCTTCTGGAAGACTGTACTCAGTCCTTCTGGAAGACTGTACTCAGTCCTTCTGAAAGACTATATCAAAGACTGTACTCAGTCCTTCTGAAAGACTATATCAAAGACTGTACTCAGTCCTTCTGAAAGACTGTACTCAGTCCTTCTGGAAGACTGTACTCAGTCCTTCTGAAAGACTGTACTCAGTCCTTCTGGAAAACTGTACTCAGTCCTTCTGAAAGACTGTACTCAGTCCTTCTGGAAGACTGTACTCAGTCCTTCTGAAAGACTGTACTCAGTCCTTCTGGAAAACTGTACTCAGTCCTTCTGAAAGACTGTACTCAGTCCTTCTGGAAAACTGTACTCAGTCCTTCTGAAAGACTGTATTCAGTCCTTCTGGAAGACTGTACTCAGTCCTTCTGAAAGACTATATCAAAGACTGTACTCAGTCCTTCTGGAAGACTGTACTCAGTTCTTCTGGAAGACTGTACTCAGTTCTTCTGGAAGACTGTACTCAGTTCTTCTGGAAGACTGTACTCAGTTCTTCTGGAAGACTGTACTCAGTTCTTCTGGAAGACTGTACTCAGTTCTTCTGGAAGACTGTACTCAGTTCTTCTGGAAGACTGTACTCAGTTCTTCTGGAAGACTGTACTCAGTTCTTCTGGAAGACTGTACTCAGTTCTTCTGGAAGACTGTACTCAGTTCTTCTGGAAGACTGTACTCAGTTCTTCTGGAAGACTGTACTCAGTCCTTCTGGAAGACTGTACTCAGTTCTTCTGGAAGACTGTACTCAGTCCTTCTGGAAGACTGTACTCAGTTCTTCTGGAAGACTGTACTCAGTTCTTCTGAAGCTCCAGTTCTCTGGAAGACTGTACTCAGTTCTTCTGGAAGACTGTACTCAGTTCTTCTGGAAGACTGTACTCAGTTCTTCTGGAAGACTGTACTCAGTCCTTCTGGAAGACTGTACTCAGTCTTCTGGAAGACTGTACTCAGTCCTTCTGGAAGACTGTACTCAGTCCTTCTGGAAGACTGTACTCAGTTCTTCTGGAAGACTGTACTCAGTCCTTCTGGAAGACTGTACTCAGTCCTTCTGGAAGACTGTACTCAGTCCTTCTGGAAGACTGTACTCAGTTCTTCTGGAAGACTGTACTCAGTCCTTCTGGAAGACTGTACTCAGTCCTTCTGGAAGACTGTACTCAGTTCTTCTGGAAGACTGTACTTCCTGAGACTGTCTCTCTTCTGGAAGACTGTACTCAGTCCTTCTGAAAGACTGTACTCAGTCCTTCTGGAAGACTGTACTCAGTCCTTCTGAAAGACTGTACTCAGTCCTTCTGGAAAACTGTACTCAGTCCTTCTGGAAAACTGTACTCAGTCCTTCTGAAAGACTGTATTCAGTCCTTCTGGAAGACTGTACTCAGTCCTTCTGAAAGACTATATCAAAGACTGTACTCAGTCCTTCTGGAAGACTGTACTCAGTCCTTCTGAAAGACTGTACTCAGTCCTTCTGGAAGACTGTACTCAGTCCTTCTGGAAGACTGTACTCAGTTCTTCTGGAAGACTGTACTCGGTTCTTCTGGAAGACTGTACTCAGTTCTTCTGGAAGACTGTACTCAGTTCTTCTGGAAGACTGTACTCAGTTCTTCTGGAAGACTGTACTCAGTTCTTCTGGAAGACTGTACTCAGTTCTTCTGGAAGACTGTACTCAGTTCTTCTGGAAGACTGTACTCGGTCCTTCTGGAAGACTGTACTCGGTCCTTCTGGAAGACTGTACTCGGTCCTTCTGGAAGACTGTACTCAGTCCTTCTGGAAGACTGTACTCAGTTCTTCTGGAAGACTGTACTCAGTTCTTCTGGAAGACTGTACTCAGTTCTTCTGGAAGACTGTACTCAGTTCTTCTGGAAGACTGTACTCAGTTCTTCTGGAAGACTGTACTCAGTTCTTCTGGAAGACTGTACTCAGTTCTTCTGGAAGACTGTACTCAGTTCTTCTGGAAGACTGTACTCAGTTCTTCTGGAAGACTGTACTCAGTTCTTCTGGAAGACTGTACTCAGTTCTTCTGGAAGACTGTACTCAGTTCTTCTGGAAGACTGTATGCTTCGAAGACTTACTCAGTCTTCTGGAAGACTGTACTCAGTTCTTCTGGAAGACTGTACTCAGTTCTTCTGGAAGACTGTACTCAGTTCTTCTGGAAGACTGTACTCAGTTCTTCTGGAAGACTGTACTCAGTTCTTCTGGAAGACTGTACTCAGTTCTTCTGGAAGACTGTACTCAGTCCTTCTGGAAGACTGTACTCAGTTCTTCTGGAAGACTGTACTCAGTTCTTCTGGAAGACTGTACTCAGTCCTTCTGGAAGACTGTACTCAGTTCTTCTGGAAGACTGTACTCAGTTCTTCTGGAAGACTGTACTCAGTCCTTCTGGAAGACTGACTCAGTCTTCTGGAAGACTGTACTCAGTCCTTCTGGAAGACTGTACTCAGTCCTTCTGGAAGACTGTACTCAGTTCTTCTGGAAGACTGTACTCAGTCCTTCTGGAAGACAGTACTCAGTTCTTCTGGAAGACTGTACTCAGTTCTTCTGGAAGACTGTACTCAGTTCTTCTGGAAGACTGTACTCAGTTCTTCTGGAAGACTGTACTCAGTCCTTCTGGAAGACTGTACTCAGTCCTTCTGGAAGACTGTACTCAGTCCTTCTGGAAGACTGTACTCAGTCCTTCTGGAAGACTGTACTCAGTCCTTCTGGAAGACTGTACTCAGTCCTTCTGGAAGACTGTACTCAGTCCTTCTGGAAGACTGTACTCAGTCCTTCTGGAAGACTGTACTCAGTCCTTCTGGAAGACTGTACTCAGTCCTTCTGGAAGACTGTACTCAGTCCTTCTGGAAGACTGTACTCAGTCCTTCTGGAAGACTGTACTCAGTCCTCGAAGACTGTGGCGAATCGTCTTATTAAAAAATCGTAAAAGTTACAAATGTGTCTTATCTTTATTTTTAGGTAATTGACCTTTTCAGTGACCAAGTTTTCTGAACTTCTGGTTACATTTGAAAAGTCCTTATGAACATAAGAACAAAATGAGACACTGAAGTCCTAATTAAATCAAACCACTTTATTCTGCATTCGTTAATCCTATATTTTACTGATTTAGAAAATATATGGGTCAGTTGCGATGCTTAGCAATGTTCTTCCGCTCATCTCCACATTTATAGTCAAACACTTTTTTTCTGTATCCTTTTTATATCTAAATTTGTCCAAATTGAATCCAGTGTAGAGGCTATCTTGATCTAACCTTTTTAGTGTCCCTTATACTTATACCTTGAAGCTGTCTGTGCGCTCTCAAGTTTATTATTCTAGGCATTTTAAGAAAGAGTAGATACTACTGTTATTATGTTTCATTTAATGTTCTTTAAGACATATTTATATATTATGTAATATACAGGACAAGTACGACTCATGATAGTACTGCCTTACTAAGTGTAGTCTACGACTCATGATAGTACTGCCTTACTAAGTGTAGTCTACCACTCATGATAGTACTGCCTTACTAAGTGTAGTCTACGACTCATGATAGTACTGCCTTACTAAGTGTAGTCTACGACTCATGATAGTACTGCCTTACTAAGTGTAGTCTACGACTCATGATAGTACTACCTTGCCAAGTGTAATCTACGACTGGCGACATTCTAATAACAGTAACAGTATTATAAAGAATTAAGGGAAGGGACGAGAGTCCACCAGGGGCATAGCGGACCTATAATTACTAAGAAAACGCTTGTCCATAAACGTCTGCATGTGTGGTCATCGTGGTGATCCTTGCTAACCTTCCTAGTGTAGAGAAATATATCTAGTTGGATGAATCTTCTTAGGCCCGCATGTTAAACCTGCCATACCACTAGGTAGTGATCCTTTGTTTTTAAATGGGGCGTAAAATCTGATTAACCAATTTAGAGTCATCAGTTGACAAAGACTCGTGACGTCAGGAGATACTTGTTCTGTTTCCTTCCTAATTCTTATGTTCTAGTAAAACTCCAGCAGTATCGTCTGTGTACTGACTTGTAGCGTAATTTAGCGGCTTGTGTTACTGGTGTTTCTTAATATAGACGCAAGCAGTGTCTTGTATCAGTGTAAACACTTGTACACTGCTGCCTTGGCTTGATATGAAGGCAAACAGTGTCTTGTATCAGTGTAAACACTTGTACACTGCTGCCTTGGCTTGATATGAAGGCAAGCAGTGTCTTGTATCAGTGTAAACACTTGTACACTGCTGCCTTGGCTTGATATGAAGGCAAGCAGTGTCTTGTATCAGTGTAAACACTTGTACACTGCTGCCTTGGCTTGATATAAGCAACAGTCTTGTATCAGTGTAAACACTCTGTACACTGCTGCCTTAGGCTTGATATGAAGGCAAAGCAGTGTCTTGTATCAGTGTAAACAGCTTGTACACTGCTGCCTTGGCTTGATATGAAGCAAGCAGTGTCTTGTATCAGTGTAAACACTTGTACACTGCTGCCTTGCTTGATATGAAGGCAAGCAGTGTCTTGTATCAGTGTAAACACTTGTACACTGCTGCCTTGGCTTGATATGAAGGCAAGCAGTGTCTAGTGTCAGTGTAAACACTTGTACACTGCTGTTTCGACTGTTTTTAGAATCTGGTATGTATGATGCTGAGGAGTGTCAAGTGGAGGCATTTCCTAGCTTAGGGAGGTTTGGCAAATTCTTCCACTCTGTCCACCATCACCACATCCCATCCTCAATTCCGTCCCAAACTCATCCAAAAGCACCTACCTCCCCACCAATCCCCTTCCCCCCTCCCTACCTCGACCACTGCTCCGGGCCCTTCCCACGCCTTCCATCCACTCCAGTCAGTCTTGCGTAAAAAATAACTCGTTATTATGTTCGTAGGTTTGACTCCAGTATAGTACAGTCGTACTTTCAAAATCTTATGGCTTAAATCTGTTAGTGATTTCTAGAATCATTGCCCCCGTGGCCTCTCTCAATGGAAATAAGTCACTTTGTCTGATTTTATTTTTTTGGGTTATCCTAGGTAGTTTACACTTTGTATGTTAATTGCACGTATGTGTATCTGTGCCTAAATGAACTTATTTATTCTTGTTAGTGTTAGGTAAAAGGACACATGTTCGTCTAATGTGACATTTTATTACGGCGACGTTTCGCTCTCCAGGAGCTTTGTCAAACAATAAAATGTTATATTAGTTACATATATGCCCTTGTACCTAATATATTACCAGTAATTCTACCAGCATTATTACGACTCCTTATTCCTGTTTTCTTATTACTTCTGCTACTGGGATGTATACAACAACAAGGGATGTGTTTGTTCGTTCAGTAATACTGAGTCTAATAAAGTAGTAGTGACCCGGGTGTGAGTGCCCTACACCTCGGAGAGTGCCTCTGCTGTTTGCTAACACTTGTGTTTAAAGATTAGCGGTTGGACCATCCAGCCTCCACTATATATTAAAGGTATACACAAATACAGTTACATAGATTATAATACATAGCAGCATATGTGTAGAGAACCTACGATAACCCAAAAAAGTCAGTGACTTATTTCCATTGGGGTCCTTTTAATACCTTATTATTATACTATGAAGCAGATATTATCTTATTATTATACTATAAAGGATATATACTAGGAATAAGGTAAAACGAGTTATTTATATTTACATGTGTGTTAGATAACAAAAATAAAAAATCATTCTCCCTTTCTGTCACTACATTCATTAGGGACCTTTTGGCTCTCTTCTTGAACTGGCTCATGCTATGACTGGCTTTGACATGTGCAGGCAGTCTGTTCCATTCCTTTATTGGTGTACAATAAAAGGTGTTTGAAGCCTGGCCACTGACTGTGGGTACTACAAAGTTGTGCGCTCTCCCCCTAGTACTATGACTGCTTTGGTTCCCAGCCTTGACAAAATTGGCAGCAAGATATTCTGGACACTGTTTATGAGCAGTTTTATAAACTTGATTTAACTTCAGCATATCCAATTGTTGTAATTCATCCTGGTCTACATGCTCTCTTGGACCCAGGTCCAGGATGAATCTTATCATTTTGTTCTGGGTGATTTGCTGTTTATCTTTCAGTTTTTTTTGTCAAGGCAGAGTACCATGAAGAGCAAGCGTAGTCAATATGACATTGTATAAGGGCTAGACATAGGGTCCTGCGAGCCTCAGTAGGTAGACACTGTGCTTGTCTGTAGAGGAACTTCAGTCTGGCATTCGCTTTCTTTACTACATTGTTCCCTATCAGTTCTCCTGACATGCATGGGTCAAAGGGAATTCCCAGATATTTTACTGAGGAAACTGAAGTGATGGGTTTCCCATTACACCGGACATTAAAGTTATTTACCCTTCTCAGTTTGTTTCGTGCCAAAGAGTATGGCTTTCGTTTTCCCGAGGTGTAACGATAGTAATGACACGATTGCAAACAAACAACCGCGGATTCGAACCCCACCCGTGGTATGTGGTTTGTAACGATAGTTTGTTTACTAACCATTTGCTGCAGGACTCCAGTTCTAGTGTTATTACATTAGCTATATCTTGTGGGTCTTTACCTGACACTAACAGAGCACCGTCATCCGCACACAGGGAGTTTGCACTTGACACTGATGGGCATGTCGTTTACATAACATAGAAATAATAAGGGACCCAGAATACCACCTTGGGGAACTCCACATGCTATCGGCAGGGGTTCTGATTCTGTTTTGTTGATTTTGACAATTTGTTTCCTATTGCTAAGATAGGACTTAAACCAGTCTATGGAACCTATGCCGATAACTTGAAGTTTCTTACATAATATATTGTGGTTGACAGTATCGAAGGCCTCTTACAAGTCTAAGGTTACCATTCCTATGAGGTTCCCTATCGACATTTCAGTTCTCATGTAATCCAACAGAATAATTAGGGAGGTGTCGGTTGAGTAAAATAGGTCACAAATAGATCACAGGTAAGGCTTGCGAGTCATTAGCAACAATAGCCTAGTTGACTAGACAGTCAACGATAAAGTCTGTTCTGAGACCGGACTTTGAGAGTAGAAGAGTTCTTGAAACCGGTTACAGGTATGCCACAGCTATCATAGTTGCAAGAAAATGGATCTGAACCACTGTATATAAAGCCAAGGGGAGAGAAAGAGAGAGCACAAAAAACTTCTCAGTGCACACCTATGTTAGCTGCTGAGAAGAATTATCTACAGTACTTCTACCTAGACCATCTTGAATCAAGGATGGAGAAGCCGAGAGATTGTGTGAGAGTACGTAAGTGAGAGAGAGAAAATGAGTGAGTGAATGTAAACTTTCCAAATGGTAAACCGTTTCAATTATAAGAACATTTCTTCTTGCAGTGAGGTATAGAGAGTGCAGCTTTCTCCAGCTCCCTGCTCTCTCTCTCTCTCTCTCTCTCTCTCTCTCTCTCTCTCTCTCTCTCTCTCTCTCTCTCTCCCCCCCCCCCGCGCCCTTAACGTGAATTTATAATTTTCAGTTTTTTTTTTTCAGATAAATTTATAGATTTGTGATTAAATTAAATTGAAAATATTGTTTTTATTTTTTAATAACACCTAAAGTGATTCTTTTTTTTTTTACTCCGGGGAAATTTATCTCTTCAGCAACTGGAGGTAAATATTTTTTTGAAATAGGTTTCTTAGTTGGTCGTGGATTGTATTTACTTGGCTAGGATTCTCTCTCTCACTTTCCAGTTTTATATTTTCTACTATTTTTTGTCTCCTGGGTCTCTTTCTACAAAGACGCCCACCCTGATAAATGACTTGTAGCCACGTTCCACAAAACTCTGTTGTAGTTACGCCTACAATATTGTTGTAGCTGCGTCCACTAAACTTGTAGCTACGCCTACTGGACTTGTAGCCACGCCCACTAGACTTGTAGCCACGCCCACTAGACTTGTAGCCACGCCCTCTCATGCACATTGGTAAGTCAATGTGCGGGTGAATGACCCTGGCCTCTGTCTGGTTTATTTACAAATATTTACATATTTTTTCGTGTTTTACAGGCGTTGAAAGATTTGTGCTATCACCACCACCACTGCTACCACCATCACCCATCACCACCATCACCACTTACCACTAACCCCATCCCTCTCCCCTACCACACCAGTCCATCAATCCAGCCTTTCTCTCCTCCACCTACCCTTCAGCCTTTCTCCCTTATTATTGAAATCATTACCCCTTCCCTGCACCCTTCCATCCCATCCCTTTTCCGCATTATCTTCCGCAACCCATTCCCCTCCCGACCTATGTATATATATATATATATGTGTGTACTCACCTATTTGTGGCTGCAGGGGTCGATTCACAGCTCATGACCCCGCCCTTCGCTGGTCTCTGCTAGATCCACTCTCTGCTCCAAGAACTTTATCGTACCTCTTCTTAAAGCTATGTATGGATCCTGCCTCCACTACATCACTCTCCCGATTGTGTGTGTGTCTGTGTACTCAGAGTTGTGTTTTCAATGGTCGAGACTCAGCTCCTGGCATCACTGGATGCATGCGTGTGAATGTAATTGGGTCAAACTGCGCTGTGTAAAACACTTCGTATGTTATTATTATTGGTGGATCAAGCACACTTAATTAACTATATTTCCTCTTGTTTTCTTCCTGCAGGCACTGAATGGCAGCTGTGTGTAGAGGCAGTCAGTCCAGGTAAGTCACACCTTCACAGTTTTAGGGGTCAGTTTCGCGGCCAGGTTATCGACCAGCTTGCTGGTTTGATCAGTCAGGCTATTTGCGCTACCGACAGTCTATTGTAAACAGCACAATCTGGCTGATCAGAGCTATGTAAAATAACCCATTCTCTCTCTCTTCTCTCTCTCTCTCTCTCTCTCTCTCTCTCTCTCTCTCTCTCTCTCTCTCTCTCTCTCTATGTGGATAAATGGTTCAGAGAACCGACAAGTTGATAAAGTAGACACATGTGCAACACTTGGGTATCTTCATTGAGGAAACGTTTCGCTACACAGTGGCTTCATCAGTCCAATACAAAGAAGAATGTATTAATATTGGTAGAATTACAGACAATATGTTACGTAAAAGGACACAAATGGAACCAATGTGACATTTTATTGTGGCAACGTTTCGCTCTCCAGGAGCTTTGTCAAGCCGTTACAAACAATACATGGACACAGAGGGTATATATAGGCTTAGAGTGACGTGTAATAATAGTGGTGGTAGTAGTAATACAATATGGTAGAACAAACAAATATTGGTGGTTGGATTTGAGGTCTGTTTCAGTGTTCCTCCTCTGTAATGTGCTTGTGTAATATAGGCAGCAGAGACTATGTGATGGCAGGGTTTACTGTTTTCAGGAGGATTTTCGCTAAGACTTCAGACATGATAAAGCTGCCTTTGTTTTGTTTAATTGTGTTAGAAACAGCAATTAATGCTGAGTCAAGGCACTTATGTCTGCGGAAATTGGGTTCTTTGATCACTAATCGGGCGTCCCTGAATTTCATGAGATGACTGGTGGATTTTCGGTGTTGTACGCAGGCGTTATTCAAGTTATCGTTCCTACATGCATTAATGTGTTCACCGAGGCGTGTTTCGAGGTTCCTTGCTGTTTCACCTATATAAATCCTGTCACAGCCTCCACAGGGTATAGTGTAAACCCCTGCGTTGACTGGTTCATGGTGCTGGAAGCTATGGCGACTCTAGTGTTAGCTTGTGCAAATACTTTAGAAATGTTGGATGCAACCTGGCTGTTGGGGAGAATTATAACTTTGTTTGGAGTGGTGTTGACGCGTGGAGAATTAATGATCTGAAAAGCTCTTTTTCTTGTAATCTTTGATGAAAAAGGAAGGAAAATGTAAATCAGTGAAGGTTTGGTGAATGTATGTACATTCCTCGTCAAGAAACTCCGATGTTGATGCCTCTTTTGGTCTTAGTATCTTGACTGGAATAGAAGTGTGTGAGATCATTTTTATTTGTAGGTTTCCGGCAAAGTTGAAATCTTAGATTGTTATCTAATTTGTGAATGAGAACGTCTAGAAAAGGAGCTTGTCATTGGATTCTTCTTCTAGTGAAAACTGGATCGCCGGTTCAACTGCGTTGAGTCTCGCCTGAAGATTCCGTACATCAAAACGTTTGGGAGTTATTACGAGGACGTCGTCCACGTAACGTAACCAAGTGACGCTTGAGGGGATGATGTTGGCGAAGTGTTCAGCCTCTAGGTGTTCCATGTACAAGTTGGCTAAGACGGCGCTGATGGAGAATGGTGAAGATCGGAAGGAGTTTGAGGTAATCAGGCTGAGGGACTGATTACCTCAATATCCTTCCGATTTTCATTATTTTTCTTTGTATAGGACTGATGAAGCCACTGTGTGGCGAAACGTTTCCTTAAAAGATACCCAAGTGTTGCACATGTGTCTAATTTATCAATATTTCTTAAGACTCTACGTGTGGCGAAAGGTTCTTTCATTGTCTTGAACTGTGCTAAAAATATATCTGACCAAGACAGGACTCGCAGCAGTGCGTTCAAGATAGAAAAATTTAGATTTAGAAAATATATATTAAAGCAGTGGTTTAGAGTTGTGGATGAGTGGAACAAACTCCCGAGTAACGTCATTGAAGTTAAAACGTGTAGGTTTAAAACTAGGTTAGATAAATACATGAGTAGGAGCACTGCCTAGCATAGCCCAGTAGGCCTGCTGCAGTGCTCATTCTTTCTTAAGAGGTAAGAGGCCAGAACTCAGTCGGGGGTTGGGAGGAGCGGTGAGGCATGCTGTACCGAGCCTACCCTCCTGACTGGACAACCTGTTTGGATGAGCTGTCAGGAAATGCCGACCACTACTCCTAGTGCGATAACACTAGTTCTCACTGCAGAGAATTTCCTTTGTGCTTGTGGTGGTCGTATTGATCTCTGAGAATATAGGAAGACGGGAGGAGGAGGAGGAGGAGTCAACCAGGCTCGTCTGGTGCTTGCCTGGTCAACCAGGCTGTTGCTGCTGGAGGCCCGCTGCCCCACATATCCATCACACCCTGGTTGATCTGGCACCTGGTGAAGATATTTGTCCAGTTTCCTCTTGAAGGCTTCTACACTGGTTCCAGCCGTGTTTCGGATATCTTCTGGTAAGATGTTGAATAGTCTGGGACCCCGGATGTTAATACAGTGCTCCCGTATTGTCCCCACCGCACCCCTGCTCCTCACTGGGTTTATTTTACACTTTCTCCCATATCTCTCACTCCAGTATGTTGTTATGGCAGTGTGCAGATTTGGGACCAGGCCCTCAAGTACTTTCCATGTATATATTATCATGTATCTCTCTCTCCTCCGCTCCAATGAGTACATGTTCAAGACTTGAAGGCGTTCCCAATAATTTAGATGTTTCAATGGCTCAATGTGAGCCGTAAACGATCTCTGGATTTGTTCCAGCTCTGCTATTTCTCCTGCCCTGAACGGGGCCGTCAGCACTGAGCAGTATTCTAAGTGAGGAAGCACTAGCGATTTGAATAGTGTCACCATCGGCATTATTTCCCTTGTTTTGAAAGTTCTCAATACCCACCCCGTCATCTTCCTGGCTGTTGTGATCTTTGTCTTGTTATGGTCTTTAAACGACAGATCAGCAGACATAATTATTCCCAAGTCCTTTACGTGTTCCTTTCGTTCTATGTGGTGACCCTCTTGCGTTTTGTATATAGTGTTCCTTTTGAGTTCTTCATTTTTTCCATACCTAAGCAGCTGAAACTTATCACCATTGAACGTCATGTTGTTCTCCACTGCCCATTGGAAGACCCTGCTTATGTCCTCCTGTAATTTTTCAGTGTCCTCTACCGTAGTGACTTTCATGCTTATTTTAGTGTCATCTGCAAATGATGATACAAAAGTGTGCTGGGTGTTTTTATCTATGTCTGCTATGAGGATGAGAAACAGCAGAGGTGCCAGGACAGTGCCTTGGGGCACTGAGCTTTTGACCTCGCTGATGCTGGATCTTGCCCTGTTCACTACTACTTTTTGTGTTCTTTGTGTTAGGAACTCAAAAATCCATCTGCCTACCTTCCCGTAATGCCTATGGCCCTCATTTTGTGCGCTATCACTCCATGATCGCATTTGTCAAACGCCTTTGCAAAATCTGTGTAAATCACATCTGCGTTTTGGTCGTCCTCCAATGCCTCCGTAATTCTGTCATAATGGTTCAGCAGCTGTGACAGGCATGATCGACCCGCTCTAAAGCCATGCTGGTTCGGGTTATGTTGGTTGTGCTGGTCCATGAACTTTGTAATCTGCCGTCTCATCACTCTTTCAAAGATTTTTATGATGTGAGAAGTGAGGGCTACTGGTCTGTAATTTTTAGCTAGTGCTCTACTACCTCCCTTATGCAAAGGAGCTATGTCTGCACTCTTTAAGGCCTCTGGAATTTCACCTAGATCTAAGCTCTTTCTCCACAGAATACTAAGGGCTCTTGCTAATGGTACTTTGCACTGCTTTATAAATAAAGCATTCCATGAATCTGGTCCAGGTACTGAGTGAGTGGGCATGTTGGCCATTTCTTTTTCGAAATCTATGGGATTTGTACTAATGTCGGTTAGGTGGTCTGCGCAGCCTTCTGCTGGAGTGAAAAATATTTCTGCATTTTCTACCTTGCTGTCATTTAGTGGGTTGCTGAACACTGACTCATACTGTTCTTTTAGAATTTCACTCATTTCCTGTTCATCGTCCGTATACGAATCTCCTCTCAATAATGGTCCAATTCTACAGGTAGTTCTTAGCTTGGATTTTGCATAGGAGTAGAAATATTTTGGGTTTCTTGCAATATCCTGTATGGCTCTTTGTTCCCTTTGTACTTCTTCTGTCAGGTATGACATCTTAAGTTTGTGCTCTAATTCTGTGATCTCTCGGTTAAGGCTATCTCTCCTCTGTTGCAACATAACTGTGTTTTTCAGCAATTCAGTAACCCGTTTTCTTCTCCTGTACCATCTCCTACGCTCTCTCTCTATATCTGATCTTCTTCGGTGTGTACACGTGGCTGACTTCGTTTATGTTGGGTAAATGGACGAAGAATTAGACACATGTATCGTCTGGGTATATAGAAATAAAGATACCCAGATGTTGCACATGTGTCTAATTCTTCATCCTGTCGGTATTATATACTGTGCAGATATCCAAGAATTATCTACAAGAGGTATTAAATCAGGGAAGTGTTTTTGGGTATGCCCAAATGAGATCCAATTGTGGAATAAAATCACATTGGTATTAAAGGATGATACCATCAAAACAGCCTTCATGGAAAACCCGAAAGCATTCTATAACAGATGGGAAAATAAAAAGTCTGGGCCGGATGGTGCTATCGCCCCTGGTGCAGATGCTGTCCTGGTAGACAGTAACTGTAAGAATGGAGAATTGAATGTTAGTGGCCTGGAGGGAGACAGGAGCTGTAGTGGGGAAACAGGTGTAGACAAGGACATGAAAAAACCAATGTTACAAACTAGCAATACCACGGGAGATAGTAAACAAGGGGATGCCCCTAGAAATAGTGAAGATAAATTGCCAGAAATAACTGGTGAAAGCTCCATTGTTAGTACCAGTGAAGATATAAATAAGACAGGAAAACACGCACCAGCAGGGAATACAGTCACAAAAAAAAACCAAGGCAAACAGAAACCAGGCCTATGCAAATTATATGCACTTGGCATCTGCAGGCATGGACTATCTGGAAAAACAGATGGGATGTGCAACTTTGACCACCCCAGAAAATGCCGTGCCCTTATGACAACAGGGAAATGCAACCTCCCTTTCTGTAAGCTTTTCCACCCTGAAATGTGTCACTCTTCAGTTCAGGAAAGACAGTGCTATAACTTATATTGCCAGCCACAGAACTCAAAAGGAACACTATATACAAAACACAAGAGGTCATCACATAGAACGAAAGGAACACGTAAAGGACTTGGGAATAATTATGTCTGCTGATCTGTCTTTTAAAGACCATTACAAGACAAAGATCACAACAGCCAGGAAGATGACGGGGTGGGTATTGAGAACTTTCAAAACAAGGGAAATAATGCCGATGGTGACACTCTTCAAATCGCTAGTGCTCCCTCACTTAGAATACTGCTCAGTGCTGACGGCCCCGTTCAGGGCAGGAGAAATATCAGAGCTGGAACAAATTCAGAGATCGTTTACGGCTCACATTGAGCCATTGAAACATCTAAATTATTGGGAACGCCTTCAAGTCTTGAACATGTACTCATTGGAGCGGAGGAGAGAGAGATACATGATAATATATACTTGGAAAGTACTTGAGGGCCTGGTCCCAAATCTGCACACTGCCATAACAACATACTGGAGTGAGAGATATAGGAGAAAGTGTAAAATAAACCCAGTGAGGAGCAGGGGTGCGGTGGGGACAATACGGGAGCACTGTATTAACATCCGGGGTCCCAGACTATTCAACATCTTACCAGAAGATATCCGAAACACGGCTGGAACCAGTGTAGAAGCCTTCAAGAGGAAACTGGACAAGTATTTTCATCGGGTGCCAGATCAACCAGGCTGTGATGGATATGTGGGGCAGCGGGCCTCCAGCAGCAACAGCCTGGTTGACCAGGCAAGCACCAGACGAGCCTGGCCCATGGCAGGGCTCAGAGAGTAGATACTCTCGAAACTCTTCAAAGGTATATCAAAGGTATACCTAAAGGGTACAAGAATATACAAAACATCCAGACCATGGGAAAACCTGGGTAGCCACAGCCACTCCAGAGGGGGAGGTTTTTTTTTTTAGCTCCAGAAAGGAAAAAAAACTGGCAGGAAATGACAGAAATCGTACACCAACTCCGATCATTTCTGGAGTGGAATCACAGTCGATGGCCTCCACTCCAAAACAATAGATATTAGTGCCAAGAAAAAATGACCCATCCCTCCCCTATACCACCAATCCGACGACATTCTTCTTTGCAAATATACAGGGTCTAAAGCCAGCAACGAACAACAAAATACCTTACATCCGTGGACTGCTTACATAGTCAAACGCAATGTTCGCGGTTTTCACAGAGACCCACATAAAGGATCACTTGGACAATGAAATATGGATCCCGGGTTACAACCTATACAGATGCGACAGTGAACATGCAAAAGAGGGGGAGGGGTTGGCCTGTATATCACAGAGTCACTTATATGCTCAGAACTACTAAATGCCTCAAATGATGTAGTTGAAGTTTTAGCAGTAAAGATCGAGAACCAAAATCTGGTCATCGTGGTTGTATACAAGCCTCCGGATGCAACGTCCCAACAATTCCAGGAACAGCTTTTGAAAATTTACCACTGTCTGAAAAATCTTCCACCTCCTGCCCCCATCATCTTGCTCCTGGGGGATTTCAACCTAAGGCACCTAAAATGGAGGAATATTGCAAATAATGTTGTAGCAGAGATAACACCAGGAGGCAGCTCAGATGAAAACTCGCACACACACACACACACACACACACACACACACACACACACACACACACACACACACACACACACACACGAGCTTTTAAATCTCTGCACCAAATTGACCTTAAACCAACAAATAATAAAGCCAACAAGATTGGAGAATACACTGGACCTCATCTTCACTAATAATGATGATCTGATACGAAATGTCACCATATCAAAAACAATATACTCAGACCACAACATAATAGAGGTTCAGACATGTATGCGCGGGGCCCCAGACCGACAAAATGTGATCAGTCGCGAGGGAGCCTTCACCAAATTCAACTTCAATAACAAAAACATAAAGTGGGACCAAGTAAACCAGGTCCTAAATGATATAAACTGGGAAGAAAGCCTAAGCAACACAGATCCCAACCTATGTCTAGAACAGATTAACTCTGTAGCACTCGAGGTATGCTCAAGGCATATTACTTTAAGAAAAAGGAGAAGATGTAAACTAGAAAGAGAAAGGCACTCCCTATACAGGCGAAGGCAAAGAATAACAGAGCGGCTAAAAGATGCCAATATATCTGCAATACGTAGGGAGACACTGGTCAGCGAAATATCAAACATCGAACTAAAGCTAAAGGAATCTTACAGGAGTCAAGAAATGCGGGAAGAACTAAAAGCCATAAATTAAATCGAAAGAAACCCAAAGTATTTCTTTTCTTATGCCAAATCAGTACTCAAGTCCCAATATGACTGGTTTTTAGCGAGCCGCTAACCAGATTGAGAGTCGAAGACCTAAATGATTTTTTTATGAGAGTGCCACATAATTTGGTAGACACAAACCTATCTGACATTATCCTGACGCCAAATGACTTCGAAAATGCGATAAATGACATGCCCATGCACTCTGCCCCAGGCCCAGACTCATGGAACTCCGTGTTTATCAAGAATTGTAAGACGCCCCTATCACTTGCTCTTAACATCCTATGGAGAGGGAGCATGGACACTGGGGTCGTCCCACAGTTACTAAAAACAACAGACATAGCCCCACTCCACAAAGGCGGCAGTAAAGCAATAGCAAAGAACTACAGACCAATAGCGCTAACATCCAATATCATAAAAATCTTTGAAAGGATTCTAAGAAGCAAGATCGCCACCCATCTAGATACCCATCAGTTACACAACCCAGGGCAGCATGGGTTTAGAGCAGGTCGCTCCTGTCTGTCCCAACTACTGGACCACTACGACAAGGTCCTGGATGCTCTAGAAGACAAACAAAATGCAGATGTAATATACACAGACTTTGCAAAAGCCTTTGACAAGTGTGACCATGGTGTAATAGCACACAAAATGCGTGATAAAGGAATAACAGGAAAAGTTGGCAGATGGATCTATAATTTCCTAACAAATAGAACACAAAGAGTAGTGGTAAACAGAGTAAAGTCTAAGGTGGCTACGGTGAAAAGCTCTGTTCCACAAGGCACAGTACTCGCTCCCATCTCATATCTGACATAGACAATGGTATTAGCCACAGCGCCGTGTCTTCTTTTGCAGATGACACCCGAATTTGCATGACAGTGTCCACCATTGAAGACACCGCAAGACTCCAAGCAGACATCAACCAAATCTTTAAATGGGCCGCAGAAAACAATATGGAGTTCAATGATGAGAAATTTCAATTACTCCTATATGGAAAACGTGAGGAAATTAAAACTACATAGGAGTATAAAACAAATTCCAGCCACACAATAGAGCGAAAAACTAATCACCTTCAAAGACCATAACATTGTATCAATCACATCTGCCAGAAAAATAACAGGATGGATAATGAGAACCTTCAAAACTAGGGATGCCAAGCCCATGATGACACTCTTCATGTCGCTTGTTCTATCTAGGCTGGAATATTGCTGCACACTAACAGCACCTTTCAAGGCAGGTGAAATTGCTGACCTAGAAAATGTACAGCGAACCTTCACGACACGTATAACTGCGATAAAACACCTCAATTACTAAGAACGCTTGAAGTTCCTCAACCTGTACTCCCTAGAACTCAGGCGGGAGAGATACATGATCATATACACTTGGAAAATCCTAGAGGGATTAGTACCAAACTTGCACACGAAAATCACTCCCTATGAAAGCAATAGACTCGGCAGACGATGCAACATCCCCCCAATGAAAAGCAAGGGTGCCACTAGCACGATAAGAGACAACATAATAAGTGTCAGGGGCCCAAGACAGTTCAACTGCCTCCCAGCATACATAAGAGGGATTACCAATAGACCCCTGGCTGTCTTCAAGGCACTGGACAAGCACCTAAAGTC
The DNA here is from genome assembly GCA_009830355.1 of Cherax destructor. Classification (NCBI taxonomy): domain Eukaryota; kingdom Metazoa; phylum Arthropoda; class Malacostraca; order Decapoda; family Parastacidae; genus Cherax; species Cherax destructor. Next base: position 144,029 of record WNWK01002570.1, on the reverse strand, counting down.
AGTACCTGACCAACCGGGCTGTGGCTCGTACGTCGGTTTGCGTGCGGCCAACAGTAACAGCCTGGTTGATCAGGCCCTGATCCACCATGAGGCCTGGTCACAGACCGGGCCGCGGGGGCGTTGACCCCCTGAGCCCTTTCCAGATATACTCCAAGTATACCATTTATGTAGACCTATGTAAATGGACACAAAAACAACTAATGAGACGTGGAAAAAGGCACTAATGTACAGTGCAGGACATTTATTAAATGAAACGTTTCGCCACGAGGGGTTTCTTCAATCCTGATACAGGGATAACCAAGAAACGAGTATATATAGTGACAGGAGTCAGGTGAAAAGGCGCGAGGGTAGCAGTAGCAGTAGTACAATTGTGTTGAGATGGGTTGGGTTTGAGAAGGGCTGTCAACATCATGTTACAGCGGTCTCCAGAACGGGTAATATTTGGATATAATTACACTATATCCAAATTGCGAAACGTTTCCTTTAATGAATGCCCTTAACTGTATGTAAGTGTCTTTTTTCCATAGCTTGTCGGCATTATCATACCATTTCTCAACTAATGAGACATTGCCGCTACTTTTCGCCGGCCAGAAGCTTTATCTTGACACCTAACCTTCACCGAACTACATTTTCTTTCTTCCGTTTTCATCAGAGGAACTTTATCAACTGGTTTGATAAAGCTCCTGGCCAGCAGTGAGTAACTATAACAACGGTCTCGTTAGTTTTGTGTCCATCTACATAACATATAATCGGTAAGAACAGTTAGGTATCTTTATAAAGATACCTATCTGTTGCACATGTGTCTTACCTAACAACCTGTCGATATTTTATACTATTTTAATATTCAGTCGGTAATTTTACCTATCAGTATCAGCAATGTTGCATAACAGCGAAACGTTTCCTTAATAAAGATTCCCATATGTTGCATAAGTGCCTCAATCTTTAACTTGTCGGTTTTCAAAACCATTTATCATACCCAGGTGAACACGTTGATCTAAACAGAAAGTTCCCCACACAGCCATGTACACACTCACACATCTGGCACACGTACATTCATACTACCAGAAAACGTATCGCACATCGTAAAAAAAAATATATTTATATTTTCTACCTTTCACTCTTGTCTCGACATGTGGGTGGTAACTCTGGCTACCTTCGGGGAAATTGTTGAGTTTTGCACATACGTGATGGATTTATGAACTTGTGTTTACACGCACAGAAAGTGCATGCACACGCACGCCAACACTCCCAGGAAGCGCGTGCACACCAACAATGGGCTGGTTAAGAATAAGATCTCTGGGCAGATGATGTTATGACAAATGTCGAGCAATTTTCATTGGTTCACACTCAGAGGAGAGCTATGGTGATAGACCCTGGGTTGTGCACTTGTCATATCATGTGTTCATTAATCTTGCTTCTTAAAGCCGATGACTATAGTGGTACTGAACACTGGACACCACGAGACACGTCTGCTCCTGCAACTACATGGTGATAAAAAACGTAACTCTCTCTCTCTCTCTCTCTCTCTCTCTCTCTCTCTCTCTCTCTCTCTCTCTCTCTCTCACCATGTAGGAAGGGAACTTACAGAAAATGACAAAAGAAGTATGCGAGGAATTACAGCGAACTTTCAAAGCATTTACATGACTCAAGATGGCGCACTACTTGATCAGAGAAGAAAAAGACCACCGGAGCAGCCTTGGAAACCAGAAATTATTACAACTAATATATTGTCCCTCACGATTTATAAACCTTATTCACGAGCCTTTGAATCTTCTCCAGTTTATTTGTTTGATTAGGTATGGACGCCAGGCTGGCACTTCCCTCCCCCACGCAAGACACAGACGGACAGTCAGACACACAAGACACAGAGACAGACAGACACACGTGAATTGCGTAAGGTGTCTTGATATGTATTTGTGATTACTTATTTATACAGTAGTTAAAGGGGTAGATCTCTGCGCGTAGTGTTCCAGTAATTTATCCCACTAATTATAAATAATTTTATTGTTCTTTGGTACAGATTGTTTTTTAGGATACAGTTGCTGCTTGGTGTTCTGTTGTTGATGGTGCTAATAGATATTGTTGTATTTATTTTCTCTTGTTCTTATAAAATCTTACATCTGAATAACTAAAGTGTAATGAACACTTTGTCAGTACTCAATAGTAACCCACATGGTGACACAACCAGGCTGTTGCTGTTAGTGGCCCGCAGCGCCACGTATCCATCACAGCCTGGTTGATCTGGCATTTGGTGAAGATACTTGTCCAGTTTCCTCTTAAAGATTTCTACATTTCTCCAGTTTGATATTCAACTTCTTACCCAGATTATTCAACATCTGGTAAGATGTTGAATAATCTGGGCCACGAATGTTGATACAGTGTTCTCTTATTGTGCTCACTGCACTTCTGCTTTTCGCTGGGTTTATCTTGCACTTCCTCCCATTACTCTTGCTCCAGTATATTGTTAAGGCAGTGTCCAGATTTGGGACAAGGGTGTTCAACAGCCTCCCACCAGCCATAAGGGGCATTACCAGTAGACCTCTGGTTGCCTTCAAGAGGGAGCTGGACAGATACCTAAAGTCAGTGCCAGATCAGCCGGGCTGTGGTTCGTACGTTGGACTACGTGCAGCCAGCAGTAACAGCCTCGTTGATCAGGCCCTGATCCACCGGGAGGCCTGGTCATAGACCGGGCTGCGGGGACGTCGATCCCCGGAATACCCTCCAGGTAGACTCCAGGTAAGGCCCTCAAGCACCTTCCAAATATATATTTTCATGTATCTCTCTCTCCTCCGCTCCGGCCGTAAACGATCTCTGTATTTGTTCCAGCTCTGATATTTCTCCTGCCCTGAATGGAGCCGTCATCACTGAGCAATATTCCAAATGAGGAAGCACGAGCTATTTAAAAAGTGTTTCCATTGGCACTATTTCCCTTGTTTTGAAAGTTCTTATTACCCACCCCGTCATCCTTCTGGCTGTCGTGACCTTTGCCTTATATTCTTTGAAAGAAATGTCAACTGACATTATTATTCTCAAGTGTTTCACGTGTTCCTTTCATTCTATTTGACGATTCTCTTGAGTTTTGTATACAGTGTTCTTTTTGAGTTCTTCATTCTTTCCATACCTAAGCAGCTGGAACTTATCACCATTGAACGTCATGTTGTTCTCCATTGCCCACTGGAAAATCCTGCTTATATCTTCCTGTAAATTTTCAGTGTCTTCTACCGTAGTGACTTTCATGCTTATTTTAGTGTTATCAGCAGATGATACAAAAACTGTGACGGGTGTTTTTATCTATGCCTGTTATGAGGATAAGAAACAGCAGAGGTGCCAGGACAGTGCCTTGGGGAACTGAGTTTTTTACCTCGCTGGTGCTGTATATTTCGACCCCCCTTCTGCTGAAGAAGACCCCAGAAGGGGGTCGAAATATACAGATCAATTTATATCCTGAGTATCTTTCTCCAAGTGGATTATTGAGCATCTTAAATCTGTTTATCACGTCTCTATTTGCTACTATCTTTCTTAAGATAAGCCATATTTTCTAGCTTTGGGAGCCATTTTCTAGCATTTCTGGATTTATGACACTACACTATCGTTAAGATTTTTTAAAACAGTTCGCCCTTTAACCCTAGAGAGGAATACTTTTAGAAATAGTCTGCATCCGTTATACCCGGGTATGCTGTACCTGGTGAGGATAAATATTAAAATATAACGGTTCTCATCAGAATTTATTGTTGATATAGAGAAACATATAAAGTAACAATCATTGAAATGAATGTGAGACTTAACAAAATTCTGTGGCACCAGCCACACCGGTGAACACCGCTAGGGTTACTTAAAGGTTTGTCAGTATACTAGGAGAGTTTCCCCGCTCTTCTGTGTTATGATGATAATCTGCCCATTTTCTTCTGTGATGTGTTATATTCATGGGAAGGCGATGGAGTTGTATAGGAGGCAGTAAGGTTTGATCTAAGGAAGGGAAGGTTAGCTCCAGTTTCTAGGATCAAGTCAAGGGATTTATGTATGTAAGTTGATTTTTTTGTGCGTTTGTTACTACGCTTGATCAAGGTTTACTTAACGATGTAAACGCTTCTACACTTGTTGATGGTCTGAATATGATGGTCTCTGTGGATCAGTCTCGGACCAGGCATCCTGGTTGATAGACTTGATCAGTCAGGCTATTTGCGCTAGGTAGCACGCTGAACTGCATTCTCTTAGCAGTGAATATGTTTTCCTTTTTTTTTTGTTGGTGGGGGGGGGGTACCTTACATCGGTGGGAGACAGCCGGTGTGTTAAAAATACTCTCTCTTTTAAAAACAGGTCTTTGCAGGAGTCTACTCGTAGCTCCTGGACCCGTCTTGATAACAACGTGCGTGTGAGAATGCGTGACCCAGTAGCCTGGAGACGGCCGGGGTTGCCCTGGATGACATGGCGCTAAGTCTGTTTACTGACTCACATTTCTTCCTTAACGTGAGCTACATTTTCCCCCGAAGCAGAGATCACGCAATGTTGTACATTGTCTACGGGTCATCCTCTACCACTCACCAGTCTTATGGCTCCACCCTGCAATACTGAAGCAATTCCTTTTTTATACCTTAGATCCGTCATAAGTGGATGCATGATCCAACCTCCAGCATTCCTTGCGATGAATAATCCACACTGGCTTACCGCATCATAATAATAATGATAATAATAATAATAGAAGATTACTGCATATGTCTGTTAATTAATGGCTCTGGGGCAGCGGGCATCCAACAGCAACAATCTGGTTGATCAGGCAAGCACCAGACAAGCCTGGCCCATGGCCGGGCTCAGAGAGTAGATAAACTCTCGAAGCTCTTTAAAGGTATATCAAAGGTATATAGTCAACCAGGCTGTTGGCGCCCCGCCAGCCCACATATCCATGACAGCTTAGTTGATCTTGTACAGTGTGGAGGTAGTGATCCAGTTTCGTCTTGTTAAAGATCATAAGAAGGAGCACTACGGCAGGCTTACTGGCCCATGCTAGGTAAGCTCAACTTACACCCACCCCACACCTACTCAGGCATTTGTCCGACCTATTTTTTAAATTTTCCAGAGTTCTAACTACTCGGAAGTTTGTTTCACTCATCTACAACTTTATTGCCAAACCAGTGCTTTCCTATATCCTAGATAAATTTCCAACTTTAACCCATTGCTGAGAGTCCCATCATTATTATATATTTTCAGCACGTTATTTATATCCATTTTATTTATTCCTGTCTTCCATTTGTACACTTCAGTACGTCTACTCTTGTTTAGGCAATATTTGATATCTGCTGGTAGAATTTTGAATAGTCGAAGCCCACGATTATTGACACGTATGGGCCAGCAGGCCTACTGCAGTATTCCTCCTTTCTCTTATTATGCCGTCTGACTCCCAGTTTTTTACTGGGTCTATTTTACACTTCGTTGTTATTATTATATAAATGGTTTAAAAAACCGACAGGTAGATGAGACTCTTGCAAGTCTTGGGAATCTTGTGGAAATGTGTCAGCAGCTAGTGGATTTTGTTCATCAGTGACGCCGCCTCCAACTGTTTCGCCTCACCTGTCTCCAGTATATAAATTCTTTCTCGGTGCATAGCCTCAACTTTTTATCAAGACTGATGGACTGAACACATCATCTTGAGGCTGAGGGACTTGAGTACATCAATCTCTTTCACATCTTCTACCGTTTTTTCCTCTATATTGGACTGATGAAGTCACGGGCTGCCGAAACGTTTCTCCAATAAAGATTCGCAAGTGCTACACAAGTGTCTTATTCATTCATTATTGTTTATATATATATATATATATATATATATATATATATTCTCTGGAAGATTTGGAAGTTTTGGCAATGTAATCAAACCCATTTTAGTTAGATATAAGACCTATTTTTTTCCCTGCGATGGTGTAAGTACCAATTTTATTAAGTAAAATTTAGTTTAGGACATTTAAATTAGCGTAATTTAAGTTTTTTTGAGAGACGGAAAACTGTTGAGACTTCCGGCGTAGTTGGTGGTAGGTCGTGTGTTGCTTAACTGGTAATACAACCATCGCCATCACCGCCGTCGCCGCCATCATCACCGCCGCCGCCGCCACCACCCTCGCCGCCACCACCTCCTCAACAACCTCCAGTACCACCACCTTCTTCCCCTGTGAATGTAGTAACCACCAACACCAATACTACCTTCAAATATTTTATTTAATCCTTTCTCTCGCACTCATATATTTGCGGGTAGTTATACCTGTCTGTGTATGTTTTCATCATTTCTTAACCTTAGCGTCCCAAGTTATTCTTCCGGGAACAGTACAGGTGGTGAGGGGGGAATGATTAGATGGGGAAGAAGGGTGGGGGAGGTTGTGGTGCATATGAGGTTTGGATTGGGGAGGTGGGGGTTAATGACTGTTTACAAGGCATGCTTTCAAATGCCACCCCGATGTTTGGGGAGAGAGTAGAGGCGGTGAGTGTCACCACCAGGTACCCAAAAGGGGTGAGGGGAAGAGGTCATGGGGGTGTCTGGAAGAGGGTCGTGCAACGGATGGTAGGAAAAGGAGATCGTGAAAGGGAAACAGGGGGCGAAAGGGGGTCATAGGGTTGCCAAAACGTTTAGTAATGCATGTGGAAATGTTATCACTCAACTTTCCCTTGCAGGACTACCTGAGTTATCAGGTGAGAGACAGGGCCAGGAGCTATAATTCAACTCCTCCAAGCGCAGCTAGGTGAGTACAGTTTTGGTCACCTGCCTAAGGCCAGGCTCCAAAGGTAGACGAACTCTTAAAACAAACATGTTATAGATATGTAAAACATGACTATGCTAATCTTGATCACTAGAATCCATCTTCAGGAAGAGTGACTAAGAAAGCAAAATTGGCACACTGGAAATGCTTAGGTTGAGGGGCGTTATGATAGCAATATGATATTGTTTATTTGGATTTCAGTAAAGCCTTCGATAGAGTACCTCACAAAAAGACTTAAAAGTGGCAGCTCATGGTATAGGAGGCAAAGTTCTAGCATGGATAGAGGCATTGCTTACCAATAGAAAGCAGAGAGTTTCCATTAATGGGGTCAAATCTGAGTGGGGATTAGTCACTAGTGGCGTTCCACAAGGATCAATTTTGGGCCCATTGTTGTTCATAATTTACATTAATGGCCTTGATGAAGGAATTACAAGTGACATGAGCAAATTTGCTGATGATACAAAAATAGGTCGTATGATTCATTCTGAGGAGGATACCAGTGAACTCCAGGAGGATTTGGACAAATTAATGTCTTGGTCTGAAAAGTGGCAGATGAAATTTAATGTGGACAAGTGTAAAGTCCTAGTCATTGGGAATGAAAATAACCCTCGAAGTTATAAACTATGTGAAGTAAAGCTTGATCATACAGAATGTGAAAAAGACTTGTCATGGTAAGCTAGGAAACGTTTCTTCAATAAAGATTCCCGTATGTTGCATAAATGTCTCAATCTTCAACTTGTCGGTTTTAAACCATATATCACAAGACAACAATGCCTAAGTGTGCGCAATAAGGCTAACAGATTACTATGATTTATTTCAAGAAGTATAAGTAACAGAAGTCCAAAAGTTATTTTACAGCTCTATACATCACTAGTGAGACCTCATTTGGATTATGCAGCTCAGTTTTGGTCTCCTTACTACAGGATGGATATAGATTCATTGGAGAACATACAGAGAAGAATGACTAAAATGATTTACTGTATAAGGAATCTCCCGTATGAAGACAGACTTAAGAGGCTTGAATCTTCACTCTCTGGAGAGACGTAGAATGAGGGGAGATATCATCGAGGTGTATAAGTGGATGATGGGCATAAACAAAGGTGATATTAATAAAGTACTGAGGATGTCGAACCAGGTAAGAACCAGAAATAACAGATTTAAGTTGGATAAATCTAGATTTAGAAAGGACATAGGTAAGTGCTGGTTTTCGAACAGAGTGTGGATGTTAAGTAAAAGGACACAAGTGAAACTAATGTGACATTTTATTGTGGCAACGTTTCGCTCTCCGGGAGCTTTGTCAAGCCGTTACAAATAATACATGGGCACAGAGGGTATATATAGGCTTAGAGTGAGGTGTTTACCTGGAGAGAGTTCCAGGGGTCAACGCCCCCGCGGCCCGGTCTGTGACCAGGGTGTAATACTAGTAGTAGTAATACAATATGGTGGAACAATCAACTTGCATATGAGTAAAAGGTTATAAAAGTTGATTGTTCTACCATATTGTATTACTAATATTACTACTACTACTACAACTTATATTACTACTACTACCACTAATATTACACCTCACTCTAAGCCTATATATACCCTCTGTGTCCATGTATTGTTTGTAACGGCTTGATAAAGCTCCTGGAGAGCGAAACGTTGCCACGATATGTCACATTAGTTGCATTTGTGTCCTTTTACTTACATATTGTCGGTAATTCTACCAACATTAATACAGAGTTGTGGATGTGTGGAACAATCTTCCGTGTAGGGTGGGAGGGGCTGGGTTTGATTGGTGTCGTGGGTACGGGAGTAAATTCTTGGGTAGTGGTGGTTTTTACTGGCCCATACAAGGCAGGGCCTTGTATTGGCCAGTAGGCCTTCCGCAGTGTTCCTCCATTCTTATGTTCTTACTAGTAGTGGAATGAAGGTGATGTCAGTAGGGTTCTGATTATTATTATTATTATTATAATCAAAAGAAGCGCTAAACCACAGTAGGGTTCTGAAAATAGTAGAAACAACTTTACATACTCCTTCCCCCCTTCCTCACTGGGGATTAGAAAATAGAGCTTGAGGCCTTTCAGTACGTCAGAAGCTAGGACATTCAATGAATTAGCTAAGAATTATCCAGTATTTCGTCGAATCAAATGAAAACAAGTGCCACATTTTCCTAATGGTGAATGAGATGAGGCGGGGTAACAGCTAATTGGTGAATTCAATGGTGTAAATAAATGGATTCTGATATTAACATTTAGAATTTAGAAGGAAATAGGCTAATACTGGTTCTGAAACGGGGTTATCGATATAGTAACCTAGTTCCCATGTAATATCACGAGGCAAATCAGCTGAGAATTTCAAGCATATGTTTGCACAATGTATGTTGTGTAAACTAGGTGTCATGTAGGGGGTCGAACCTGGACTAGAGAAGTGTCATTCCTACACCATCATGGTACATAACCAGGGTTAACCAGGCGGCAACCCAATAAATGCACCCTTGCACCACGATGATGTGTAGATATTGAAACTTATATTATTTTTACTAAATCTGTGAGTGATGTTATGCCCCCTCCACTGACGAAAACACATTAAAAACTTTTATTGAGACAACGTTTCGCTCTTATCATTTTATTCGAGATATTTATGGTACTGTGCCTTTAAAATTAAATACATTGTGTTCTGGATTCCTTGTAAGTATATATAAGTAATCACTACATGTTGCATTGCATTTGAATGTTGAAGGTACTCTCCAGGTGTTGTAAAGTAAATTACAAGTTTTGTATGTTAGTGCATCATAAATGTAAATTGAAATAATAATGTACTACTTCAGATGACGCCGGAGCAGGAGGTGGTACAGTACAACCAGGCTACAGCAGTAGCAGCCATGGAGGAGAGCGAGAAATGGACGAGACACAGCAGGTGCAGCAGCAGCAGCTTGGAGGACGAGGGGGGTGAGGAACAGCAGCGGCAGCAGCAACTAACCTACAGTAGAATGGCCCACCTGCTGGCTGTGTACCAAAATAAGGTTCGCTAACCCCTTCCTTGACGCATGCAGCATACCACAGTATACATATACACCCAGTTTATGTGCACCGAGTTTACCTTCATGATGCTAGTGTACATGTGGAATGCACCGATTGTCCTGCAGTTGATAGGGTTTAAACTTGATGTACTAACTGCAGCCACCTCTCACAGGACCTTTGTAATTGGACGATGGCTTCATTCGATTTATTAACCCAGTAAAGTTACTTGATGTCAATGTGTGTCTCTATCTCTTTCTTTCTGTCTCTTCCCCTCTTTTTTTTCTCTCACTTTTTCTCTCTCATATGGGCCATTTTTGCCTTACGGGCTACTTTATTGGAAAGCACGTTTTTTTTCATTCTGCATTTTCTTTCAACCAAAATATCTTTTTTTTATTGTAATAGTTTAATTGTATCAGCCTGAATTTTGAAATTTCATAATTAGTCTTTCATGATGAAGAAAAGTGCACAGTAAAAGTCCAAATATTGTACAATAAGTCGCAGTATTTGGAGGGGGAATGTTTAGACAGTGTTGTGGTTCATCCTAAATCATTACCAAATCATGATTATTAATGATCCAATATTAACTGAAATGGTGTTTGAATATGTATTTCTTGCCAGTTTGGGAGTTAGTTGTATTGTAACTAGAAAATTGATTTCCATTCCATAGTTTACGGTATTCTCTGGCACATAAGGTGCATCCCAGTTTTGGCAAGCACATTCTGGAAAAAATAAAACATGCAGTATTTTTTTTTTATTAACACATAGGCCGTTTCCCACCAAGGCAGGGTGGCCCGACAAAGAAAAACTTTTATCATCATTCACTCCACTGTCACGCCAGAGGCGTGCTTACACTACTACTACAAAACTGCAACATTAACACCCCCTGCTTCAGAGTGCTGGCACTGTACTTCCCATCTCCAGGAATTAAGTCCGGCCTTCTGGTTTCCCTGAAACCCTTCATAAATGTTACCTTGCTTACACTCCAACAGCACGTCAAGTCCTAAAAACCATTTGTCTCCATTCGCTCCTATCTAACACGCTCACGCATGCTTGCTGGAAGTCCAAGCCCCTCACACACAAAACCTCCTTTACCCCCTCCCTCCAACCTTTTCTAGGCCGACCCCTACCCCGCCTTCCCTCCACTACAGATTTGTACACTCTCGAAGTCATTCTATTTTGTTCCATCCTTTCTATATGTCCAAACCATCTCAATAACCCCTCCTCAGCTCTGGATAATAGTTTTGGTAATCCCACACCTCCTCCTAATCTCCAAACTACGAATTCTCTACATTATATTCACACCACACATTGCCCTCATTATTATTATTATTATAATCAAATAGAAGCGCTAAACCACAGGGGTCATACAGCACATTGCCCTCAGACATGACATCTCCACTGCCTCCAGCCTTCTCCTTGTTGCAACATTCACAACCCATGTCTCACACCTATACAAGAGTGTTGGTATAACTATACTCTCATACATTTCCCTCTTTGCTTTCATGGATAAAGTTCTCTTGTCTCCACAAGCTCCTCAGTGCACCACTCACCTTTTTCCCCTTGTTAATTCTATTATTCACCTCATCCTTCATATACCCATCTGCTAACACATCCACTCCCAAATATCTGAACACATTCACCTCCTCCATACTCTCTCCTCCAATCTGATATCCAATCTTCTGTTATCTAATTTTTATGTTATCCTCATCACCTTACTCTTTCCTATATTCACTTTTAATTTTCTTCTTTTACATACCCTACCAAACTCATCCACCAACCTCTGCAACTTCTCTTCAGAATCCCCCAAAAGCACAGTGTCATCAGCAAAGAGCAACTGTGACAACTCCCACTGCCACTATCCACCCTAACAATTACATGGCTACTTGTTGCTTACAGGCAACTACTGAAGCTGGGTTGCATGTTACGTATCAGTAAAGTATTCTGGGTTAATAGTTTTGTAGGGGAAGGGTGTTTGGAGTTTAGTTTACCAGTACACTCAAACCACCACCTGCCAGACCTTGGTTATATAAGGCATGGTAATTGTATGAGATTTTTTAAAAGCTTTATGTGTAGGAAAATATGGTATGTTTTTCAGATATGGTACAGTACTCTGTTCTGAAAATTAGTGGGAAGTCTCGGAATGAAAGGCTGATAACGTCTATTACTTCAAATTAATGTTATTTACAGTAAATCCTCAGTGGGACGGACTAATGGGGGCATTGTCCAAGTGTTCAATAAATCAGAATAATGTTAAAATAGCCCCAAAAATTGCACTAAAGTACGCTACTGTATACCTAATATAATACGTACTGTACGCACAATAAAGATTAAAAATAAAAAAGTTACAAATACAATTTAACAGTGGATTTTGTCCATAATTCTAACAGTCTGTTATATCGAGGGTTTACTAGTGTAATTGCTGAGATCGTATTTTGTATTAATAATTATTCTTCTGCTGCAGGTTCGGGACAGTAAGAGGATCATTTCAAGATTAAAAAGTCAAAAAGATGCCCAGTTACAGGCAGTGATAAGCAAATTGTTGTTGTTGGAAGCACATTTACGACGAGAGCAGAAGGGAATTGTTGGGCAGCTGGCTCAACGAGATCATGTCATATCTGCTCAAAGACAAGAGATCGATCGCTTGAGACGAGATAATAGACGATTAATAAACAAATTGAAAAAGTTCAATGAAGTATGCATTGATCCTGGAGAAGAGCACCTGGAACCAAGATTAAAAATGAGTAGAGTTGAATCTTCAGAAGAAAGTTCTTCATCACGTAGTAAAGGACACAGGCAGTCTCATTCAGGTTCCCCATCCTGCCGTAAGTCATCATCCGGCATGATCCGTGTAGCTACTAGTGTCTCCGAGCTAATAAATTGCAATAATGGCTCAAATTTCCTGAAATCTCAACAGGCACATCATCATACAAATGTTCAAAATAACAGGAAGCAGCTCACTGAAACTGTCAATCCAAATGTGGCTTCAGTTAGGGCTACAACTGATCGGGTGTTCCACAAACCACCTATTGCTGAAAAGCCCCGAGTCGCAAGTCGTGTTGTACGAGGACAACAAAATAATCAGAGAGGTCAGCACTTGGTTAGAAGTTATGGTGGAAAACAGTGTACTATTGTTTCTACCATTAGCCGCCTCTTGGACGAAGAATCTGATGCAACAACTACAGGTGGCTCATGTAGTAGTGAACCCTCGTCTCCTGAAACCACCTTAAAACCAACAACTCCACGAGTTATACGTTTGGCAAGGCAGTTTGAGGAAGGTCTTAATTCCCGAAATGTGGTGTTTCATGCTAGTAATGTTTCTAGTGACTCTTCTCCCGAGTCAGTAAGGCAAGATGATCATAGCACAAAGGCCTACATCATGGATGAATATGAGGTAAATTTTGCTAGTTTCAACATATGTACCTAAATTATAAAATTATGTTAATTCTGCATTGTGGAGAATTTTAATTTTGTTTTTTAAAATGGAATTATAATTATAAATGACTTGTTGCATTATTTACAGGATATAAATTTCAAATGTTTATTTCTATAATTTGTAAAAAAAAAAAGTGTAATACGTATTCATGTAGTATTTTACAGTATTATTCACTAAGATATATACTGTACCTTTAGAGTTTTATGCTAACATTTTTCTTTGAGCATAATAAAAGAGTTAAAAAAATCTTTCAGGCTAATGAGCTTTATTTAATTGCATTGTAATACATTACATTGAGAACCAATACTCAAGTCTGCTAAGTTAAACAGTGGATGCCAATCTAATTAAAACTACTTTCAGGTGACAAGCGGGTATAACAGTGATGCCATCAGTGATCATGAATATGAAAATGTTCGTGTGGTGACTCAGGGCAGCTGTGATGGCCTTTCTAAATATGTAAAACATGAAGAGAGTAAGGAGGAGGAAGAAGAGGATAATTATGTTATCCTTAGAGCTGTGAAAGATAATGCTGATGCTGCAAATTGGGTAAGTGATGCACACATCCACAATGTCATTCTAAACAGCTAATAGAGATATTGCATCCATAACATGTTTCACTCCAATATCTACTGTAAAATGTTTACCCTTATCTCTTGAATGAATTTTTTCATATATGTTCAGTAGTTACACCTCTCATAAAATTATTTTCTTTCAACAAACTGGCCGTATCCCTCTGAGGAAGGGAGAAGGGGTTACTAGTCCCTTGCTTCTGGCATTTTAGTTGACTCTTATGACACACATGACTTACGGAGGAAGAATTCTGATCCACTTCCCCACGAAGATAAGGGGAAATAAACGAACAAGAACTAGTAAGAAAATAGAAGAAAACCCAGAGGGGTGTGTATATACAGTGGTAACTCGGTTAACGATATTTTTTCGTTCCAGAATGCTGTTCAAGTGCCATTACCAAACGAATTTATCCCAATAAGGAATAATGTAAAATAGACTAGTCCTTTTAGACCCCCAAAAATACACTTATAAAAGCATTTAAAAAAAGAAACTTACATAAAAGGGCGAGTTTGGGGACCATCGTTAACCGAGGTACCACTGTATATGCTTGTACAGGAATGTGTAGTGTGACCTAAGTGTAAGTAGAAGTAGCAAGACATACCTGAAATCTTGCATGTGTATGAGACAGAAAAAAGACACTGTTATAGTGCATTACCTGTATGGTTTTTAGTTGTTAAAGATTTCTTTCTTTCTTTAAACAAATCGCTTCCAGGGTGCAAGAAACAAGTTTCTCTTTAACTAGTAATGTATACAGCAGAGGTACTGCCCCTGATTAGTGACTCTACCATGCTTACGGAGAAGCGTTCCATTCCATGAAGTAAGGATAAACACGATACAGTACTTAACACAAGCTCACGATACAGTACTTAACACAAGCTCATGATACAGTACTTAACACAAGCTCACAATTCAGTACTTAACACAAGCTCACGATACAGTACTTAACACAAGATCACGATACAGTACTTAACACAAGCTCACGATACAGTACTTAACACAAGCTCACGATACAGTACTTAACACAAGCTCACGATACAGTACTTAACACAAGCTCACGATACAGTCTTAAAACAAGCTCACGATACAGTACTTAACACAAGCTCACGATAGTCTTAACACAAGCTCACGATACAGTACTTAACACAAGCTCACGATACAGTACTTAACACAAGCTCACGATACAGTACTTAACACAAGCTCACGATACAGTACTTAACACAAGCTCACGATACAGTACTTAACACAAGCTCACGATACAGTACTTAACACGAGCTCACGATACAGTACTTAACACAAGCTCACGATACAGTACTTAACACAAGCTCACGATACAGTACTTAACACGAGCTCACAATACAGTACTTAACACGAGCTCACGATATAGTACTTAACACGAGCTCACGATGCTGTACTTAACACGAGCTCACGATACATTACTAAACACAGTACATTAATTGAAATATGCTATTCTTCATTAAGGTTGACATCCCAGAAGATCAGCATATCTACTCGAATGTGGAATTTGCATCTGGGTTACTAGTGAAGGAACTGGAAGAAGATGAGGAGAGAAAAGAAGAAGGTATTTTAATTCATGAAGATAAGAACACATTGGAACACTTTGAGAGGAACAGTAGATATGTAGAAGATGGAGAAAGTGTGTTAGAGACCGACCTTGATTCTGTAAATACCTCTGCTGATGAAGATCACTTAGTAAGTCAAAAACCATTTCATATTTTAAATTTTGTTTATTTTAATCAAAGAGAAGTACTAAGCCCGTAGAGGTCATGTAGCAGCTGGAGAATGGGAAGCAGTCAGGTTTGATACCAAGGAAGGAGAGGATAAATCCACATCTTTGTATCAGTTGTCCCTCACTGGTATCAAGCCACCTTGCTTAAGGGGTCATATTTTTAAATGTATTCAAGTAAGTTTAACATTAAGATCCCACATAATATTCAGATATGGTATATGGATTATTATAACCATAACTATGCACTAAACCTACAAGGGTCATACAGCTATGGTATGTAGAATATGGAGTAAAACTGTGTATTTACAGTATGTGTATTATCTTGTTTGAATAATGTGGAATTTTTGTACATATACAACAATACTTTTGCATTTACTTAATGGTATATGATTTAAGACAGTTAATTCCACTATAATTAATGTATATCTTGCAAATAGTTTATATAAGCTTTTATAATAATCATGTAACAAAAAATGTAGAGCATTCTGCTAAATTTTTATTTTTTTATGGCAGTTGTCGGAGAGTTTAAGAGCAGCCATGAATGTGCCTCGGTCGCGACATAACATCAACCTCATCATAGAGTCTGATGGAGATCACATGACAGAGAATTTTGAAGAGTTTACACTTGATTCTCTAGAACTAGAGGAAGATCGAGAAGATGAAGGAGGAAGGGGAAAAGAAAATTTACCAATCTCAGAACAAAGGCGATGTGGAGATGGAGCAGAAACAAAGGTTTGAATATTAATTTTTTACATTATTTTCATTGTCCTTTGCTATCAGCATAAGCATTTTTGTAATGCTTTTTTTTAACAGAAGTCAGTTTTACAGGCTGAGCTGTTATCCTATCGCAGCTCATTTCAAAGCCTATCCCTATCTAAGGGATAGGCTTTGAAATCCTTGGGATGCAACCATGGGATACAACCTTGGGATGCAACCATGGGATACAACCTTGGGATGCAACCCACAACAGTCAAATATCACCCAGGTGAACAGGGGTAACAGGTGTAAAGAAAATGCCTAACATTTCTACCTGTGCCAAGGATCGAACCATGGACTCTCAGAATGTGTACTGAGTATTCTGCCAAGCAAAGTGGCACCCTAGATTGCATTCTCATTCTCTCATTCTCATGTCTGGGAGTTACCACAATGTAAGAAGGGATACAACATGCCAGCTTAACCATAACTCAACTGCACTTAAAAGTATGTCTATGTTTAGGAAGAAGCAAAATATCTCTATTTAGCAATTACTTGTGAAATTTGACTGCAGTTTGCATCTTCCTGAAAAAAAATGCTGATACCAATACTTGCCCCAGGAGGAAATACATTATCAGCTGTGTTTATATTAGTCTTATTATAAATTCTACTTTCATGTCTGGTGCTTCTTTTTTATTCTTATATTGCAGCAAATTATATTATAGTGCTTATATTCTCTTCAAATTTTGGGAAGAGAACATGAATAATTTTCTAATGAATAAAAATCACTAAATAATTGTGAGGTTTCTTAATAGCTGACTTTATTGTATTTGTATTGTATTCTTTCCCTGCAGTTGGACAGTAAGATCAGTGAAGAAGGTAAACTTGATCTCAGTGTTAATAGTGGATCTGCCAATGTTGCTATGATTGGTAGTGGACAGTATGAAAAGTTTTTAGAGGCAACAGGACTTAGTCAGAAATCTATTTTAACTCCAACACGTATGTTCTCCAACCATCGGTAAGTTTAATTATGGTTTTTTAATCCTCTGTTCTGTCTGAGATATTTTTGCAATTCAGTAGAATACATTATGTATGCTCCTCCTCTGACACTTTATGTATGCTGCTCTTTTGACATTATGTTCCTCATCTGCCACTTCAGTGACTGTCAAGTGCTTGATACATCTGAAGAACTTGAAACATTTATATATAGAACCTTGCAGGTCAAAATGAATTACTGTTTTATAGCTATCAACTGAAGATTTAACAACTTGCTTGTATGATATTTACAGTGGACCCTCAGTTTTCGTTGATAATTCTTTCCAGAATGCTGTTTGAGTGCTGTTACCGAGCGAATTTGTTCCCATAAGGATGAATGTAAATTAGATTAGTTGTTTCAGACCCCCAAAAATACACTTACATAATTGTTCGAGTTTGGAGCTGTACAAAAACCGAGGGTCCACTGTATTTATTACACATTCTTAGATATTAATTTTTTTTTACCTCAGTGCCTCTCTCCTATCAAGGCAGGGTGACAAAAAAAAAATACATTCACGATCATCACACTCCATCACTGTCTTGCCAGAGATGTGCCAATACTAGAGTTCAAAAACTGCAACATATCTCCACCCCTCCTTCAGAGTTCTGACACTGTACTTCTCACTTCCAGGACTCAAGTTCTGGTAAGACAGTGATGGAGTACCAAGGCAGGTCACCCTGCCTTGGTACGAGATTTAACTTTTTTTTTTTCTCAACAAACTGGCTGTATCCCACCAAGGCAAGGTGACCTAAAAGAAAAACCTAAGTTTTTCTTTTTAAATTTAGTAAATTATACAGGAGAAGGGGTTACTAGCTCCTTCCTCCTAGCATTTTAGTCACCTCTTACAACACGCATGGCTTACGAAGGAAGAATTCTGTTTCACTTCTACTTTAACATGTTCAATACATTTCATTAAATGCTTTAATACAGAGATGGTTAGCCACAATTTATGGCTGCTCTTTCTCCATAAGCAATCAACATTAAATAACTAGTAGGCTCACTAGAGACATTGTTATAATATTGTGTTATAATATTGAATATCTTACTTATGCAGTACAATCACAAACAGGCAATCTTAACAGTGGAGAACAAGCCATATGGGGATGTAAATTTTAAGCCCAAGTGGCTTGTCCTGTATCTTACTTATAAAAATACATGTCTAATAGTTTGATTTCACTTTGTAGGTCGGTCCTTAAGCCACGAGATGTTAAACATCGCAACAAGCTGCGAGCTGCGTTCACCACACTATCAACTTTAGAGGAGACTCCAACCTCTGGAGCCTGTAGATACTGGACAGAACCTTACCTCTAGTGTCTACCTCTTATCTGATGACTTTCAAGATTAGCTATGATGAGTCTTAGCTATGTTTTGAGTTAGAGTAATTTTCCCAACTATGGGTAGGAAAATTAGGCTTATGGAAATGTAGTGTAAGGCTCATAGTAGTTTAATTTATAGTTTAGTTTTCAGATAAAATAATGTTGATACTTATAATTACCATTGTACAGTATTTTCTATAGATAAACTGGTGGATTTTGTATTCTGTTCCTCACTTGAATTTCTGCTTTTTTTATTTTTTAGGTTGAAAAATATGCATCTATATCAGTAGATCTTTACATTATTGGTACTTGATAAAAATAATAAAAAAAATATCATACAACAAAAACTTCTTTCTTAAATATGCAATTGATCATTTATTAAAAAACCATTGGGTGATGGCAATGGTTTGTTAAATTTTTTGTATAGTGACCTCTTGCATATTAATTACATTATTATAAATTTCTGAATCTAAAAAAAAAAATTGCAGCACAATCAAACAAGTCTACAAAATCCATTTATAAGTTACAAATACTTGTAAAATTTTAAAGTTCTGAATAGTTCCTGAATTTACTGCACTTCTGTTTGCTCTCTCCAGTTCTGATTTTATTCTCAGATATTTGCCCCACCCACAGTCATTGGTAATAAACATAGTTCATGTTGACTGTGGCAGCTACTAATCCTAAACGGTACCACAAAGCATTATTGTTATTAAACACTATCTTGAAGATTTGTTGATGTTGGGTTATTATAGTATTAAAGAGATTGCACATAGCCCTTTCCTTTAAAAACTTTTTTTGTGCACATTATCTCATATTTTGTTTAAACAATGCCATCTCAAAATGTAAGGTGCACATTACCGTTCCCCTTCTAAAAATGACTTTTAATCACACTGCCCTCAAAATTTATTGCATATTTCCAATCAAAATTTGTTGAGCACTACAATTTTACTGAAGGAGCCTGCTACAAGCCAAGTTTTCCACATGTACTATTTCCTGTATATTTTCCTTTTTTTTCTATATGAAAACGACTGATAATCAGAGCTTTCGAAATGTACATGCAGAATATTAAAAATTAGGTGGACATGTTTCTGTGAAGTTCAGTATGCCTTAACACACTTTATGTTGTGCCTTTTATTATGAGTCTTGCTAGGATTTTAAAAATAGCTCCAACTATTTGCAACCAGCAACATTCTATTTGTTGATTCCAGTGGTCATCCCTCCCTAAGCCTGGTCCTAGACCAGGGCTGTTTGTGCTGTGGAAAGAAATCTCAAATGTTACCAAGAAATTTGGGGAACAGACAGTTTATTATGCTAGTCTGTTTAAATTTTGTTAGATAATTGTACTTGCAGGTGCAAGGGGCTAATAACCCCTTCTCCTGTATACATTACTAAAGTTAAAAAGAGAAACTTTTGTTTTTCTTTTTGGGCCACCCCGCCTCGGTGGGATACAGCCGGTTTGTTGAAAGAAGAAGAAGAATTGTACTTGCAGTGAGTGAAAGGTGTGGGTGTTTTATAAGAGGAGTGTCATGTCTGTTTTAAATGTGTTAGTGTAGTTAATTTCAGTACTGGAAGTTTTGGTCTATATGCTCACTTTATATGACCCTAGTAGGTTTTGCACTTCTATTGCTGCAAGACAAGTATGAATGGATTTGTGTGAAATATTTGTTAGCATTGAGGTTGTCTGGGTTCTTCATTATTATGAATACATTGGTCAGGACATGTGTCTTCTTTTTTTCTTAGACTGAACAAGTTTAAATCCTTCAACAGTCATCATGTTTTAATCTGTCATCTAGTCACTAGACCCTTTTCAGCTTCTTATTGTCTGTTTTTAAATACATTTGGACACAGTATTGCAGATGGTATACATCAGTAAATTATATTAGGCATGTATGTACAAATTATTTTCCATATTCAGTGGATTAAGTTGTAATGCATGATTCTTTTAACTTTCTTTGTTTTTACTGTTATAGTGCATTACCTGTATGGTTTTTAGTTGTTAAAGATTTTTGCTTTTTATTCCATACTATTCATTTTGTATTATACTGAAACATTTTTGCTGTATGTGTATTTTAGCCATTGCAAATTGTTAAGTTTGATTTCTCATACAGAATTTTAGGTTTAATGTTATTTGTATAATTAAAAATATTAAAATTATAAATGCTTGAATTATTCAATTTGAGTTGCATAAACAGTAATACATTACATCTTCAGAAGGCTGTTAATATAGACCTTAACTTCCATAATTACTGCATAATTCTATACTTGACATTGTCAAAAGATCATTGCATTTCAGAATTGTAGATTACTAGTTTCTGCTTCCTCCCTCCATCTTCATTGTGGAGGTTTATCGGAAAAGTGGGGCTAGTGAAGCACAAGAGCTTTGTCTTCGTAGTATATGTTCATTTTTGTGAACATAATACTTACATAGACTTTTTTTTTTTTTAAGAATTTGATTTTAAGAGAAATACTCATGGTGTTTGACACTTGCATCAGCTCAGATTTTAAGAGTATTGCATGTAGTAAATATAGCAAGGTAGGAATATATTACCTTACCAGACCTTTAAGGAATAGATCTCAAAATGGCATGAAAAAGGTCATATGGGACTCATTCTGGAATGTGTCAAATAAAGGAATATTAATTCATGATATACACCAGTTTGAAGGGAATTAAATTCCAAGTGCTTTTGTGATATCTCAGTTATATTCTCAAGGAACAGTTCCTTAAGAACATGAGTCAGAGATCACAAAAGCACAAATTGATTAAGGTGCATATGAAGATAACACTTTTTTTTGTTAGCTTGTTGCATCATAGAATATTGTATGAATACAAATACACACTGCAGCAAAAAAAGTTTTTATATTTACAGGTGAATAGGCATGTTTCAGAGTCTGGCCATTTCTGTTGATATTAAGGAAGTCATTAGATTTTAGATGATCAGTAATAATTAAAACAAATTGCATAAATGAGAGAATGCAAATGATGTACTTTACAGTATTTTGATTATCAGGATACTTGACAGTTTGGTAGGAATTCTTTCTTAATAAAATGGGTAACCCAACCTTGGTGAGAAATATAAAAGGTTTGATGTTTGGAGACAAAGCAAATCAAGGGAAATAATTCATTATGGATTGGACATGCAGGTATGATTATGAATAATAGGATTACACTGGTAATTTTCATGGTGGCTGGTGATTGAAAGGCAACTGACATCCTGCAAAGAACAAGTCCTATGAAGGTATATAAAAAGAAACAGGCTAAAAGGGCATGTTTAGATATACTGTCTACAGTTAATCTTATGGTAGTTCCTTTAGGTGGTAGAATAAGATTTTTTTAACTGGCCGTCTCCCACTGAGGTAGATAAAAATTATATATCCCTACATAAATTGTCTTCTGTCAGTTTTTACATCTTTGGTTTGATATAGAGGAGGAGCCTAGAACACCAGTGTTCAGGCATTTGATAATAAAATTCCTCAGGCACAGTGTTTACATTTGGAAAGGCATTAAGAAAACCACATTCACACATGTCATAGTCTATGAAGTTCCAATTTTTCACAATTTCTTAATATCATTACTCATAAAGTGTATTTGTTCTGTGGTAGCAGCTGAGTGACTACAGGTTTTGCAACAAGGAAAACCATCTTCTGTAACTCTGTTGTCTGTAACATATTGTTACAGTACATTCATTAGTGAACCAAATGTAGTTCAGTATGATAAGGCATTTTGGACTAAAGTATTTCTTGGAAGCAGGCAGAATTGGGACATATATAAATTTGTAATAATATAAGTGCATAAAGTTCTTTATAGTGGGGCAATTTTTGTTTTTTTTGTTTTTTACAATGTTTTATTACTTTAAATAATAGGAACATTTCTCCTTATTTAATGACCAACCTTACTAGTAAACAGCAGGTTTAAGAATTTGTAAAAATCATATGGAGTAGAGCTTTCATTGCAGTAAATGTAGCAATATTGTTCTGGCAAACTACTCGTACCTAGTCAGAGTGTAATGTTTGGCTGTTAGGACAACACTTACCTGATAATTCTTAATATCTGGGATTGTCAGTTATTTGAGTACCATAATTAAAATCTATTTTTGCCTCTTAATCCTTTACAGATACAATTTAAAATTCTATGAAGAGTCAGTATTCTGAAGTATATAAGAATATTTATCAGTCATAGATCTACATTTTCTCTGTACTACTTTGAGATAAAACCTGTGACTTTTTTTGTTTTTGATTACTGCCATTCTTTTGATGTCTGAATTAAGCAGTATTGCAATTGAGGAAAATTTGTCATTTTGGTAACAGCCTTAGGCCAGGCTGTGAGGGTAGAAGATTACTTGAAACAGTCACAGGTATGGGTATGGAAGCAAAATGTGAAAACAGTATTATCAACACAAACCACTGTCATATATCCTCTGGACCACAGTATGCAAGTCATTATTTTAGATATTCTTGAATGCATACACTCCTCTTTTCAGGAAGATGCTAACCTATTCACCAAGAGCTCATTTTGCTTAGTTGTAGCCATATCTTCTAGAAATTGTAATTTCAAATTCACAAATCATACAAAAATTTTGGTCAATAGAGTAATATTGATGAAATGAAGAGTAAGTCATTCTCATTAGACCATTATTCACAAGTATCACACTAGTCTTTAGCAGATCCCCTCAAGTATCTCTATTTAATTTTGTTTTCATGTGTTATACATGTAATAAATCTCTCTTAACTATACCTATGCTCAACTTTGGTAACCATGCCATATATATATATACTATATATATTATTTCTAATTTAAAGAATATTTATGTTAAAATAATTGGTTCTAGGCAGCTGGCTATATCTGTGAACTTAAGTAGCCTGTTATATGCCTCTAACATATTTCTTAATTGTAACAATTTATATATGTAATTAACTTCTAAAATTGTAAATAATAAATTTATAAGCATGCAGTATGCCATGCAAAAAACTGATATACATATATTAGAAATAAACATAACAAAATCCTGAATGTTATTGAATTGAACCTAATCCTTTCATAAAAATCATTGGATTTGTTTAGGAAAGCAAAATTGATAAATAACATGTAGTAACTGGTTCAGCATTTAATTTAACATGGGTATCAATCAAAAAATAAGATACCTATTTGGTGTTTCATGTGTATGTCTGAATCTAAAATTCTATGTAAATAAAGGGGCCCAATTCCATAGACACGGCATACCTGGAATTAGTGGGTTGGTTGGTCTGCAACTGGACAATTAACTCTTGTAGACCCACTTTTATCTCCAACCCGAAGTAACTCTTGTTAGATAGCCACTCTATTGTCTTACAGTTCAATTTGTTCTGTATCGTGGCACTCAACAACCAATCTGACCCCTTCAGATCATGTTTATTGCCCAAAGTCTTGGGAGTGCTCTCTAGTTGTACCCGAAATTGTTGTAAACCTTTGCAGTTGTGGTCTGGGGTCTTCAAGTTAACCAACGTAGTTACTAGAGCCAGCCTACGCTGTTCCAAATTACTGTAAGTGCCCTCTTAACAGATCAACTGCCTCATCATACGAATCATTTAATGAGAAAAGCTTTGATGAAAATGAAAGCATCTCCCCTTTTGTCCCTTTAAATAAACCAACTTAGCAATACGTGGAAGATCCCTCCGATCATGTACCGTTGCCTTAAAAATAGACCAGAATTCCTACCAACTATCTCCTGGATGAAACGGCAGCAAATTTACTTCCGGGAGTTTGGGGAAGGACATCTTGTTTACACCGTGAGACTGGTCAACTGCATTATCTACACGCTTTAACCTATCCAGGACTTTAGCTTTGCAGGACAGAATGAGTTCTTCCAATTCACAATATTGTTCCAACAGTGCAGTGGACCCCCGGAAATCGAACATTCTTCATTCCAGAATGCTGTTCAAGTGCTGTTACCAAATGAATTTATTCTCATAAGGAATGATGTAAATTAGATTAGTCAGTTTTAGACCCCCAAAAATACACCTATAAAAGCACTTACAATAATAAACTTACATAAAAGGGCGAGTTGGGAGTGTTCGATTTCCGAGGGTCCACTGTATCTCCCTTTCCTCATCATCTGTGCAATCCTCCAGTAACTCACTTTCATAATTCTTAAACCACAGGTCGTATGACTCGTACCTACGTTCTAGAACATCTAGACACAATTTTAAATCACTAGCGCTTGCCGTTTCCTGTTTCATTAAGTCCAAGCACTTATTGTGTGATTTTTCACATGACCCTTCCGAGCTTGTAACAATGCTTTCTTTGCTTTAATATCCATGGGCTTTCCAGCCGCAGCAACTTCATCAGATCCAGCCATGGTTATAGAATTAATAACTACTGATGGTACAAATTAAGCAGACCCTTTATAAAGGTGATTCTCACACCTTGCTCTTGCATAAATCCTAGTCACGCATGTGCTAGCAATTAATTGGACTAATTACAATCCACCACACAATTAAATTTGTGTACCCTATACCCACTTCCTTCAATCAGTCACTTAATTATTAAGTAATTAATTCACTAATCACAGCCGGTTCAGGAAGGACCAACGGGCAGATGTGGGGAATTATGAGTTACCTGTATGAGCTTCATCAACTCAATCATACAAATAATCTCAGCATGAGGTGACAACTATATAATATTATTTATAGCAGTTCCCCCCGTGGAGGCGTGTGGGAAAACTTAAGTCGCTCCTGGTCGCAGCAAGTGACTCCCTTGATAACACACGCACTCTTAACATATCTATCCTAGACCAGTATTATAAATTACAATTAGATAATACCAATAGTTATGGTGTTACGATTAGTTGTGGACTGTATGTGTAAATTGGACTGATAGGAAAGGGTTACATGTGTCAACATAATGAAGACCACCACTTACCCAATTTCATTGGTGGTCACTGGAGATCATTGAAGTACTCACAGTACCTGTCCTATTATAACACCTAACTGGCCAGCTATGGGGTTGATATAATAAGAAAGGTTACTTAACTGTGGGTGAGGAGGCAGCATTCCTTGTCTTATTTCCTCCTCCAACTTCAATGTCCTGCCAAGTCGATACAGTTTTTCTTCCAGCAGGATGGTGGTATTAGTTGGTTTGTTCCGATTTAGGAGCCGTGACTCTGTAAGACCTCTGTGGCTCTCGGGACAGGGCCACGAGGTAGACGTGTTCACTCGGGGAATGGCGACTCGCATCACTTCACTCATTCCCCCAATTTAATGGGGAAGTGGAACAGAATTCTTCCTCCGTAAGCCATGCGTGTCGTAAAAGGCGACTAAAATGCCGGGAGCAAGGGGCTAGTAACCCCTTCTCCTGTATATATTACTAAATGTAAAAGGAGAAACTTTCGTTTTTCCTTTTGGGCCCCCCCGCTTCAGTGGGAAATGGCCGACGTGTTGAAAAAAAAAAAACACTAATTTCTCCACAGTTCACAAGGCGACTTAATGTCCCACTAATTTACACTCGTTAGAAGTTGATCCATTAAGATCAGAGGCCGATGAGTAGTGATCAGACCGACGGGTATTTCTCCCACTGAATACTCGTAATGGAGGCATCGCGTCGCTCACTGTTTAACAAATTTACCACCCTATTATAGTGGATTCCCGGACTTGATGTCCCTCATTATACACTGAGAATGATTACGACACTTCCTATTGTGAAGTGGGGCCACTAATCCCGTTTCGGCCATCATAAACACTATGTTCCTGACCTCATTATAGCCAGACACTCACCCATTTGGCTCACCCCACGCGAATGACCCACACCACGCACCCACGCGACCTGACCCAAGCCATGTGTCTCTCCACACATGTGCTAAGACGCTTCTGTTGGTTCCTTCTTCCAATCCCAAGTATAATGTGAACCAACAACAACATATTAAGGATATCTATTCACATTGGAAAGTTTATACAGTATAACTTTCGGGAAAATACCCATATTTTCCACAATAAGGATAATAAACTAAATTGTCCTGAAGGTAATTAAAGACTTGAAGCACTAGAGATCAAAGGTTTCAAAGAGTACATGGGTAGTTCAGTACTCTAGTTTCTCAGAATGAATGTGAAATGGTAAAAAATGACATAACTTGCTATTGAAAAATTAGTATAATGACAAAATTTGCAAGAAGAGATTGCAGATCAAGTATTATGTGACAGTGTATAGAGAGGGGTATTCAATTACAATGGGTTACTGAGAGAAAGAACAGTTAAAGTTTTGGTTATCAGCATCAAAATACTAACTCCATTGGGAGGCTTCAAGGGAGGTAGTGCCTTGATGCAGGTAAGAGGCTCATGATCCAAGAAATTGTACCTATCCTCCCATTACTTGCATTGAACTTGATGACTTCCCATTCCCCCAGGTGCTATATGATCCCTATGGGTTTAACACTATATAAATGTAATATGTAATAGAAATAAAAGATAGCTATTATTAGTATATATGCGACATTATTTATTTTGTATGCGATATTTCAGTTGTTACTTTAATAAATATCTTTATTATGCACCCCATACCCGTGATGTGGGCGGTAGTCGAAAGATAAGAGGTACATAATGGGTCCAGGGACTTGGCGGGAAAGATTTGATAGTTAAACAAGTTACAGAGTTAATGAACTATTTACATATTTATATCTGGTTACAATCATAATTAGTTATTTAAGCAGACACAAATTAGGTCACACACACAAAAAAAGTTATATATCAGAAAATATTAAAATTCTTCTGATTATTTTTTTTACCATTATTGGGTAAATAGATACCTGTTATGCA
This sequence comes from Cherax destructor, assembly GCA_009830355.1. NCBI lineage: Eukaryota > Metazoa > Arthropoda > Malacostraca > Decapoda > Parastacidae > Cherax > Cherax destructor. The sequence continues at coordinate 116,708 of WNWK01002570.1, read as the reverse complement.
ATATTTTGAATACTTCCAGCAGGTACTGGAGTTTCTTACACAGAACTGGAGTTTTTTGTTTTTTTTGTTGGTAATGTGGAGATCTGGTCCTTTTGAGAAATCACATATTATTTTCTTTTATAAAACACACTCATGCTATCTATACCCTGCCTCAAATTGTTATTTCCTGTGGAAATTGTTATTTTGGGAGATACTGGTAAATATAATACGTATAGTATTAATATTGAGATGTGCTGCACATCAGGGCCAATTAACAAAGACGAATGAAACATGAGGCCTGGTCACAGACCGGGCCGCAGGGGTATTGACCCCTGGAATTCTCTCCAGGTAAACTCCAGGTAAATATGCAAAGGTACGTCAGTCCCATACTACCACTGGCAGAGTAAGTTACATTACATTATTTTAGGTTTGCTCGAGTTGAGCATTTTTAGAAATAAATCATCGCTACTCACAAAAGGTCAAAGATAAGATTTCTTCGGATTTTTAACCCCGGAGGGTTAGTCACCCAGGATAACCCAAGAAAGTCAGTGCGTCATCGAGGACTGTCTGTCTTATTTCCATTGGGGTCCTTAATCTTGTCCCCCAGGATGCAACCCACACCAGTCGACTAACAACCTAGGTACCTATTTGCTGCTAGGTGAACATGACAACAGGTGTAAGGAAACACGTCAAAATGTTTCCACCCGCCGGGAATCGAACCCGGGCCCTCCGTGTGTGAAGCAAGAGCTCAAGCCACCAGGCCACCGGATGATTTGATTGGTTAAGTGGCATGTTTCCTTACACTTGCTGCCCCTGCTCACCTAGCAATGAGTGGATACCTGTGTTAGATAACTGGTGTAGGTCGCATCCTGGGAGAGGAGATTAAAGGATCCCAAAAGGACAGTGCTTGTTTTCGATAATAACCTAAGTGTTGGGTTATCTTGGGTTAATAATCCTAATAAAATTATCCATAATTATTGTGTTTTCTTACATAGAATATGACGTTGCAGTCAGACTGAAGTTTTCTAAACACTTACAGGTCCCCATTTTTACTAAGTGCGGTGCTGTATGACCCCTGTGGTTTAGCGCTTCTTTTGATTATAATAATAATAATTTACTGGTAAGTAGGCAGGGACAGCTGGAGGGTATGGAAACCTGCCACGTTTCTCCGCGACACGATATCGAACCTGGAACCGTCTGATTGTGAGTGGAATTCTCTCATGCTTGTAGATCATTACCTTTGTAACTTGCTCAGCTATCAAACTTTGAGGTCCAGTCCCTGGACCCATTATGTACCTCTGTAATCTTTTGACTACCGCCCACAGGATGGGTATGGGGTGCATAATAAAGATATCAAACTAAAAAAAAAACTTGTGGATCACTGTCTCTTTTAAAGTAATAGAAGTTGAAAATGTAGCACCCATACTCCAGCAGATGATTAGTTACGGGTGTAATTACATTAGTAATCCAGCGGTTACATAATCATTGATACCCAACACTGGTAAGCCAGAGGTTGGTTACTAATACCTAACACCTGTAAGCCAGTGTTCCAATACAAAACGCAAATGGGAAAAAGGTCGAATACGTATATGGCAATGCAAGTGGACAGGGAGGCAGTGAAAGATACCATGTAATATCATAAAGTACTGAAAAAAGATACATTTCAGCCACGCTACTATGACATAAAAGTTACAGATCAACAGCTGCATTAAGTCTGTGCTTCCCCCAATCACTCCTGCTACCCCCCCCCCATTGCATCCGAGAAACGGATCAATACTGAACAATACATCAATGCACGCACTGATGTCCCCCCAGGGCTGACCACATAGCATCCTCCACAGGTTAGGTTAGACAAGCCTTCTCTTCACATCTGAGGGCTGTGTGACACTTGTGGGTTTAGCGCTTAGTTTTGATTGTAATAATAATAATAATAATAATAATAATAATTCACATCTGTTGGATTCGATCCCGGAAGCATGTTGTATGTTTCCTTACACCTGTTGCCTCTGCTCACCTAGCAGCAAGTAGGTACCCGGGTGTTAGCCGACTGTTTTGGAAGAGGATCAAAGGACTCAAGTGGAAATTAATTACAGTGGCAGTCTTGGGTAATTCTATATTACTAAAACATTGTCTTTATGTTATGCCTTGATGCCGGTGAAGGGGTTTTGACCCAAGGAATTAGAGCTGCTAACCCACCGCCCCATCCTTGGAACAAGCCTGATTACCTCCCATTTCCCAATCACTGTATAACCCCTACGGGTTTGCTGTAGTCCAAAAGATCCAGGAGTGTATAACGTGTCCACGCCCGGTACTAGGATGTTGAGTTCTGCTGTGTCCTGGGTAAGGTTAATGTCCGAGAAATGAACAGGCAGAGACAAATGTTGCTGTATATAAGAGCTCGTTATGTAGCAGCCTTTTGCCTTACAGTGACTTAATATCTTTATTTATTACAAGTACATGTACAAGGTATACAGGTCTAGCTGACATCAATGACATACTACTATATAGAAAGCCGCTTGTTATGCTGAGCATTTCGGGCAAATTAAGTCAGTGTCCCAGGATGCGACCCACACCAGTCGACTAACACCCAGGTACCCATTTTACTGATGGGTGAACATAGACAACCGGTGTAAAGAAACACGCCCAATGTTTCTACCCTCGCTGGGAATCGAGCGCAGACACTCGCAGTGTGAAGCGAGAGCTTTAGCCACCATGCCAAGGGGCACCGTGATGGGCCATATACACACATGCATGTCCTCGGGAAGTGGTGGGCCTTACAGATGAGTGGTAAGTTGTACAGAGTTCAGCAGGACGTGGCTGTTTGCTCGTCTTTCATCAGAAATCGTCACTTTGAAACTAATCTTTGTCCATTGAAGGACAGAGACCCCAATGGAAATAAGTCACTCTGTCTGACTTGTTTGGGTTATCCTGGGTTCTCTACACATATGCTCCTATGTATGATAATCTATGTAACTGTATTTGTGTATATCTGAATAAACTTACTTACTAAGTACAAGTATCATACATAGTGCAAGTTACCTAGGATAATCCACACCTAGTTGTGGTTGCAGGGGTCGAGTCATAGTTCCTGGCCCCGCCTCTTTATTAGCCGCTACTGGGTCACTCTTCCTGCTCCACGAACTTTATCATACTTCTTCTTAAAGCTATGTATGGATCCTGCCTCCACTACATCACTTCCCAGACTATTCCACTTCCTGACAACTCTGTGACTGAATAAATACTTCCTAACATCCCTGTGATTCATCTGGGTCTTCAACTTCCAACTGTGACCCCTTGTTGTTGTGTCCCATCTCTGGAACATCCTGTATCTGTCCACCTTGTCAATTCGTCTCAGTATTTTATATGTCGTTATCATATCTCCCCTATCTCTCCTGTCCTCCAGTGTCGTCAGGTCGATTTCCCTTAACCTCTCCTCGTAGGACATGCCCCTTAGCTCCGGGACTAGTCTTGTTGCAAACTTTCTAATTTGCCCGAAATGCTCAGCATAACAAGCGGCTTTCTATATAGTAGTATGTCATTGATGTCAGCTAGGACATCAGTAAATAAAGATATTATTATATTATTATTATTATTATTATTATTATTCTCTAGTTTCCTTACGTGCTTGGCTAGGTGTGGGTTCCAAACTGGTGCTGCATACTCCAATATGGGCCTAACGTACACAGTGTACAGGGTCCTGAACGATTCCTTATTAAGATGTCGGAATGCTGTTCTTAGGTTTGCTAGGCGCCCGTATGCTGCAGCAGTTATTTGGTTGATGTGTGACTCAGGAAATGTGCCCGGTGTTATACTCACTCCAAGATCCTTTTCCTTGAGTGAGGTTTGTAGTCTCTGACCCCTAGACTGTACTCCGTCTGCGGTCTTCTATGCCCTTCCCCAATCTTCATGACTTTGCACTTGGTGGGGTTGAACTCCAGGAGCCAATTGCTGGACCAGGCTTGCAGCCTGTCCAGCTTGCAGCCTGTCCAGATCTCTTTGTAGTCCTTCCTGGTCCTCATCCGATTGGATTCTTCTCATCAACTTCACATCATCTGCAAATAGGGACACTTCTGAGTCTATTCCTTCCGTCATGTCGTTCACAAATACCAGAAACAGCACTGGTCCTAGGACTCACCCCTGTGGAACCCCACTCGTCACCGGCGCTCACTCTGACACCTCGCCACGTACCATGACTCGCTGTAGTCTTCCTGACAGGTATTCCCTGATACATTGTAGTGCCTTCCCTGTTATCCCTGCCTGGTCCTCCAGCTTTTACACTAATCTCTTGTGTGGAACTGTGTCAAACGCCTTCTTACAGTCCAAGAAAACTGCAATCTACCCACCCCTCTCTTACTCAAATATTACTTCCCCCAACCCAAATACGTATAACTTTCCTTCACGCAAATGTAATATTCCTCTCCCAATATAACATCAAAACAAACAGTTGTTAGCATCATCTCTAGGTGGTGTTATAACTATAATAGTTGCCATGGTAACTTCCTGTGGGCCTGTCTGAGGGGATTTACGGGAGGGGGGTGTTACTATTTTTTTCCCAATCCCCCCTCTCTCTCCGTTTTCCCCCTTTATCTCCTCTTTATTAAGCTTAGTGCATTCTCATCTGCTGATTTGCTTGTAGATGACCTTCCTCACTCTGTCATTATTATTATTATTATTATTATTATTATTATTATTATTATTATTATTATTATTATTATTATTATTATTATTATTTATATTATTATTATTATTTTATTATTATTATTACTATTAATATTATTTTATGATTTTTTTATTATTATTATTACTACCACAACTACTACTACTTAACAACGCAGTTAATATTCCATTTAAAAATCGCTCGCCTTTCTTGTTTTTATGTCGCTTCTATTTCGTAATCAAAGAGGAGGATCAATCGTCTTTATTTATCCTTGTCTCTACACCGTCTTCAGTCCACTTTAAAATTCCACTTTTCTTCCAAAGAGATCAATTATCCTTTTTTTTAAACCCACACTTTTTTTTTTTTTGTCCATTCCTTCATCTCTCGCTATGGCTCTTTACCTCCCATGTTCCATGACTTGCATTTGAAGCGATCTTTATGCATGAGGCTCCAATAATGATTACAGCTGCCGGATGCAGGGGAGAGGCACAAAAGGGAAGAGAGGAAAAGAGGGGAGAGAGAGAAAGGGGCGTCCCCTTTTTTCCCCTTCCCCCCTCTTTACAGTTGCAATGGGCCCCGTCGCAATATATAATGCTTTGAGCAGATGGGAGGCAGCAAGCACACCACGAGGACCATATCCCAGGGTAAGGCAGATATTTACTCTATTGCTAATTTGCTACATAAGTGCTATGTATTTAATGTAATTTACTATATAAGTGTAATTATTATTATTATTATTATTATTATTATTATTATTATTATTATTATTATTATTATTATTATCATCATCAAAATCAGGTACAACCCAATCATGCAGGTGCCCTGATTTTCACATTTTATAAGATTAATGCGAGAGTAAAGCATGTATGCTGTCTCTACAATTAGTGCATTAGTAATGTTCAAGATAATTACCTGTTTGAAATGACGTATTTGTAGCTACGGGACCAGTCCTATACTTGTGTAAGTAAGTAAGTAAGTAAGTTTATTCAGGTGGTGTTCCTTATATCATAAAATTTAAACGTAGTTCAATTTTGAGAAAAGTGTATGTGTCATTTGCTTGTGCTGGGTCATCCTGGGTTCATTCTCAACAAAAAAATTATCACAACTGTTGGATAAATAATAATAATAATAATAATAATAATAATAATAATAATAATAATAATAATAATAATAATAATAATAATAATAATAATAATAATAATATTATTATTATTATTATTATTATTATTATTATTATTATTATTATTATTATTATTATTATTATTATTATTATTATTATTATTATTATTATTATTAGTAGTAGTAGTAGTAGTAGTAGTAGTAGTAGTAGTAGTAGTCGTAGTAGTAGTATCAGTTGCAGTATTAATATCACAGACATTGATGCGACCCACACCAGTCGACTAACTCCAAGGTTCCCATTTTACTGATGGGGAACAGGCAACCGGTGCAAAGAAACACGTCCAATGTTTCTTCCCTCGCCGGGAATCGAACCCAGAACCTCGCATTTGCATTTGAGCTCTGTTATTCTCCGTCTACACCTATAAAGGGCACGGTTCTCTCTTTCCAATGCGCACCTTCTCCTTTGTAATGATATGCATTTGGAGCTTACTTTTAGTGGCATTGAGCTCATACACTCGAAATACTGTTTTAGGTCTTTGTTTACCACATTGTCTTCCCAGCATATTTCAGTATGATCGCGCTTTATTAGCTCCCTGTTCAATAACATGGAGGTTGGTAGCAACCTCAGCTCACACACTGAGGGGTCTGGGATCAATGCCCGGCACGGGTGAAACGTTGGGCATGTTTCTTTACACCTGCCCACCTCTTTTCACCTAGCAGTAAGTAGGCACTTGGGTGTTAGTCGACTTTTGTGGGTGGTATCCTGGGGAACAAGTAAAGACCTCAGTGGTAATAAACAATCTCCGTTGAAGCATTGACTTTATTGGGTTATCCTGGGTGGCTAACCACTCAGTTAAAAATCTCAACAACTCTTATCTATGATAAAATTCTTACTATTTTCACAAAATAAAACTATAACCAAGGCATAACCCACGTACTATTGAACATTTTTAAGGAATTAATTATCAGTCAACTGACATCAGCCCATAAACCAGTGATTCTCAACCAGGGGTAAATTTACCCCTTGGGGGGGGGGGTAAAAAATTACATGGCAAGGGGTAAATATTTGATGTACCTGATAAAAATGAACTGTATAATTATTTCTTTAGAAAAGAATGTTTTTATTTTTTTTTATTTTTGGAGATACTAATGTATATTGCTATTTTTGTGCTAACCCTGAATAATTAATTTTTTTCTGACCTTGTTTTTCTGTCCCTTTATGATGGCGATAATTTTTTTGTATGGAGATATACATGAAGCCGAGGGGATTAATGATGGAGGAAACGTTGAGAATGCCTACCCTAAACTAAGCAGTTACCTTAAAGTAAACTCCCAGGATATATACACTGAGAAATATACACTTCTCGGTGTGTATATATGTGGTGGGAAATAAATGATTTGTAAAACCGACAAGTTCAAGAATGAGACACGTGTGCAACATTTAAGAAACTTCATTGAGGAACGTTTCGCCAGCCAGTGGCTTCGTCAGTCCAATATAGAGAAGAACGGAGAAAGATGAGGAATTTGAGGTTATCAGTCCCTCAGTCTGGAGTCGACGTGTTCAGTCCGTCAGTCTTGAGAAAAGTACTCATGACTGATGGACTGCACACATAGACTCCAAGCTAAGTAAATTTATATAGGCACAGGTACATATAAGTACAAATATTATACATATTATAAAGTACCTAGGATAACCCAAAGAAAAGTCACTGACTTATTTCCATTGGGGTTTGAGGGCTGAGGGACTGATTACCTCAAACGCCTCATTTTTCTCCGTTATTCTCTGTGTTGGACTGAAGAAGCCACTGACTGGCGAAACGTTTCCTCGATAAAGATCCCCAAATATTGCACAGTTATCTTATTATATATATACGTATATATATATATATATATATATATATATATATATATATATATATATATATATATATATATATATATATATATATATATATATATATATATATATATATATATATATATATATATATATATATATATATATATATATATATATATATATATATATATATATATATATATATATATATATATATATATATATATATATATTATGCCGATTAGGTAAAACTGGTCAATTAGCAAGAACTCATCTAAAATTAAGTCCTTTCTAAAATTTTCTCTTATACGTTTAAAGATATATTTTTAATTTATGTTAATGTAAATTTATAATTTTGTACCAAAGAAACTTTGAAAACCTACTAACCTTATTACAACAACGCAATTTAATTTAGCCTACAACTAAATATATTTTAGATATGTTAACATTAATTTAATTATAAATAAACACAATGAAATATATTTTTTTCGTTATGTTCAGAATGATTTTGCGAAATTATTGATACCAAATTTCACTTGTCTTATATGGCAAGGTGAGCGTTGCTATTTAAGCCAAAATCGCAAGTTTTATAATCGGACGACTATATATATATATATATATATATATATATATATATATATATATATATATATATATATATATATATATATATATATATATATATATATATATATATATATATATATATATATATATATATATATATATATATATATATATATATATATATATATATATATATATATATATATATATATATATATATATATATATATATATATATATATATATCTGGTACAATGAGTTTGTATTTGGCGGGTTGGAGGAGCCTGGCTGTGATTGGCTGAGTGTGGCTCAGAAAAGTTGTTTTGGTGAACAATGGCGGACTTGTGGCCGAGCTGGGATCGATCCTCCTGTTGAAAACTGGCTTATTTTTCTTTATTGTTGTCTTAGGTGAGGCCATTAGTAGTGCACGTTGTTGTAGAGAGGTGAGGAATGTTGCAAGTGCGAGTTACTCCCGGGAAAAGTGGATGGTGCGAGAGAAATAAAGGAAAGTAGAGGACCAAGCCCGTTTTGTGGAGTGTCAGAACAAGGGGGAACCACCGCTAAAGCTCTCAAAAGCTAGAATTTCCATTTGAAAATCGTTAACGGAGAATATCTTTTAGACAGCATTATAGCTGTACATGTCGAGATTACAGCTTTTAACCGGGTTTTTCAAGCTGGGAGTTACAAATCGAGCAGCAATATACGTGGATGGAATTTTTTTCAAAATGGACCGCTTAGTGGCATCACGATTCAGAGTTTTTCAGCTGTTGAAAAATGACACATACGGACCTGCTTGCCTTGAGATAGCTTATTTAACTGCACATTACGCAGTTAAGACCACAGTTTAGCTGGGTTTGAGCTGACTTTACTTGAGGAAGACCTGGGAATATTAATGTGTGGAGGTGGGCAAGTATAGCTAGTTTTTATTGCTGTCATGGTGAAAGTTTATTTATTGTGCAGGAATACTTACTTGCATTTCTAGGAAGCTATGTCATTAGCTTGCCGTGTGCTGTTTTACTCAGTTATTAGCTGGAATTGTTTTGGGTATAGTTCCTGTGTCTTGATATTGTCTATTGCTGGATTATAATTATTGTAGTGATGCAGATAATTACTATGTAAAGCCAATTATTTCTTATTTGCTGTTGCAAGAAGGTCTTTTATTTTTTTTTGGCTGTAGTATATAGCCAAGAATATATTTTGATATTAAATTAATTTTTATCTTGTAGATTTTTGTAATATAAATGTCTTCAGGTGAATAAGTCAGATTAACTCAGATATCCTGCTGCTGCTTTAGGAATTACTGTGCTGATATAAAAACTTGTTAGATAAGTGTCATAAGCTTATAAGGATAGGGAAGATATTAATATTCATCTTTTCAGAAAAGCAAAGTTTGACAGTAAGGTTCAGAGAGTAAATTGTGTGATTACTATGCAATCACTGATTTTTCTTGGGTTATCCTAGGTAATTTACACTATGTATGACAGTTGCAATTATGTGTACGTGTATCTAAATAAACTTACTTGTATGACAATGCACTTGAGAAAGTCTCCAACACTAATTGTTTCTTGTACAGTAAATCTGTATCATGTTGCTTTCACCCACTGTTGCACTTATGCGTACAGTACGTATTTAATTTTTATGGTCACACATATACACAATACAGTATACCTGTATTGTTATAAATCCTTACGTACACAAATACATATTAATGTTAGCTTTGTAAAGAGGAATCAGAGACATTGGGTTACATGCAGTCATGAGAAAGTTATCCAATTTTTCAAAAAAACTAGCTTGCTCTTGGTTCCATGGGTACTGTTTGTTACAAAGTTTACAATAAAGAGTAGTGGTTTGTAAGCTGTATCTTTATAATTTCATGACAAGGTAAGCCCTTGAAAATACTGTGTCGATTCTTTTCAGATTTAAGATAAATTCATCATGCCTCGGCTAGGCCTTGGCTATGACATGGACCAGTTCCTGGACCACTGTCGCATGACGAAGCCTCCTTATGAGTGCCCCCATGCCTCATGTGGCAGAATATATCGTAGCTTGGCAGGGATTCAGCATCACATGACAACATATGACCATGAAAATCCTCCCCCTAATGTTGTCACTCCCAAGTCAGGTGAGTTGCATACGTACAGTGGTACCCCGACTTACGATATTTTTTCATTCCAGAATGCTGTTCAAGTGCCATTACCAAACAAATTTATCTCCATAAGAAATGATGTAAAATAGACTAGTCCTTTTATTTTTTTTATTTTTTTTATTAACACATCGGCCGATTCCCACCAAGGCAGGGTGGCCCGAAAAAGATAAACTTTCATCATCATTCACTCCATCACTGTCTTGCCAGAAGGGTGCTTTACACTACAGTTATAAAACTGCAACATTAACACCCCTCCTTCAGAGTGCCGGCACTGTACTTCCCATCTCCAGAACTCAAGTCCGGCCTGCCGGTTTCCCTGAATCCCTTCATAAATGTTACTTTGCTCACACTCCAACAGCACGTCAAGTATTAAAAACCATATGCCTCCATTCACTCCTATCAAATACGCTCACACATGCTTGCTGGAAGTCCAAGCCCTCGCACACAAAACTTCCTTTACCCCCTCCCTCCAACCTTTCCTAGGCCGACCCCTACCCCGCCTTCCCTCCACTACAGATTTATACACTCTCGAAGTCACTCTGTCTCGTTCCATTCTCTCTACATGTCCAAACCACCTCAACAACCCCTCCTCAGCTCTCTGGACAATCGTTTTGGTAATCCCGCACCACCTCCTAATTTCCAAACTCCGAATTCTCTGCATTATATTCACACCACACATTGACCTCAGACATGACATCTCCACTGCCTCCAGCCTTCTCCTCGTTGCAACATTCATCACCCATGCTTCACACCCATATAAGAGCGTTGGTATAACTATACTCTCATACATTCCCCTCTTTACTTCCATAGACAAGGTTCTTTGTCTCCACAGACTCCAAGTGCTCCACTCACCCTTTTCCCCTCATCAATTCTATGATTCACCTCATCCTTCATAGACCCATCCGCCGACATGTCCACTCCCAAATATCTGAATACATTCACCTCCTCCATACTCTCTCCCTCCAATCTGATATCCAATCTTTCGTCACCTATTTTTTTTGTTATCCTCATCACCTTACTCTTTCCTATATTCACTTTCAATTTTCTTCTTTTACACACCCTACCAAATTCATCCACCAACCTCTGCAGCTTCTCTTCAGAATCTCCCAAAAGCACAGTGTCATCAGCAAAAAGCAACTGTGACAACTCCCACTTTGTATTTGCTTCTTTATCTTTTAGCCCAACACCTCTTGCCAAGACCCTCGCATTCACTTCTCTTACAACCCCATCTATAAATATATTGAACAACCACGGTGACATCACACATCCTTGTCTAAGGCCCACTTTTACTGGGAAATAGTCCCTTCCCTCCTACACACTCTAACCTGAGCCTCACTATCCTCATAAAAACTCTTCACTGCTTTCAGTAACCTTCCTCCTATTCCATACACCTGCAACATCTGCCACATTGCCCCCTATCTACCCTATCATACGCCTTTTCCAAATCCATAAATGCCACAAAAACATCTTTACCCTTATCCAAATACTGTTCACCTATATGTTTCACTGTAAACACTTGGTCTACACACCCCTACCTTTCCTAAAGCCCCTTGTTCATCTGCTATCCTGCTTTCTGTTTTACTCTTAATTCTTTCAATAATAACTCTACCATACACTTTACCAGGTACACTCAACAGACTTATTCCCTATAATTTTTGCACTCTCTTTTGTCCCCTTTGCCTTTATACAAAGGAACAATACACGCTCTCTGCCAATCCCTAGGTACCTTACCCTCTTCCATACATTTATTAAATAATAGCACCAACCACTCCAAAATTATATCCCCACCTGCTTTTAACATTTCTATCTTTATCCCATCAATCCCAGCTGCCTTACCCCCTTTCATTCTACCCACTGCCTCACGAACTTCCCCTACACCCACAACTGGCTCTTCCACACTCCTACAAGATGTTATTCCTCCTTGCCCTACACACGAAATCACAGCTTCCCTGTCTTCATCAACATTTAACAAATCCTCAAAATATTCTCTCCATCTTCCCGATACCTCTAACTCTCCATTTAATAACTCTCCTCTCCTATTTTTAACTGTCAAATCCATTTGTTCTCTAGGCTTCCTCAACTTATTAATCTCATTCCAAAACTTTTCTTATTTTCAACAAAATTTGCTGATAACATCTCACCCACTCTCTCATCTGCTCTCTTTTACATTGCTTCACCACTCTTTAACCTCTCTTTTCTCTCCATATACTCTTCCCTCCTTGCATCACTTCTACTTTGTAAAAACCTCTCATATGCTAACTTTTTCTCCCTTACTACTCTCTTTACATCATCATTCCACCAATCGCTCCTCTTCCCTCCTGCACCCACTCGCCTGTAACCACAAACTTCTGCTGAACACTCTAACACTACATTTTTAAATCTACCCCATACATTTTCGACCCCATTGCCTACACTCTCACTAGCCCATCTATCCTCCAATAGTTGTTTATATCTTACCCTAACTGCCTCCTCTTTTAGTTTATAAACCTTCACCTCTCTTTTACTTACTGATTCTATTTTCCTTGTATCCCATCTACCTTTTACTCCCACTGTAGCTATAACTAAAAAGTGATCTGATATATCTGTAGCCCCTCTATAAACATGCACATCCTGAAGTCTACTCAACAGTCTTTTATCTACCAATACATAGTCCAACAAACTACTGTCATTACGCCCTACATCATATCTTGTATACTTATTTATCCTCTTTTTCTTAAAATATGTATTACCTATAACTAAACCCCTTTCTATACAAAGTTCAATCAAAGGGCTCCCATTATCATTTACACCTGGCACCCCAAACTTACCTACTACACCCTCTCTGCATGTTTCTCCCACTTTAGCATTTAGGTCCCCTACCACAATTACTCTCTCATTTGGTTCAAAAGTTCCTATACATTCGCTTAACATCTCCCAAAATTCTCTCTCTCCTCTACACTCCTCTCTCTCCAGGTGCATACACGCTTATTATGACCCACTTTTCGCATCCGACCCTTATTTTAATCCACATAATCCTTGAATTTACACATTTATATTCCCTCTTTTCCTTCCATAACTGATCCTTCAACATTATTGCTACCCCTTCCTTAGCTCTAACTCTCTCAGATACTCCTGACTTAATCCCATTTATTTCTCCCCACTGAAACTCGCCTACCCCCTTCAGCTTTGTTTCGCTTAGGGCCAGGACATCCAACTTCTTTTCATTCATAACATCGGCAATCATCTCTTTCTTATCATCCGCACTACATCCACGCACATTCAGACAACCCAATTTTATAAAGTTTTTCTTCTTCTCGTTTTTAGTAGATTTGTACAGGAGAAGGGGTTACTAGCCCATTTGCTCCCGGCATCTTAGTCGCCTCATACGACACGCATGGCTTACGGAGGAAAGATTCTTTTCCACTTCCCCATGGACAATAGAGAAAATAAAAAGAACAAGAGCTATTAAGAAAAAAGAAGAAAAACCTAGATGTGTGTATGTATATATATGCATGTGTATGCCAGTGTAGTGTGACCTAAAGTGTAAGTAGAAGTAGCTAGATATACCTGTTATCCAGCGTGTTTATGAGACTTACACTTACAAAAGCATTTAAAAAAATAAGCTTACATAAAAGGGTGAGTTTGGGGACCATCGTAAGTCGGGGTACCACTGTATTTTGTTTGATGATGAAGTGTGTTGATTTTGTTTTAATGTTTAATTACTCGATAATTTTAATGTTTTTCATAAAAATTTATATTAGTTCATTATCATTTTATGATAAAAGTTGAATTTGCCATGAAAGCATGTGTGAAATGGTTTGGAAGGACTTTTGTATGTGCATTTCTTTAACTTCTGAAAATGCAGATGAAAGTAACAAATTAATTTGTGCTGTTAAATGTTAATTATGTATATTAAATTTATTTGTTTTTATTGTTCAGCACGGAAGAAAAACATGAAGAGGCCACCATCGCCCCTTGCAAGCCAGGAGCCAGAACCCCCATCAATACCTTACTCGCATGATATGAAAACAGTAGAGTTTGAGGTAGATGGAAAATTGTCACGGCTGTCTGTTTATGACCCTATAGAAATTCTGTCTAAGGTATGTTGTGGTAATGTGTTTTAAAGAGCTGAAACTACAAGCATGGGGGTAAGATAATACGTACTGTACGTGTACGGATTTATATATTGATTACAGTTAGTCTTAAATTTATGCATATCTTGTAATGGAATTAATTGGCAAAGACATATTTGTCTGGCTAACTACTGACAGTTTGATGTTTCTTTAAAATTAATTAACCCAAATGCTTAAAATTAGTCATGCTTTTGATTATACAATTGTACTTGAATGAGGTGTGGCATTATATTTAGGTTGCAATATTAGATTAGTTAAGGAAATATTTTCTAAACCATTTTTAAAATACCATAAAGACATACGTATATCTTGTTGAATTTTCAAGATCTTTTCAAAGATCTCTGAATATTATTAGGACATTGATCAACAGGGCATATTTAATCTGAGGTGGAATAAAAATAGTCCTGGAAGAAAAATATTTAACCTTAAGCTTACTGAAAGAAAAAGAGGAAAAATGTACAGTAACTGTTTAGCTTTCTCTCAATAGCTGTTGGTAGTTGTGTAGAGATATGATGGAATTTTAGTTAGCATCATGTGGAAGCCTGGTGGCCTGCAGTAATGTAATGATAACCTTCTCTAGCTCTTTATTTTTTTTTTTAAGAAATAGTGTACTATATAATAAATTCTAGTGGCAAGAACATGGGAAAACTGAAAGTTAACATATCTTACAGGAGGATTATGAGGCTTCAATGCCCCCAATAGTGGAGGAGCCTCCCCCACAGGAGCAGGCTCGTACACCATCCATCAAGCCTCTACCTAAAACGCCAACATCTAAGGGACCGTCCTCAAAAACAAACGTGCCCACCACACCCCTGCCCAAGACACCTTTACAAAAACCACCTAAGGTACAGGTTGACCATCACTAATCTGGCACCATCGGGACCTGTAGGGTGCCGGATTAGTGATTTTGCTGGATTACAGTGTAGTTAGGTTAGAATACACTTAATCCAACAGTGATATTTACGCATCAGCGATTTCACCCACTGTATGCCCTATTTTTAGCCCATTCCATTGTTCCAGTCTACCAAACTCGTAGCTATTTCGCTAGTATTCCTTCTATTCTGATCAGAAATCAGTAATTTGGCCAATTTCACACAAATTTCAAGAGATGCCAATTTCAAAGTAGGGTCCAGAATAAACAATGCAGACATTCCTGGCACTAAAATAACATTTTCTCTGTTCATTAGTCACGTCTCCAGGCCCCTCTTATATTATGCTTGCTTTCCATTTTGAATTTTTATTTGCACAAAAAATAGAAGATTTACTGTTATGTAGACTACTTCATTATTGTAATAATTGTATTAATAATTTAAAGCCATTTGTGACTGCATATTAGACCGAGCAGTTGGACACGTATTGGACGATGATATTTGTTTACTCTTGAACATCGGCGAAAATCTAACATTTCCACTATTTTGAGCTCATTTTCAAGGTACTTTCTGTCATGAAACCAATCAAAATCATAACTATTTCTATAATATATCTTCCATTCTATCAAATGAGACCATAAAACGAGAATGCAACCACAAAAACCATACGAAAATACACCGTAAAGTCGGTTTTACAGCATAAACATGGTTGCAGTTTTTTCTCATTATGCACTGCATGCTGCAGGATTTTTTATATAGTGCCCACTTACCACACACACCTATTCTCTCATATGTAGGCACAAATTTACCGGTCACAGTTTATCTGAGTGAGCTGAGCTCATGGCGACCAACAGTGACTTCAAAGCCACCTTATCTTTTATGGACAATGTATTGTGTATATGCTTTACACAACGAGAATCATTTCTTTTATTCGTTGGAACCGTGGATAAGGCTAAAGTGAGCAGGTTATAACAATAAATGGAAAAAAAGAAATTGGAATGACTCGTGCAGCACCACTTGACAATCCAAATGATTTTTTCATGAATGAGCCTCAAAACTCCATAAATGTATGCCAGATTTTCGACATTACCCTAACTCCGATAGACTGAGAAAGCCATTGACAACATGCCCATGCACTCACCCTCCAGGTAGACTCCAAGTAGACAAAGCAGTAGTGGCGGGTTAGTGTGGCGACCCTGGAAATTTGAAATTATGCTAGCCAAAATTAGTGCAACCGGATTACTGATTGCCGTATTAGTGATGGCTGACCTGTATTACTAAAGTGTTTTAATTTGCTGTTTTTATAGGTTGCCTATACTTTGAATAGTGTGCTATATTGTTGGTCATAATCTTTTGCAAATGATCTTATGCCAAATATATACAGTGGACCCCCGGTGTTCGTCCTGCTCAAAACACTCCCTTTTATGTAAGTGTATTTTTTTAAATGCTTTTATAAGTGTAGTTTTGGGGGTCTAAAAGGACTAGTCTACTTTACATTATTTCTTAAGGAAATAAATTCGATTGGTAATGGCACTTGAACAGCATTCTGTTAAGAAAATTGGACGAACACCGGGGGTCCACTGTAATCTAAAGGAAAATTCACTACTTGTAATTTAAATGTTATTAGATTTTTTACTTGCATACTGTAATTTTGTTTTTGTGTATACATTATACAGTTTTCCAATAAGAATTTATTGGCTATTTTCATAAAATTTTCAGTGCATTCATGTGCTTGTATCTATCTAAAATTTTTTTTTTTTTTTTTTTAACAAGTCGGCCGTCTCCCACCGAGGCAGGGTGACCCAAAAAGAAAGAAAATCCCCAAAAAGAAAATACTTTCATCATCATTCAACACTTTCACCACACTCATACATAATCACTGTCTTTGCAGAGGAGCTCAGATACAATTTTAGATAGTGGGAGGGACTATCTAAAATTGTATGTTATAAAATATCAGCAAGTGGACAAACAAAATTGCAAAAGCAGTAGACTCAACCTGACCAAACGGTCTTCTACATTCAGAGGAAAATGGAATCTAACTTAAAAATTGTGAATTTCATCTTTTATAAGTTGTGTATAAAATATTTTTGATTGGCACATTACATATTTGGGAAGTGGGGAGAGTTTCGTAAATTTAAAAATTATAGTCTACACTGTTACAGGCTCGAACAAATGATAAGGATCGTGGAGTGGATGTACAGCGCTATACTATTGAAGAGAAGAAGTCTAACAAGCTCCCAGAAGCATCATTTAGGGTGATTGAAGATTACTACAAAAATCTCCCGGATGCTCTGCCACAGCCCTCCAACTATTATAGGTCAGCTCCATTGCCAATTTAATAAAGTATTTTTGATCTTTTTGGGAAACTCTTCAGTTTTTTGTTTTACATCTGTAATAATAGTGTATATAGATTTGGATATTTAGTAGTGTCATACTGTATTTCGTTACATGTGTTTACTTCCTGAATGCATGTTACAACCCCCCTTCCCCCCCCCCCACACACACACACACTCACTCTCACTCAATCACACTCACACTCACTCAATCACTCTCACACTCACTCAATCACACTCACTCTCACTCAATCACTCTCACACTCTCTCACACTCACTCTCTCACACTCACTCTCTCACACTCACTCTCTCACTCACACTCACTCACACTCACTCTCACTCACACTCACTCACACTCACTCACACTCACTCACACTCCGACATCTTAATAAAGAATCGTTCAGGACCCTGTACACTGTGTACGTTAGGCCCATACTGGAGTATGCAGCACCAGTTTGGAACCCACATTTATCCAAGCACGTAAAGAAGCTAGAGAAAGTGCAAAGGTTTGCAACAAGACTAGTCCCGGAGCTAAGGGGTATGTCCTACGAGGAGAGGTTAAGGGAAATCGACCTGACGACACTGGAGGACAGGAGAGATAGGGGGACATGATAACGACGTATAAAATACTGAGAGGAATTGACAAGGTTGACAGAGACAGAATGTTCCAAAGATGGGACACAGCAACAAGGGGACACAGTTGGAAGTTGAAGACTCAGATGAATCACAGGGATATTAGGAAATATTTCTTCAGTCACAGAGTAGTCGGGAAGTGGAATAGATTGGGAAGCGATGTAGTGGAGGCAGGTTCCATACACAGCTTTAAGAAGAGGCATGATAAAGCTCATGGCGCAGGGAGAGTGACCCAGTAGCGGCCAGTGAAGAGGCGGGGCCAGGAGCTATGTCTCAACCCCTGCAACCACAACTAGGTGAGTACACTCACTCTCACTCACTCACTCACTCACACTCACACTCACTCACTCACACTCACTCACACTCACTCACACTCACTCACACTCACTCACACTCACTCACACTCACTCACACTCACTCACACTCACTCACACTCACTCACACTCACTCACACTCACTCACACTCACACTCACTCACACTCACTCACTCACACTCACTCACTCACACACACTCACTCTCTCACTCTCTCTCTCACACACATTTCTCACACACTCACTTCAGCAGTTGTATATTATATTGTACCAGAGGTACAAACTTTCACATCCATCACTAGTGAAATTGAGAGAGCCAGTTTTTAGGAGCTCTTGAATTTGTGGGAAATATGAATAAATTATGTACAGTATACTGTACAAAATAAATATTACCTGCAATGTAATTTTTATTTACCTTCTTAATTCTGCTTCCAAATGAGGTGAAAATTCTGTCTGACTTTGGTAGGGTACTCGTCAAACAGGTCTCTGCCAAACTGCATAATATGGATGGGGGTTCAGCTGCATGATTTTGAAAGCTTGGTGGCTGCTTGTTAGTAGTTTAAATACTCCATTACTACTTTTTTTGAACATATCTACTAACTTGCTGCTTCATGTGGTTTGGTTTCTCAAATGTTTTTAGCACTGGCAGTTTCCTACCAAGAAAAGGAAACCCCATTCACCATTGCTCATTTTGTAGCTGTTTCTAGTGGGCTTTATGGTGTCAGGGCAATATTTAACTGGAAAATTGCAACTTTGTTATATTTTGCTACTCTTTCTTTCAACACGTCGGCCATTTCCCACCGAGGTAGGGTGGCCCAGAAGGAAAAACGAGTTTCTCCTTTTACATTTACTAATATATACAGGAGAAGGGGTTACTAGCCCCTTGCTCCCGGCATTTTAGTCGCCTCTTACGACACGCATGGCGTACGGAGGAAGAATTCTATTCCACTTCCCCATGGAGATAAGATGAAATAAGAACAAGAACTAGTAAGAAATTAGAAGAAAACCCAGAGGGGTGTGTATATATATGCTTGTACATGAATGTGTAGTGTGATCTAAGTGTAAGTAGAAGTAGCAAGATGTATCTGAAATCTTGCTTGTTTGAGACAGAAAAAAGACACCAGCAATCCTACCATCATGTAAAACAATTACAAGCTTTTGTTTTACACTCACTTGGCAGGACGGTAGTGCCTCCCTGGGCAGTTGCTGTCTACCAACTTACTACCTAGAATATTTTGCTACTGACAGCAGTTATTTGTAATATATTAACCTTGTACTATGGTTTGATGATGGCAAGTAAAACATAAACCAAATAATATTTGTATATATGAAGTATACATAAATTTTTCTTGACCTTGCCAGGCAAAGTAACAAGTTGGTGTTTACAACAAGCCATGTTTACGGGCAGTAAGCATTGGTATTATTGTAAAAATTTATACTATATCACTGAAAGCAATATTAGTGGTGATATGTACAACATCTGTTAAAGACCGATAAAGACAAATATATTTATGTTAATGATTAAAAACATGCAACATCACTGCTAGTGCCATGCTAGTGGGCACTTGGATACTTTGCATTAAAAACAAGTTTCGAGAGATCAGTTACATAAGCAGGAACCTTAAATGGTCCAGTTTTTTTTATTAACACCTTGATCACATTACAAATGTGAATACATTGCCAACTTGATCCATGCCATGACTGATATGTGCTGGAATTTTTATTTACTTTAATTTTTTTTTTTTTTTTTTACCACTGACCATCTTCTATTAAGGTAGGATGACCTGACAAAGAAGAAAACATTTTCAGTTTAACTCATTATCTTGCCAGAAGGGCACTGACATCACATTTCAAAGGATCCTCCAAATTGCAACTTCCTCCAAGTTACCTTTTTTTTTTATTTAGTAGTACAATGAAATGCATGCAAAGGGATAATCAACTTCTGTATACTATTGTAAATACTTCAATAATTTTGGACAAGTTATTTTATTACAACATTACTCTATTAAATATTAGTGTCATGTGATAGTTCCTTCAACTACTGTACATGTCATATAAAGATTTAATCACATTTTTTTATTAAAATATTTTGCACCCTATTTTACATGCTTTAAGAGTATATTTTCCTCAACCCCACCCCACACAAAAATGAGCACAGTAGACAATGGGAGTGGCAGTGCACTGTCAAGCAGTGCTTTAAAGCATAAATTCTAACATAGTTTGCTTTTTTTTAGAAACCAAACTCCTTTGCTTGGGCATCATTGTTTATATTTGTAACCTCTTCAATTTTGTCTTCATCCAACATTTGAGCATCAACACATGATACTCCTTTGCAAATGGCAGAGAGAATGACCTTTCCTCTTTACATAACTGGCTGGGATGTGTTTAGGCCACTTGATATGATTTTGATAGGCAGAGCACAGCACATAGTATAACATTCAGGAAGCCCTTAAAACAATATCTATAATAATACACAAATAACCTGCACATAGTAGAGGCGTTTATGATCATGTTCCAGTCTGACTTTGACCATTTACATGTCTCACTAACAGGAAGGTAAGGGAGCCAGTATATATAGGAGAGGGGGACAGAGAGAAAGAAAAACAAGGAAGTGGGGAAGTAGTGGTAGAGCATACCACCAAAGCAGCTATTGAAGCTGAGAACTAATGCAGCGAGTCTCTATTTTTGGGGATTCTTTTCTTATTTAATTTCTTTTAATCTGAATGCCTGGGAATACCTAATTGAAGAGGACTGGTATGGGGTGGGAGTTGTCAGTTTTTTTTTTTTTTTTTGTCAGTGACACGGTTCTTCTGGGAGATTTGGAAGAAAAATTGCAAAGCTTGGTAAATGAATTTGGAAGGGAATGTAAAACGAACATCCAAGCCCCTCGCCCACAAAACCTCCTTTACCCCCCCCTCCAACCTTTTCGAGGACAACCCCTACCCCGCCTTCCCCTACAGATTTATACGCTCTCCAAGTCATTCTACTTTGTTCCATTCTAAGTGACCAAACCACCTCAACAACCCCTCTTCAGCCCTCTGACTAATACTTTTAGTAACTACACCTCCTCCTAATTTCCACACTCCGAATTCTCTGCATAATGTTTACTCCTGCACTCTGAAGGAGGGGTGTTAATGTTGCAGTTTTATAACTGTAGTGTAAAGCACCCCTCTGGCAAGACAGTGATGGAGTGAATGATGATGAAAGTTTTTCTTTTTCGGGCCACCCTGCCTTGGTGGGAATCGGCCGATGTGTTAATAAAAAAAAAAATAATGTTTACACCACACATTGCCCTTAGACAGGACATCTCCACTGCCTCCAGCCGCCGCCTCACTGCAGCGTTTACAACCCAAGCTTCACACCCATATAAGAGTGTTGGTACCACTATACTTTCGTACATTCCCTTCTTTGACTCCATGCTTCAATGTAAACCCTTGATCCACACATCCCCTACCCACTCTAAAGCCTCCTTGCTCATCTGCAATCCTACTCTCTCTCTTGCCTCTAATTCTTTCAATAATAACCCTACCGTACACTTTACCTGGTATACTCAGTAAACTACTTCGTCTTTCTTTCAACAAATCGGCTGTTTCCCACCAAGGCGGGGTGGCCCAAAGAGAAAAACAAAAGTTTATCTTTTTAACTTTAGTAATGTATACAGGAGAAGGGGTTACTAGCCCCTTGCTCCCGGCATTTTAGTCGACTCTTACAACATGCATGGCTTACGGAGGAAGAATTCTGTTCCACTTCCCCATGGAGATAAGAGGAAATAAGAACAAGAACTAGTTAGAAAATAGAGGAAAACCCAGAGGGGTGTGTATATATATGCTTGTACATGAATATGTAGTGTGACCTAAGTGTAAGTAGAAGTAACAAGACATAGCTGAAATCTTGCATTTTTATGAGTCAGAAAAAAGACACCAGCAATCCTACCATCATGTAAAACAATTACAGGCTTTCGTTTTACACTCACTTGGCAGGACGGTAGTACCTCCCTGGGCGGTTGCTGTCTACCAACCTACTACCTAGGACTCGGTAAACTTATTACCCTATAATTTTTACAATCTTTGTCCCCTTCCTTTTATATAAAGGAACTATATATACTCTCTGCCAATCCCTAGGTACCTTTCCCTCTTTCATACATTTATTAAGCAAAAACACCAACCACTCCAACACTATATCCCCCCTCCTTTTAACATTTCTGTCATGATCCCGTCAGTTCCAGCTGCTTTACCCCCTTTCATTCTATGTAATGCCTCACACACCTCCCCCACACTCACATCCTGCTCTTCTTTACTCCTAAAAGATGCTATACCTCCCTGGCCAGTGCATGAAATCACCACCTCCCCTTCTTTATCGACATTTAAAAGTTTCTCAAAATATTCCCGCCATCTACCCAATACATCCAGTTCCCCTATCAACTAACTCCCCTACTCTGTTTTTAAGGACCCCAATGGAAATAAGTCACTCTGTCTGACTTTTTTGGGTTATCCTAGGTTCTCTACACATATGCTGCTATGTATGATAATGTATGTAAATGTACAGTGGACCCCCGAGTTTCGTAAACCCCGGAAATCGTGCAAGTATGTAAGTATAAAATTGTGAGTGCTTGTGGAAGTGTATTTTTGGGGGTCTGAAATAGACTAACGTACGTGACATTTTCTCTTAAGGGAGTAAATTCGTTCGGTAATGGGGCTTGAGCAGACTTAAGGAGTGAAGTTTTTACGAAACTCGGGGGTCCACTGTATTTGTGTATACCTGAATAAACTTACTTACTTAACTGACAAATCCATGCATTCCCTAGCTACCTTTTTTTCTTATCACACCCTTTACTTCTTCATTCCACCAATCACTCCTCTTTCCTTCTGCACCCACCCTCCTATAGCCACAAACTTCTGCCCCACATTCTAATACTGCATTTTTAAAACAATCCGATCCCTCTTCAACTCCCCCCCCCCACTACCCATACTTGCACTAGCCCACCTTTCTGCCAATAGTTGCTTATATCTCACCCTAACTTCCTCCTCCATTAGTTTATACACTTTCACCTCTCTCTTAGTTGCTGTTGCCATTTTCCTTTTGTCCCATCTACCTCTTACTCTAACTGTAGCTACAACTAAATAATGATCCGATATATCTATAAACATGTACATCCTGAAGCCTACCCATCAACCTTTCATCCACCAATACATAATCTAAAACTACTTTCATTACGTGTATACCTTGTACAGTGGAACCCTGGTTAACGAAAAAAAATCATTGCAGAAGCCTGCTCAAGTGCCATTACCGAATGAATTTACTTCCTTAAGAAAAAATGTCATTTAGGTTAGTCTATTTCAGACCCCCAAAAATACACTTCCACAAGCACTTACAATATTATACTTACATAATTGCACGATTTCCGGGGTGTTCGTTAACCGGGGTTCCACTGTATACTACTTATTTATCCTCTTTTTTATAAAATATGTATTACTAATTACCAAACTTCCTTCTACACATAGTTAAATTAAATGCTCCCCATTTTCATTTACCCCTGGCACCCCAACTTTACCTACTACTCCCTCCACAACATATTTACCCACTTTACCATTAAGATCCCCAACCACAAGTACTCTCTCTCGGTTCAAAACTCCCCATGCACTCACTCAACATTTCCCAAAATCTCTCTTTCTCCTCCACACTTCTCTCTTCCCCAGGTGCATAAACACTTACTATAACCAACTTTTCACATCCAACCCTT
Organism: Cherax destructor; assembly: GCA_009830355.1. Classification (NCBI taxonomy): domain Eukaryota; kingdom Metazoa; phylum Arthropoda; class Malacostraca; order Decapoda; family Parastacidae; genus Cherax; species Cherax destructor. The sequence continues at coordinate 92,401 of WNWK01002570.1, read as the reverse complement.
ATTTTACTCCACAAAATCCTTGAATTTATACATTTATATTCCCTCTTTTCCTGCCATAACTTATCCTTCAACATTATTGCTACTCCTTCCTTAGCTCTAACTCTATTAGAAACCTCTGACCTAATCCAATTTATTTCTCCCCACTGAAACTCTCCTACTTCCTTCAGCTTTGTTTCACTTAAAGCCAGGACATCCAACTTCTTTTCATTCATAACATCCACAATCATCTCTTTCTCATCATTCGCACAACATCCACGCACATTCAAACATCCCACTTTGACGTTTTTTTCTTTTTCTTTTTAGTAATTATATACGGGAAAAGGGGTTACTAGCCCATTGCTCCCGGCATTTTAGTTGACATCCCCATGGTTATGAAAGGAGAAACAATAAGAACAAGAGCTATTAAGATAAAATCAAAGAAAACTCAGATGAGTGTGTATACGTACATAAATGTGTACATGTATGTGTAGTGTGACCTAAATGTAAGTAGAAGTAGCAAGATGAACTTGAAATCATGCATGTTTATGAGACAGAAAAAAACCACCAGCAATCCTACCATCATGTAAAACAAATACAGGATTCCGTTTTATACTCGCTTATTAGGACGGTAATACCTCCCTGAGTTTTTGCTGTCTACCAACCTACTAGGGGCTTGGATATACAGCAGGCATGTGTGAGCATGTTAGATAGGAGTGAATAAAGACGAATGGATTTTGGGACTTGATGAGCTGTTGGAGTGTGAACAGGGTAATATTTTGTGAAGGAATTCAGGGAAACCGGTTAGCCAGACTTGAGTCCTGGAAATAGGAAGTACAATACCTACACTTTAAATAAGGGGTTTGGGACATTGGCAGTTTGGAGGGACTTCTGAACTGTCGTATCTGAGCGCCTCTGCAAAGACAGTACTCACCTAATTGTGGTTGCATGGGTCGAGACTCAGCTCCTGATTGTGTGAGTGATGGTGAAAGTGTTGAATGATGATGAAAGTATTTTTCTTTCTTTTAGGGGTTTTCTTTCTTTTTGGATTACCCTCCCTTGGTGGGAAGCGGCCGATGTGTTAACAAAAAAATGTAAAAGGAAGTTAAAGGTAAACATAAAAAAGAGTAAGGTGGTGCAAAAAATTAAAAAAAAAATATATAGGTAATGAGAAATTGGATATTAGTTTGAAAGGAAGGAAGGAGTATAGAGGAAGTAAATGTGTTCAAGTATTAGGGAGTGAACTTGCGTGCAGATGGTTCTATGAAAGATGAGGCAAACCATAGAATTGATGAAGAAGACAAGGTGGGTGGTGCATTGAGGCATCTGTAGAATTTTATCCATGAAGAGAAAAAAGGGAATGTACTAGAGTATAGTGGTCCCACCACTGTTGTATGCTTTGAGTGCTGCGGCGAGGAGGCTGAAGGCAGTAGATATGTTGCACTTGAGGGCAATGTGTTGTGTGAATATTATGCCAAGAATTTGGAGTTTAGAAATTAGGAGGAGGTGCAGAATTACCAAAAGTATATTTCAGAGGGCTAAAGAGGGGATTGTTGAGATAGTTTTGACATTCATAGGGGATGGAGAAAAATAGGAAGACTAGTAGGGTGTATAAATCTTTGGTGGAGGGAAAGAGGGGTCTACCTACCTGGAGTCTACCTGGTGGGTATTCTGGGGATCAACGCCCCCATGACCCGGTCCACGACCAGGCCTCCCGGTGGATCAGGGCCTGATCAACCAGGCTGTTACTGCTGGCTGTATGTAGTCCAACGTACAAACCACAACCCGGCTGATCCAGCACCGACTTTAAAGTATCTGTCCAGCTCCCTCTTGAAGGCAGCCAGGGGCCTATTGGTAATTCCCCTTATGCATGGTAGGAGGCTGTTGAACAGTCTTGGGCCCTGGACACTTATGGTGTTTTTGCTTAGTGTACCAATGGTGCTCCTACTTTTCATTGGGGGTCTTTTGCACCGCCTGCCCAGTCTTACTTTCATAGGGAGTGATTTCTGTGTGCAGATTTGGGACCATTCCTTCTAGGATTTTCCAAGTGTAGATTATGATATCTCTCTCTTGCCTGCGTTTCAACGAGTACAAGTCAAATGCTTCCAAGCGTTCCCAGTAGTTGAGTTTGAAATAACTTATATGTGCAGTTAAGGTTCTCTGTATACTCTCTAGATCTGCAATTTCACCTGCTTTGAACAGAGATGTTAATGAGCAGCAATATTCCAGCCTAGAGAGAACAAGTGATTTGAAAAGGATCATCATTGGCTTGGTATCTCTTGTTTTGAATGTTCTCATTATCCATCCTCTCATTTTCTTTGCAGTTGTGATCATGGCACTGTTGTGATCCTTGAAAGTGAGATCCTCAGACATTACCACTCCCAGGTCCCTCACATTATTTTTTTGCTCTATTGTATGATGAGAGTTTGTAGTATATTCAGTTCTATTTATCTCCTCCAGTTTTCCATAACAGAGTAGTTGGTATTTGTCTTCATTGAACATCGTATTGATTTCTGTTGCCCATTGGAAAACTTGGTTTATATCTTCTTGGAGGTTAACCCTTTCAGTGTCGGTCTCATAATATTACGGCTCGAGAGCCAGTGTCGGTCCCATAATACGACGCCAAAATTCTAGCTCCTTCAAATCTGGTGGAAGAAAGCTGGTAGGCCTACATATGAAAGAATGGGTCTGCGTGGTCAGTGTGCGCAGTATAAAAAAAAATCCTGCAGCACCCAGTGCACAATGAGAAAAAACTCCAACCGTGTTTTTGGTTTAAAACGGCGATTTGTGGTGTATTTTCGTATGGTATTTATGGTTGTACAGTGGACCCTCGGTTTTCGTTGAAAATTCTTTCCAGAATGCTGTTTGAGTGCCGTTACCGAACGAATTTGTTCCCATAAGGACAAATGTAAATTACATTAGTCATTTCAGACCCCCAAAAATACACTTACAAAAGCACTTACGAAAATACACTTACATAAATGTTCGAGTTTGGAGATGCACGAAAACCGAGGGACCACTGTACTTCTAGTAACTCCACACCTCCTAATTTCCACACTATGAATTCTCTGCATAATATTTACTCCACACATTGCCCTCAGACACGACATCTCCACTGCCTCCAGCCGCCTCCTCACTGCAGCATTTACAACCCAAGCTTCACACCCATATAAGAGTGTTGGTACCACTATACTCTCATACATTCCCTTCTTTGGCTCCATAGATAACGTTCTTTGTCTTCACAGATACCTCAATGCACCACTCACCTTTTTTCCTTCATCAATTCTATGGTTTACCTCATCCTTCATAAACCCATCCGCTGACAAGTCAACTTCCAAATATCTGAAAACATGCACTTCTTCCATACTCCCTCCAATGTGATATACAATATTTCTTTATCTAAATTGTTTGATACCCTCATCACCTTACTCTTATCTATATTCACTTTCAACTTCCTACCTTTACACACCTTATCCAACTCGGCCACTAACCTTTGCAACTTTTCTTTAGAGTCCCCAAAAACACAGTATCATCAGCAAAAAGTAACTGTGTCAACTCCCATTTTGTATTTGATTCCCCATAATTTAATCCCACCCCTCTCCCCAATGCCCTAGCATTTATACTTCTTTTACAATTCCATCTATAAATATGTTAAACAACCATGGTGACATTACACATCCCTGTTTAAGACCTACTTTTACTGGGAAGTAATCTCCCTCTCTCCTACACATCCTAACCTGAGCCTCTATCCTCATAAAAAAACTTTATAGCATTTAATAACTTACTACCTATTCCATACACTTGCAACATCTGCCACATTGCTCCCCTATCCACTCTATTATATTCCTTTTCTAAATCCATAAATTTGCATTTATTAGCTCACATCCTCAGTAGTGTAAGCAATACCTTGCAATATATTTCCTGAGCTCTGTCTGTTTACAATATTTTCATAATGTATTTGTCAAATATATTAGCTATAATATGATAATGTTTATGACTGCAGATTTATTGAAAAGAGTTTGGAAGAGTTAGATGAGGAAGTGGAGTATGACATGGATGAAGAAGATCGTGCTTGGCTGCAGCTGATGAATGACAAAAGGGCTGTAGATGAACTTCCAGCTGTGCAAATGGAAACTTTCGAATTGCTTATGGACCGATTAGAGAAGGAGTCATTTTTTCAGGTATACTGCGTTAAGGATTTTTATTTTTGAGCATAAAGTATTTGTATATATAAAGTGAGTAAATTAATTTTGTTGGGAAGGATTATGAGATTAATTCACCAATGGTCCAATGTTTTTAAAATTATGGTCCATTTTTCAAAACTATTGGGTTTTCCATAAATAAAATAGGCAGCTAATACACTTGTCCTCTAATCTGGTAGACTAATATCACTCTTACTTGAAGCTGTTAAAGCATTTCAAATTCTCCCAACTTTGGAATAGTAAATTGGTGGAAATTAGTCTGAAAAATCAGAATTATCAAAATAAGAGTGAACATTCTAATTTTTATTTTTTCAAATGACAATTTTTTGAAGTTGATAAATTGTTAATCAAGGCTGGCACATTGAAGGTGCTACTGGTAGGTAAGGTAATTTAATATAGTAAAATTTGTGCACTGTGCATGTTCTTCCAAACAAGTGATACGAGATCAAGTGGATTAAATGAAAGAATTTCTAAATGTGTATACATTCGTATAACTTCGTAACAAAATAACCTTTTCTTATAGAAGAAATATGCCAGTGTAGGTCTGTGATTGTAGAAGCATTACCTTCAGTTGTAATGACACTGTCAATGATCCACTTAGATTCCTTTTTCTTCTCTCTCCTTCAATGCACTGCCCATTTTCCACTGAGGCAGGGTGACCTAAAAAGAAAAACAAAAGTTTTTCATTTTTACATTTAGTAATTTATACAGGAGAAGGCATTACTAGCCTTTTGCTCCCAGCATTTTAGTCACCTATGGCATGCATGGTATATATTAACCAAAAAAAATTATGGTAAATATGAAGATCTTGTTTCAAAAGCTGATTTAGTCTTAAAGGTTAAATTAAAAAATGTTCAGAATTTTGTTTTCTATATTTTGTACGAGCAGCATTTGTAGCCATGGGAAACCAATATTTAAAACTAGTTCCTATTATCTACTTTGTTTTTGTCAGTTTATTAATCTATAGCAAAAGAAGAAAAAAATATGTTCCAAATAGTTTGTTTTAATTTTATTCCAAGGTAATATAAAAATGTTGGTATTTTGCTGAGTCTTGGTCTAGTAAGCATAATGCAATGCACATATATATATGCAATGCACATATATTTGAAGTGTGCTAAACTTTTACAATAATCTTTTGTTTCCAGGCACAGTGTTCTGGTAGGGATTCTGGTGTACCCATTGATGAAGATGCTGTTTGCTGTATTTGTATGGATGGAGAATGCCAAAACAGCAATGTAATACTCTTTTGTGATATGTGCAACTTAGCAGTTCATCAGGTGAGTGATTACAGTAATTTACAACATTTTTGGCCAAAAAACTTTGGTTGGAAATGCTGGGAGATAGAATGGCTTCAAGGCTGGTGAAAGTAGTGCTTATGAAGTGGGAAAAAAAGATCAGTGAAAGGACAGGATGAGTGAATGTAGCAAGGTTGTCTGCATGAAGGAATGTATGGAGTTACCTAAACCTGAGGATGGTTACAGGAGAGACTAGCATTGATCTCATGTAGGAAATAGTGTATTAGGGAAAATAGAGAAATATTATAAAGTACAGTGAACCCCGAGTTACGAGCACCTCGAAAATCGTACAATTATGTAAGTGTAATATTGTAAGTGCTTTTGTAAGTGTATTTTTGGGGGTCTGAAATGGACTAACCTACTTGACATTATTCCTTAAGGGAGAAAATTCGTTCGGTAATGGCACTTGAGCAGCCTTCTGGAATGAATTATGATCGTAACTCGGGGGTCCACTGTATTACTGTATTGAAATTGTATGGCAGTTTAGTTTTATACTGAACATTTAGCAAATATGATTAGTCTTTCCTCTGGGTAATTCATGTCGTCAAAGAAGGTGATCGTCACAGTTGATTGTTTGGAATATGCAGTAATAGCCACAACCAATAACATTAGTCAGTCATTCACAATCTCCTAAGTTTTAGCGAGGCTTATTCTCACAATTCTCCCAATACTTGTAGAGGAAATATTTCCCAGTATCCTGTGGGCTCCATTCTTTCTCACTTTATACCTGTGGCCTCTTGTATCTCTGATGAAGGTACAGTGGACCCCCGGTTAACGAACAAAATTCATTCCAGAAGCCTCCTCAAGTGCCATTACCGAACGAATTTACTTCCTTAAGAAATAATGTCACGTAGGTTAGTCTATTTCAGACCCCCAAAAATACACTTCGACAAGCACTTACAATATTATATTTACATAATTGTACGATTTCCGGATTTCTGGGGTGTTCGATAGCCGGGGGTCCACTGTACTAGCAAAGCTTCTTATCTAGTTTTTCATAATGTTTTATAACCTTATGTTCTTATCTCCTATCAGCCAGTGTAAGCATTTTTAGTGTTTTCAGCTTAGGGGTAGACTAAGATTTTGGTGGATACAATATATATACAGTGGTACCTCGACTTACGAGCAGCTCCCAACTCGAACAATTATGTAAGTGTATTTCTGTAAGTGCTTTTGTAAGTGTTATTTTGGCAGTCTGAAACAGATTAATCTAATTTACATTATTCCTTATGGGAACAAATTCGTTTGGTATCGGCACTCAAACAGCCTTCTGAAACGAATTAAGCTCGTAAGTCGAGGTACCACTGTATATTTGCCTAGTATTGCACACAAGCACACACCACATACAGTGGACCCCCGAGTTATGAGCACCCCGGAAATCGTACAATTATGTAAGTATAATATTGTAAGTGCTTTTGTAAGTGTATTTTTGGGGGTCTGAAATGGACTAACCTACTTAACATTATTTCTTAAGGGAGTAAATTCGTTCGGTAATGGTACTTGAGCATGCTTCTGGAATTAATTTTGCTCGTTACTCGGGGGTCCACTGTACATATATTCGTAAATGTGTGTATGCATACATATGTACGTACATACATACAAATGTAATTTATATACATGTGTGGCATCCATTTTAAGGTTTGAATGTAAATGCTTTGAAAGGGTAATTGTGTTCATGATAAAAATAAATTAAGCTCACATGAACTTGCTAAGCTTAAATTTGATTCAAATCATCTTTGAATTGTGACATGCGTTCATTTCTGATCATTTATGCAGGAATGCTATGGGGTCCCTTATATTCCCGAAGGCCAGTGGTTGTGTCGAAGGTGCCTTCAGTCTCCGTCAAGAGCAGTGGACTGTGCCCTCTGTCCCAATAAAGGTGGGGCTTTCAAGCAGACTGATGATAACCGGTGGGCTCATGTTGTATGTGCCATGTGGATTCCTGAAGTGTGCTTTGCCAATACTGTGAGTAATACATGGGGATGTTTTTGCTCTGCAATTTTTTCTGTTATTATGCAAGTGCAGATTACTGGGAGCTAAACTTACTTGGCAGGATTGAAAAATTTATTAAAAGGTAATTTGAGAGTAAATAGGATTTCTTGCTTGTTGTTATTGAAATGTTCTTGCTTAATATTTTGCTACTAATAAAAAGAATGGATCAGCATTAATAGATTATTGAAGTTACTATGCAGAATAGATAAAATTCTGTCCTGTCTTGTCCAGCATGCGTTTTTGTTTCAGTAGATAACTCTTATTGTCATTGTTTTATGGTTCTTTGCTTAATAGGCAACTGATAAACCACATTGATTTTATCATGTAGAAAGTTGTTGTTTGGCACATTTTAATTGTTGCTGTTAAGGCCATGATGGAAATTAGTTTTCAGAATTGTTGGGTTTATTAATCTTGATGTAAGCAGTGGATATTTTCCTTTTCAAGAATCTTCAATTCCAGATGTCCAACCTTTGTAGTGCATTATAATTTATTAAATTTTTATTTGTGGCTAGCTAATATCGGTTAAACCTTAAACTGTCCAAACATAGATCTTCATTCACTTGCGTAGCGCTCCGAACGTAGATCAACGCTTTATTTTTCATGCCTTCAAATTTGGTGAGATAGGCCTGAATCGCCTAGTCATGAGAGACTGGGTCAACACACTCAGTGTGCGCAGTATTAAAAAAATCTGGGACCACTTAGAACCTTGTGGGAGTACCAGTTCAATTGAGCGCCAGCTAGAGCAAATAGCGTGGCAAACACCATGGATTCACTGATGTCATATCGTATTAACACTCTCCTTTTGAGAGGAAAGTGATGTTGATGCATAGTTTAGTGGCTGTGAGATGGATGTAGCCACAAGTGATCAAGGAAATATAAAAAATCTTGATAATAACCCATGCGCAATGTTTGTACAACATCCTTTCATTTTTTATACCACTGGTAGTGTCATCCTGCCAGAATGTTCTATAACCTATGCCCTAAGTAAAGAGAAACTATTCTGGAACATGTGTAATACGTATTCGTCAGGCCGGCCGGCTGGGTGAGTGGCTGGCTGGCTGACTGACTTTGGCTCTCTCTTCATCTGAATCTGTCTGTCTATCTCTGCCTATCTGTCTCTGTCTATCTGTCTGTCTCTGTCTCTCTCACAGGTACACATAAGTACAGTTATCATACATAGTGTAAATTACCTAGGATAATCCAAAAAAATCCAGTGCTATACACTGTGCTTGTAGATATAAGGCATAATACACATGACTGGCAAGTAATACCATGTTCACTTATCAGGAATCAGATGTGACTGCATCCTGTGTAATAACTTGGTTCATGAGCTGCTCTCTGAAACAGAGAGACAAGCAGACAGAAAGACAGACACACAAAAAGACAGACAGACACAGGCAGACAAAAAGACAGACACACACACAGGCAGACAAAAAGACAGACACACACACAGGCAGACAAAAAGACAGACACACACACAGGCAGACAAAAAGACACACACACACAGGCAGACAAAACGACAGACACACACACAGGCAGACAAAACGACAGACACACACACAGGCAGACAAAACGACACACACACAGGCAGACAAAACGACACACACACAGGCAGACAAAACGACAGACACACACACAGGCAGACAAAACGACAGACACACACACAGGCAGACAAAACGACAGACACACACACAGGCAGACAAAACGACAGACACACACACAGGCAGACAAAAAGACAGACACACACACAGGCAGACAAAACGACAGACACACACACAGGCAGACAAAAAGACAGACACACACACAGGCAGACAAAAAGACAGACACACACACAGGCAGACAAAAAGACAGACACACACACAGGCAGACAAAAAGACAGACACACACACAGGCAGACAAAAAGACAGACACACACACAGGCAGACAAAAAGACAGACACACACACAGGCAGACAAAAAGACAGACACACACACAGGCAGACAGAAAGACGCGCGCGCGCACACACACAGGCAGACAGAAAGATGCACACACACAGGCAGACAGAAAGATGCACACACACAGGCAGACAGAAAGACGCGCACACACACAGGCAGACAGAAAGACGCGCGCACACACAGGCAGACAGAAAGACGCGCACACACACAGGCAGACAGAAAGATGCACACACACACACACAGGCAGACAGAAAGACACACACACACAGGCAGACAGATATGTTTATGTGTAACAGTGAAAACAAACAAAGCCAGGGGTTCCCTGTAGCAATGCACGATCATCAAGTGTCAAACCACTGCTGCGCTGTCAGCAGTTTAGTGATACCCAGTCTTTCACCATGCTTCAAGGAGTTTCATATATACTCCAGCATGTCTAAAACATTGTTGGGACCTATAAATACTTTGTATATATTTCTAGACAGTAGTAAGTGACCAAGGCAGGTGAAAATGTTCACTTCTCAGTGTGTTTGTGACTATTTGAGTGCAATTTCAGTACCTAATATTAGTGTAAGAACAAAGATTGGCAATGAAATCACAAGAGCTACTATAAATTGTAATTATCAGAACATAAAATTTATATAAAATACAGTAATACCCCGGTTTTCGTCCTTAGTCTGTTCCAGAAGGTCGGCTGAAATCCAAAATGGACGAAAACCGAAGTACAGTGGACCCTCGGTTTTTGTCGATAATTCTTTCCAGAATGCTGTTCGAGTTCCGTTACCGAACGAATTTGTTCCCATAAGGACGAATATAAATTAGATTAGTCATTTCAGCCCCCAAAAATACACTTACAAAAATACACTTACATAATTGTTCGAGTTGGGAGCTGTACGAAAACCGAGGGTCCACTGTAGTATTTCCCATAAGAAATGATGTAAATCCAATTAATCCGTTCCAGACACCCAAAAATATTAACAAAAAATACATTTTATAGAGAATATAGTTTTACATACAGAAAACAATGAGAAATAAATATAAATGACTAATTCTAATGATAAATGAACATTACATACCTTTATTGAAGACTCTTGTTGGCGTATGGAAGAAGGCGAGGAGGGGAGAGGGAGTTGTGGTTATTGTTTGGAAAGGGAATCCCCTTTCTTAAGGACTTCAGGTATCAAGTCCCTATCCGGGGTTATTTCCCTTCTTTGTATTTTACTGGCACTAGAACCTGCTTGAGAGTCACTGTACCCCTGTTGCACAAAAAATCTGTCCAGAGAGCTCTGTTTCTGGCGTCTCTTTAAGATTTGCCTAAAATGGGACAAGGCATTGTCATTGAACATGTTGCAGACACGGCTTGCAACAGTTTTGTTAGGATGATAATTCTCCACAAAATTTTGGAACTTGTTCCACTTTGCACACATGTCCTTAATCACTGAAAAAGGCTCATACTTCCCTCTCTCTTCCTCCTCCTCTGAAGCAATTTCCTCAGCTGCGATCTGTTGCTGTTCCAGTTGAAGGTCTTGCAGCTCTTCAGTGGTTAGCTCTTCCCTGTGGTCCTCCACTAACTCTTCCACATCCTTGCCACTCACATCCAATCCCATGGACTTTCTTCACCAGGATGGAACTGATTGTTGATGTCGACTTCCCATACATCCTGGCGAGTTCGGCCACACGTACTCCACTTTCATATTTTGCTACAAGTTCTTTCTTGAATTCTATCGTGTTTCTCACCTTCTTTACCAAAGGGCTGGCACTCTGAACTTTCTTTGGCCCCATGGTGGCTTATTTCACAGTTGCAATCAATAAACAAGCACAAAAAAACAATGGATGAATGCATGGAGTACATTGCTAACTCAATGAGAGACAGAGGCAGACTGAGTCTGGTATGTGTGAGAAGTGGCGTCCCAGGTGGGTGGACGCGTCTGATACGGATAATTTCCGAGCGGATGTATGAAACCCGGGGGAAAATTTCGCCGATGAAAGTGCTCGAAATCCGAATTGTACGATTTCCGCACTGGACGAAAACGGGGACCACTATAATATAAAAATGAGAAAAAAAGGTATATCAGCAACACTTCTGCAAGTGGCAGGACTCCATGTTGCCATCAGGTGAGCATCCAGCGTCAACTTCGCAGGCTTATATCTCGTTAAGTACTGATCCTAAATTTTTTTTTTTATCTTATAACATGTAGAATAATGCTCTCTTCATTTAACCCTTTGAGGGTCGGTCCCATACTAGTACGTCAGTGCAGCCAGGGTCGGTCATGTACTTGTACGCCTAAATTCTAGTGCCTTCAAATCTGGTGGAAGAAAGCTGGCAGGCCTACATATGAAAGAATGGGTCTGCGTGGTCAGTGTGCGCAGTATAAAAAAATCCTGAAGCACGCAGTGCATAATGAGAAAAAAAACTGACCGTTTTTTTGGTTTAAAACAGCAACTTTCGGGTGTATTTTCGTATGGTATTTGTGGTTGTATTCTGGTTTTCTTGGTCTCATTCGATAGAATGGAAGTTATGTTACAGAAATAGTGATGATTTTGATTGGCTTTACGATGACAAGTACCTTGAAACTGAGCGCAAAGTAGCGAAAATGTTAAATTTTTGTCGATGTTCAAGAGTAAACAAATCACGCCATGCGTCCAATACACATCAACTGGCATGTCTAATATTCTTGCACAAGTGCACTGATATTATTTATACCATTTCTACAATGATGCAGTTGTATACATAACAGTAAATCTTCTATTTTATTGTGAGAATAAAAATTCAAAATGGAAAGCAAAAGTAATGTAAGAGGGGCCTGGAGACGTGACTAATGAACAGATAAAATGTTATTTGAGTGCCAGGAATGTCTGTCTCGTTTATTTTGGACCCTATTTTGAAATTGGCATTTTTTAAAATTTGTATGAAATTGACCAAATTGCCAATTTCTGACCACCTTATTGGGTAGTTGAAATCGGTAAATTGGTGATTTCTTATACTCAATTGATAGAACAAATGGAACTCTAGCGAAATAGCTATAATTTTAGTAGACTGAAACATTGGAATTTGCCAAAAATAGGGCTCAAAGTGGGCGAAATCGCCAATGCGTAAATGTCATCGTTACCACTAACTTCGCGAGAGCATAACTCCGTTAGTTTTCCATCAAATTTCATAATTTTGGTGGCGTTATGATCTGAAAAAGATTCTCTATCATTTCATAAGACAAAATAATTTTTTTTTTTTCTGAAAAATTTTCGACCCTGAGAACAAGTTTGGGAGAGGGCCTCTCGACCCTCAAAGGGTTAAAAAAAAAAAATCAAAATATTCGGAGCGCTGTGCAAGTTAACGTAGATCTACGTTTGGACAGTTTAGGGGTTAATGAAATGCAATGCATTACTATAGTAAGTGAATGAAAATCATAGTACTGAAACATAATTATAAATCCCACTGTTAGATGAAAATGTAGTATTTCATGATAACCTTGGCACCCACAAACACTTACATGTGTTTTATCGTAACTGGGCATTCTATAGTCATACATCAGTGCAGTACTGTATACATTTTAGATCTTTTTTTTCTAAAAGCTAGTCAATATTTGGTCTTTGTAGAAAATGTTTGAGAACTTTAAGATGATATTCTGTAAGTAGTATAAGATGAAGAGTATATAGTCTACAACAATGGTTTTCAATTTTTTCAAAGTCAGGGGATTGTTAAAAAAAATCCAGAAACCAAAACCAAAACATATAATTTTAATGATACTGTACAAGGTAAAAGGTAATAAAACACAAAGAAATACATAAATAAGTTTCATGTTTATTGTAGAATTAGTTTTAAAAGCAAAATAATTAAGAATAATTTTTCAATTATTGATGGGATAATTTAAATAGTTAAAGAAATAAATGTTCAGTGACTTGAATGTGATCACTTAATATTTGGAGCAGTTAATGTTACCTGCAAGCAGAGATTATTTTTCTGTATCTAGCCTACTTCTAGTTGTGTTTTGTTGCCCTTCATAAAGGGAAGGTTGTCTCACAGAGATGTGTTTTAACACTAGTAAGATACTTCAAGGCTCGTGAGGCAACCTCACTGTATGTTTTTAATGTCTGAATCTAGAAACTAATACTGCACCTGGTAGTTAAACATGATTAAATGTTATTTTTATTGTTACAAAATATCGATAAATTGTTTTTCTTTCTTAATGGTACCTCAGACAGTTCTGGGTGCAAAGAAAAGATTTTGAACTCGATTTAATTTTTCTGTTGAAGAAAGAATATATTTCTCAATTGTGATACGCAAATCAGAAAAAATTATACCAAAGTTTCGAGATTTCATTAATAAAAATTTAATTAGGTTCTGGTGAGGAGCTCTTAATTCAAGGGATTAGATGTTTACTTGCCTTACTTGAATACAAGTTAGGCAAGGATGAACTGAAGCATTGTCACAAGGTTCTTCTAGGTGCTGGTTTTTGATGAATTGTTCCTTTCAAGGTGTTGACTTTATTCTTTAATATTCATGATAACTGATGGTAACAGGTTGAATAATCTTGACACAATGTTCTCTTATTGTACCTGTAGCACCTTTGCTTTTCACTGGGTCTGTTTTATGCTTTCAGATCTCTCACTCTATATTTGCCCACAACTTTGGCCTTATTGCTTTTGTCATTTTAATAATTAAAGCAAGGCATGCAGGGATCTCTATGAATGTTATGGGGAGTCATTTGACTTGACAGTTAAATGAATTTTTAACTGAACTGATTATTGTTGCTGTGTGTGTGAGTATCTGTTGTTTAATATTTGCTGATGTTCATATGTGTTATATTTACCTTTATTGGCAAGAGCACTGACTGATATGCATGGTCAAAGCACTTCAAATTTCCAAACTACCTGTATAGTGTATATGGAAGTGATAGATAATTTTGAAATTATGGTTCAGTATTCATTTTCTGGTTTGTTATAATTACAGGCCTTAATATGGTGGTTTTGCAAGATTTTTTTTTTTTTTTTTGTATTTTAATATTTGTATTGTGGGCATAATTTCTGTAGGTCTTCCTGGAGCCCATTGACAGCATCAGTAATATTCCTCCGGCCCGTTGGAAACTCACCTGCTACATCTGCAAGCAACGAGGTGTTGGTGCATGTATCCAGTGCAACAAAGTAAATTGTTATACAGGTGAGCTTCTCTTTGTTGTTAACTCATAAATTAGGCAGCAGAGAGTCTTTGAGTTTGATTATTATTTAGTTATGTTCAAACCAAAATTAAAAACTGAATGGGCAGAATTAAAATCATGATTGTTTTATGAAAAGCAATAATAATGATGAGGTCAAGAAATTAAGATTTAGGGCATGATTAAAGAATAACAGGGATGCACGTAAATTAATAAGTAGCAGTAAATAGCATTGGCAAAAACTATGACCACTAATGCAGGTTTCTTGTATGACTTCCTCACCAAAATTTGGAGTCACAGTGGTGTGTCCTGTGCTAACCTCCCTAGCATGTAGAATCATACCTAGTTAGGCGAATCTTATTAAGGTAGCATGATGCAGTGATTAGTGGTATGTTGGTATGGTAATTTTAGGAATGACATACCAATGAATGAGCTCTGCTTGCTTCCGAAGGTCTTCAATTATTGCTTTTAAAAATAGTGGTACCTAGAGTTACGATATTTTTTCATTCGAGAATGCTGTTCAAGTGCCATTACCAAACAAATTTATCCCCATTAGGAACAATGTAAAATAGACTAGTCCTTTTACACCCCCAAAAATATACTTACAAAAGCATTTAAAAAAATAAACTTACATAAAAGGGCGATTTTGGGGACCATCGTAACTCGAGGTACCACTGTATGTAGTTTATTACTATACATTCTCAGTAATATCAGAGAAAAATGCATTTAATTATTGAAGGAAAATACATTTCTGGAACTCAAAATAATTTAGTATATCATTGAAAAAGTGTTTTAATCAGAAACCTTGTAGGCCAAAAAATAACATATGGTTTAAGAGAGATTATTTATTGGCTTTTCACTTTTCAGTCCAAGTGTTTTCTCAACTTTCATCACTCAGTATTCATGACACTTTTATCCAAGCAAATTTTAACTACAATATATTATTATTATTATTATTATTGTTGTTTTTCTTCCTCATATCAGTAATCTGCATAATCCCAAAATCATAAATTAAAAAAAATTCCCTTGGTAATAGGAAATATTTTTGCCATTTGCTGTATTTTTAAGCTTATGATGTGAGAAATTTGTTTGTGTGCACTTTCAGCATTTCATGTGACGTGTGCTCAACAAGCTGGGCTACACATGAAGATTGATGCAGTGAGAGAGACAAGTGTCAGTGGGACATCTGTTACTGTGCGCAAGGCTGCATACTGTGATATGCATACACCTGCTGACTCTGATGCGGTATGTTTTGTGAGAGTGGTATTCTTGGAGTAAGTAGCATTGTGCTCTATGCTCAAATATTTAGATAGCATTTATTTAAAAGAATATTCTGTTTATTTAAAGAGGTAAAAGTGTTTTAATTGAATGTGCATTCCTCAAGGATTTGCTGTTTGAGAAAATATTTGGGCTTATGAACAATACTACAGCTCTCAAACATGAGAAAATTTGATCTCAAAATTCAATTTGGTTTTTGTCATGGCATTTGCTTTTACTTTCTCATAACTGTATATATATATAGTAATTGTTTTGTTTTTAATTCATTTTAATGGAGTGTTATTGGTGTAATTTTTGTGCTTTCCTCAAACTAGTTCTTTACATTGTGCCTCCTAATGTATTTTTTTTAGAGTATTACTATTATCAAAGATTATTCATACTAACATCCTCACCAACATAGAGGAATTGCTTCTATTTCCATTATACAGTGTGTTATTTTTGATGGCACTTATGCCATATTGTTTGTTTTTAGCAAATAATGGATTATTTGACCTTGATTATTTTGAAATTTTTTTGGTCGAAAAGATTTGGTCTTTCATTTAGCCCTTTCACTGTCTCCCACATAATGTCATGTTATTGAAGCCAGTGTTGCTTACTTAGATTTACGCATAAATTCTAGTGACCTCAAATTTGGCACAAGAGGCCTGGTAGGCCTAACCATAAGAGAATGGGTCTACGTGGTCAGTGTGCGCAGTACAAAAAAAATCAGGGCCACCACAGTGCACTGCGAGAATGCCATCTTATAATACCAGTGTTCAACATGCTGCATAAATACAAGGATCTCATTCCCAGGCAAATTCACCATGTATTATTCCCCAGTGACAGCTCCAACAATGAGGATTACAGTTCTTTAAGTTTAAACATTTAGTGACTGAAAGTGGCACTCATGATGCCAGTAGTAGTGCTAAAAACCCTGATGATCCACAGCCATTCACATCTAGGGTCAGTTCTTCCAGAATACATCCACACCTTTAGCAAATGCTCATGATGTTCGATGGTTTGGGCACAGATGTGAGTAGTAGTGCTAGTGATGTGGACTTTGATTTCCTAGCAATCAATGACCAGTCCAGTGACGGTGATGATAATTATTCACCGGTGAAGCGTCAGTTTATATGGCAATGCACAGCCTGTATCCCCATTGCTATCCCCAAGGGACTTAATTCAACATGGAACCCAACACCAGTGACAGTGAGGATGAAGGTGCTTTCAGTAACATAGGTAGTTGGTCACAGGCAATGCTGGTGGTGCATTTGGCTGTGGCTGGTGGGAGAGGGAAGTGGGCAGTGCCAGTGCCAGCTCTAGCTGGGAGCCATGCCCCACATACCACACCCCAGCGACCCCAGGCTGTCTCCACCACCTACACACAACTGCCACTATCACCACCTCAACCAGCTGCAAATATCCAGCAACCACCATCAGACTATGTGTGGATTTGGCAGGATGATGCACATTTTTTGCCTATTCCCTATCAATTTATTTGATGACAGTAAAATCCAGCCCAACTGTACCCTTGGGAGCAACGTCTCTGAAGTGGAATTCTATGAACTTTATTTTGATGAATCCTAATGCAAATGATATTAAGGAAACCAAAAGGTACTTAAAGTATACAATAGCAAACATGTTAGTTCTACCATGATCATGGCTACAAAATGTGGAAAGACACAACTGTGGCTGAGATGTATTTCTTCACCACAATCATGTTTATGCCACTTGTGTATAAGCACACTATTGCATCATGCTTATCAAGTAACTGTCTTTTGTGTACCCAGCATTCAGTGAACTCATCCCCATGAACAGTTTTATCCTCCTACTGTTTTAGGAACATGACTAGTGCCTGTATATATGTATACACATGTTAGAACAGTAATGTGAAGCATTTTGATGTGTGTGTGTGTTTATGTTGTGTATAAATGCTTTCTAAACAGTATTCTGATGACAGTGCAGGTATTGTCATATATGATGGGTGGCCATACATCCATTGTGCATGATTTGGGTCTCATGAGTCACAACAGTTGCTGGAAAATGTAACATTAGAAAACCCCAAAAAAAGAAAAGTGGAAAAAAAAAGTCATATGGTGCTTGGCAATCACCAATGTTGCCATCAGCAGGTTAATGACCTCGAACTTTATGCCTTCTGGTCTTGGTAAGTACTGATAGGAATTTTTTCTTCTCATTACAACTACAAAAGTATGCTTTTGATTTTTTAAATCTCGATATCATCAGCACTTTAATTTCAGGGGTCGTGACAGTGAAAGGGTTAATAAACTTTTTTCATATATATAAATGTCTGTGATGTTAGTTTGGGCTGCTATGGCTACCCCCCACAGTCCAGTACTTTTTTCCCCCATTTGACTAATTAAAATAGCTTTTTGGGAGCCTTGAGTAATTTGTCCAAGCAGCTCATCAAATAAGTCTCTCTCTCTCTCTCTCTCTCTTTCTCTCTCTCTCTTTCTCTCTCTCTCTCTCTCTTTCCACTCCATGCTGTCCTAGCTCTGTCTTGCAGTTATTGCATGAACATCACCTCACTTTTCTTATTTCCTTCAAATTCGTAAATGCACAGCAGCACATTTAAACAAGACGAACATGCCTGTCATCAAAATTCATAATTACTGATTTTTTTTGTTTGTTTTCTATGAAAGTCACAAGTGCAAGTGTTGGGAGTGAATGAGCTAGGCTTATGGATCATAGACAATACATACAGTATAACAAAACTAAGGATTAAGGTGACTCATGAATCCTATGGGGTTACAAACTAATATTCTAGTATCTTACATAACACTGGTTTATATAGCAAATTTTACATATAATACATTGTTGCAATGCAGTTTAGCCTGAGGAAGGGAAAGAATTTTTTTTTATTGTAATTCCTAGATGTTTCAAATGTCGCACATGGTCTGGTTGCATTCATTTGCTGCTTAGGCCAACTTCATAATCTTGAACTTTCTGCATAGTATAAAGTACAATATACAGTGGACCCTCGGTTAACGAATACCCCGGAAATCGTGCAATTATGTAAGTATAATTTTGTAAGTTCTTGTGGAAGTGTATTTTTGGGGGTCTGAAATAGACTAACCTACGTGAAATTTTTCCTTAAGGGAGTAAATTCGTTCGGTAATGGCACTTGAGCAGACTTCAGGAGTGAAGTTTTTACGAAACTCGGGGGTCCACTGTATTTTTTTCTTGTTATTAACACAGTACAGTGGTACCTCGACTTACGATGGTCCCCAAACTCACCCTTTTATGTAAGTTTATTTTTTTAAACGCTTTTGTAAGTGTAATTTTGGGGATCTAAAAGGACTAGTCTATTTTATATCATTCCTTAAGGGGATAAATTCGTTTGGTAATGGCACTTGAACAGTATTCTGGAATGAAAAAATATCGTAAGTCGAGGTACCACTGTATTATGAATAGGGTTCAAGCATATATAAAGCAAGGGAATCCTCATTATACGCTGTTCTGGTTTTTTTTCACATTCATTACTTCATGATGCTCTATTGTATTCAAGGGAAAACAGTGGGTCCTGTTCTGTTAGTCATTATTTTATTACAAAAATCTTTAACTATATCTGAAACTATATCTGGAAAAAGAAATTAGTGCAGAAGTAACTAACATACTAGATGAGTACATTTGGTCATATACTGTAAGGAGTGATTGAGAAACTAGTAAAATGCAAATGACATTTCTCGACTGCACTTTTAATTGGGCTAAATTTTACTCTTTTAAATTATAATCACCGCACAAGATTTATGAGGTGATTAATAATAATATAAAAGTAATGCGAGAAGATTGAGTAAGACCCAGTCCATCATAACTTTTAATATTTTTTATTATCACTTTTATTTTAAATCACCTCTCGTAGTTTGCATTTTACTTGTCTTTTGATTTTACACGAGTGTGTTATACTCGTATATGTTAGTTCTTGTACTGGGCTTTCCTTTGTCAGATAAAAGGATCTTTGAAAATTGCAGAAATAACAGGCACTCACTGTGTTGGTAGTCTTCTTGCTTGCTTGCCAGGATTTTTTTTTTTAAATGATTTGCCATAACTTGCCTATAACATGTTTCTAATTTAGTTTCTTAAGTCTTTGAAAAACTGCACTTTTAATGCGAATTCACATTGAATGCAGTTTGCCAGGAACTAATTCGGGATTCATGGTGAGGGCTTCCATAACCATGTGCAATGCAATATCACAGTCTTTACACTAGTACTTTCTCTCTCTTTCATTGTCTGGGCCTTCTTGCGTGATTACTCTCACAACACACCATTTTTGTAGGAGAAAGGTTCTGGGTAGTGTTTACTCCTTAGTCAAAGAGAATCAGTTATCAGACTTTAACCTTGTTAAGCTAATTACATTTTAAAGCTTGATTCTTATTGAAGGAATGAGTCACAATCATAAACTCTTGTGATGTCCAGCTGTAGTATATGTAATAACATTTAACCCTTTCAGGGTCCAAGGCCATTTTTGGAAGAATTAAAAAAAAAAAAAATCTTATTTTTTCTTATGAAATGGTAGAGAATCTTTTTCTGAAGGTAATAAAACAAAAAGTACGAAATTTGATTGAAAATTGACGAAATTATGCTCTCGTGAATTTTGATGCGTCAGCGATATTTACGCATCGGCGATTTTGCTGACTTTCACTCCCATTTTAGGCCAATTACATTATTCCAGTCGACAAAATTCTTAGCTATTTCACTAGTATTACTTCTATTCTATCGATTGCGTGCAAGAAATCGCCTAGTCAACTGTTTCAACTACAAAATAAAGTGATTGGAAATTGGTAATTTAGCCAATTTAACTCAAAGTTCAAAATATTCCAATTTCAAAATAGGGTGCAAAATAAACAATGCAGGCATTCCTGGCACTAAACTAACATTTCCTCTGTTCATTAGTTACTTTTTCAGTCTTTACAAATGAATTCCATTTTTATTTTTTATTCACATAATGAATTTTTATTCAAACCAAAAAATGGAAGATTTAATGTTATGCAATATTGTAATAATTGTACAAATAATATAACCACATTTGTGAACGTATATTAGACCTACCAGCTGGCGCGTATTAGACGTGTGAGGTCATTTGTTTACTCTTGATTATCGGCAAAAATTGAACATTTCCGCTACTTTGAGCTCAGTTTCAAGCCATTTCCAATACTAAAACCAATCAAAATCATCTCTATATCTGTAATATATCTTCCATTCTTTCAAATGAGACCAAGAAATCGCAAATACAACTACAAAAAATATATGAAACACTGCAAAGTCGCTGTTTTAATAGAAAATTACGGGTTTCAGTTTTTTTTTATCTCATTATGCACTGTGTGCTGCAGGATTTGTTTTATGTGGTGCACACTTACCACATAGATGTATTCTCTCATATCTAGGCCCAAATTTACCGCTCAAAGCTTATCTGAGTGAGCTGAGTTCATGACATAGAACTACGGTTTGGACCCAGAACTCAAAGCCGTAGAACTACGGCACGGACCCTGAAAGGGTTAACCCTTAGGCTAGCATTTCCTTGTTACATTTATTGCTTGTCATTGTGGTAAAAAGTTCATTATTATGGTAATGCACAGCATTTATAAATTCCTTTTACTTTAATTGTAATGCATTTCCTCTATAGAATGTCATTAAAGCTATTAATTTACTAGAAGTTTACTGTTATTAAAATTTTTATTTCTAGCGAATTTTTTGGTCAGTTACAAATGGTTGCCATACTTTTCTTGACAAATTTAATGAGAAAGTCTGGTGGGCACGTTCTTTTTATTATTCCCAGATACCTTCCCAACACGCGTTCCTCTTGTTTTAATGATATGCTAAATTCTCTTTTCTGATTTTCTAAATTTGCATTATCTAATCCAGAATGGAGAGTTAATTTGTGCTAGTCATTTAAAATATGAATTCACTAAGGCCCAAGTATAAACTAGAAAGCCAGAGCAAGGTAAAGGAGAGAAAACGTGTTGCACTCACCTGTGTTGGTCTCTTTATGTTAGTGAATGGTTATGACAGCATTCATCTTTGACATTAAATTAACCACACAAGAATAATCTCTGCTCTTCAAGCACGGTTATAATACTGTATTTACAAAGTGCACTAACTCTGCATTTATACATTTGTACACATGCTTATAATCTCTGCATTATATTCAAAGTTCATCAACATTAGGTATATGTACAGTTTTGTTAAGTCCTTCCATGACATCATCAGCACCTTGGAATGCTAGATGGGCTCTCACAGCTTGCCTGCTGCCCAAGCATTGCTGCTACTAAAATCCAAGTGCAAGACTGGATATGTTAGTAAAGAATAAATTAAAATTGCAACAAATCTAAATTTTCCCGTGGAAATCAAACAAATTTGAATGATTGGTTGTAATATTAGTACAATAGATGTTACTGTACAATACATTACTTCATTTTTTCAAATTTAGAAAGAACTGCCAGCTTTTAGTTTGCCTCCATTGGCTCTTCATATAATGTTTATCTTTCAGTAGTTATGAATACTATATAAAATTTTAATTGGTCATTAGTAATTATTCTGTAAATTATTTTAAGAACTAGCATGTACAGTCAGGCACATCCGTTTAACGGTCGTCCTGTGCTTGCTTTTGCTTTTGCTGTAATAAACCTTTGTGGTTGAAGGGCCAGTCTGTTTTCACTTTACAGCGTCCCCAGCTTGATGAGATTATGGACTCTGCCAAGAAAGCAGCAGCAAAGGCAGCATCACGTCAGAAAATGAAGAAAGCCCGTAAGATATTAGCTGAGAAACGGTCTGCAGCTCCAATTGTTTCTGTACCAACTATACCAGCTGATCGGTAAGCCTAGATTCAAACATTATTGTTTGTTTAGTTATTTAGTTATTTTTTAAGATTTTTTTTACTTGTAAGGAAACCTTACATATTTGTTAAGTGTTAAATAACCTGAAATTATTTATTTTATAAATTTCTGTGTTGTACATATTAAACAATGTAGTGCTTAGTGGATACTGTCCTACTCTTCCTGCAAAACTTTCTTCAAGATTTAGTTGGCTTCCAAGATGTGCAGATTTTCTGTTACAGCATCTTCAAGGTAGGTAATGTAATCATTGTCTTGGAGTTGAAACAGTCAATATTCACACAAACAAGCTGGAGAATCTTCTTCTTTCAACAAATCGTGTATCCCACCGAAGTAGGGTGGCCCAAAAAGAAAAACAAAAATAGCTGGAGAATCTCATTCAAAAATTTGAAGTCAAATTCAGGCCCCATTTTTTGCATTGTAATCGGAAGCCTAAGTTACTTACCACATATTTATTATCCTTAAGAAAGGATAATACACTTCCTACCTCATTTGAAAGGAAATAAATTATGGCTGTTCTGAAGGTGGGAAATATAGAATTTGTACTCTTAAGAATGGGTGAGAATATTCAGGTTTGGTAAATAATTTCAGCTGTGATCTGGAAAATCAGCTTGAGAATAAGTGATAAACTTTTTTTGTTGTTTACCTCTACCTTGGTGGAAAATTGTTGGTGTTAAAAAAGTTTGGGGGGAAAAGTGAGATATCTTATGAACTGTTGGAACCTGAAGCCTTATACATTCATGGCTTGTCTCTAAATTAATAGTGCCAGCATGGCTGTCTGTCCTGATGGGTACTTAGTTGAGTGTTGGATTTAAATTAGAAAGAATCCTTTTTGAGAGATATTAAATTAGCATTGTCTACAAAGATTGAATACAGAATAATCAGTCTTCAGTTGGAAATAGAACTTCTGCTTTGGTTTTATATATATACAGTAGACCGTCGTTTAACACGGTAGTTACATTCCTGAAAACGCCATGGTAGTTAAAACCGTGTTAGACAAACTGAAGAACTTGTGGGAAAAATAGGGTTACATTCCTGGGAGCCCCCAAAGAGCCAAAGAACTTTTTTTTTAGACCAACAGATCTTATAAAAATAAAAGTGAATATGTAATTGTAGTTCATTGTTGTGATATATTATGTTTTTGCTGCTTAAGACTACAAATGCAACAGAATTAATAGTATTTCTTACCTTAACCCTTTGAGGGTTGAGACCCTTGATCCTTAACTCCCATTCAGGGTCGAAAAATATTCGAAAAAAAAAAAAAAAATTTTCTTACCAAAATCTTAAGACTGTTTTTCTAAGTGTTTTAGTAATAAAAAATTTTTGTGATCAATACTTACCGAGATATAGAGGCATGAAGTTGACAGAAAGTGAACTGCTTACAGCAACATTGCCGACTGCCGGTCATGCGGTAATTGTATATTTTCTTTTTTTCTACTTTTTTCTTTTATTTTTTAACATTTTATTTTTTCAAATAACTTTTATGGCCTGTGAAACCAATATAAGGTATATTATATGTATATTCACTCCTTGTATGTTACACAATAACCGCACAAACATTGTTGTCATTATATTGTTTACAAAACATGTTTACATAAAATGTTTACACAAACCAACAATAAAAATGTTGTTTATTAGTATTTTTCTATAATATATATACACATATAAAGTCACTGGACATGTTCCTAGAAGTGCTGCAGCTTGTGGAACTCTTTGTTACATGGTGTCATGCGCAGTGGTGTTTTACACTTCTCACACATAAAACGAGTGTCTGTGTTTTTGTGGGCATTTTTTGGTATGTGCACAGACAAAACACCTCTTCTGAGAAGTTTTCTTCGTAGTAGGAGGCAGTTGTATTAGGTAGTGATCACCAGGCCTCAGACGAGAGGGTAGTTGTTGATCAGTTTGTAGGCAGTTTTCTAATGCAGGTGTTGTTACTTGGTACTTGAATAATATTTGTCTGATAACAGACAAAATTGACCATGTGGTGGTTTGTTTCTGGTCTTCAACTTGTACATATTACAGGTATCCCTCAACATTCGCGAGGGTTAGGGGATCAAGAGTCTCGTGAATGTTGAAAAATCGCGAATGTTTGGTGCCCCAATATATTGTAGGGAAATATAATACAATACTGCTTCCTTAACCTATTGAACCATGAACAATCATAAAACACATATAAACATCGTAAAATAATGTACTATATACATGTTATTTTGACATGAGCTGGCTGTGGAGGGAGGCCTGTAATAGTATAATTATACAATACGTATTTTATAGTGTTGTGAAGTGTCATGGGGACTCTAAGTTACTGACACACTGCTTCTTCTCCCTCTGCTGTAGCTCCACCCACTTTGTAGTGATGCCAAATGTTGAATTAAATATGTATACATTAGAAAAAAAAATGAAACTCCAACTTCATAACTTTATTTTAATTTGCATAACTCGTATATTACAGAAAACAATAAAAAAGTAAAATACACATACAACGAGTTAAGCTTACAGAAAAATACATTAAATTCACCATCTAACATTGTTACGAAGTGGGAGGAGCTATTGGAGGGAGGAGAGGCTAGCAGTAAGTCAGTGTCTGGTGAGTCGTCATAGGTGGTGGATGTTAGCCTTAGCGCTAATAAAATGAATATTAGTAATAAAGGTTATCTATCTATTACATTTATTCCAAATTGATATCAGAAACATGATAAATACCCTAGAACTGTAATAAAGATGCTGAAATGAATAATATATGCCATATTATATGAGTGGGGTAAGAGAGCAGGCAGACCGCCACCATATGAGATGTTTACATCAGGGTAAACATGCCTAAATCACTCTTGTCATAAGAACAAATGCAAAAATAGCATTTATTGTTTTTAGAATAATAATTTATAATTGATCTGGAGCACTTTAAATGTTATCAGTATTTGGTAGCCGACATTTAGAGCACTCCACAGCAATTATTATTAATTATTATTTCCCTACAATATATTGTAAGGAAATAATAATATTAATATTAATAATAATAATAATAATTAATAATAATTGTTGTGGAGTGCTCTAAATGTCAGCTACCAAATACTGATGACATTTAAAGTGCTCCAGATCAATTACAGTAGACCCTCATTTAGCACGGTAGTTACGGTCCTGAAAACATCGTGTTAGGTAAAATCGTGTTAAATAATTAAAATAACTTATGGGAAAAATAGGGTTATGGTCCTGGGAGTCCCCAAAAAGCCAAACAAGTTTTTTTAGACCAACAGATCTTGCAAAAATTGAAGGCTAATATGTAATTGTAGTTCATTGTCGTGATATATTACTGCTTAAGACAACAAATGCAATAGAAATAATAGTATTTCTTACCTTAAATTGTGGGTAATGATGTTTGTGGATGGTAGTGAAGAGTGGATATGGATGGTGTGGCCCTACTGGGCTGAGGTGGATGGTTGTTGGTTGTCGGTAGAAGTGGATGGTAGAGGTCCTGGTGCTGAAGTCGATGGTTGTATTGGTGTGTGCATAAATTCTGTAATGGATCTCTGGGCTCTTTTATTCTGCATTACATTATACAGCTGACGGTAAGGCATCATCAGCTGGTCTAGACCCGTTTCAAAGCCCTGCTTCTAGCTTTGTCAGGGTCCTCTTCAATGAAAAAGTCTGCTAGTTTAGCAGCAACATGGAACTGCTCACGTAACTGCTGCAGTGTTAACTGTTTTTCTTCAGGTTCTTCTTCATCTTCTTCTGTTATCTCCCTCCCTTGTATCTGTGCATCGAACTCTGCCAACATTTCCTCTGGACTCATGTCTTCATCATTATCTTCTAAGAGTTCATTCACATCATCTTCATTCATATCTTCAAAACCATCACCTGGTAATCTCCTTGCCAGCTGAACAATTTCCTGAACCTGACTCTCAAGCAAGGGAAAACCAGTGAAACAATTAACTACAGAAGGCCATAACTTTCCCCAGCCTGCATTTAATGTTGATTGGGGCACTTCATTCCATGCACTTCTAGCATAGCTGATGGCATCTGCAATGTTAAATTTTCTCCAGAAGCTTGCTACTGCCAGGTTGGAGTCAGAGTCCATTGATGCAACTAGTTTTTATAACTTTTTTGTGTAGTTACACTTGAATGTCTGAATAACTCCCGATCCAGTGGTTGTATCAGAGATGTTGTATTTGGAGGTAAAATACAACTTTTATATGTGGGGTCACATCCAGCAAAGCTTGTGGATGAGTACGGGAATTATCAAGAATGAAGAGAGCCTTGAATGCAAGGTTCTTGCTGTGCAGGTAAAACTTGACTTCAGGAATAAAGTGATGCTTAAACCAGTCAATAAATATGTCCTCTGTCATCCATGCTGACTTGTTTGACCTCCAAATTACTGGTAAGGTGTTTTTATCCACACCTCTCAAAGCATGAGGAGTCTTAGAGCGGTAAATAACCATGGGCTTACACTTGAAATCACCTGATGCATTACCGCAAAGGAGCAAGGTGAAGCCCTGTGCACTTTTCTCTTGCTGACTGATATAAGTTCGTGTTGGCATTTTCTTCCAGAAAACACCTGTCTCGTCAGCATTAAACACTTGCTGTGGCTTATAGCCACCCTCAGAAATAAGTTCCTGAAATTCAGCAGGGAAATTACTTGCTGCTGTATGATCAGCTGAAGCACTTTCACCAGAAAACTTAATATTATGCAACTTATTATGCAACTTAAAGTTGTGAAACCAGCCTGCGCTAAACACACACTCATTTTCAGGCCTTCCTTCCTTGTCACACACTGCTTTAAACAACTGTAATGCCTTTTCCCTAATTAAGATGAAATTAAGTGGTGCACCTTTCTTTGTTTTCTGTTCGATCCACTCAAGCAACAAGTTTTCTGTTTTATTTACTTGTTGGGACCTACGTGTCATTCTTTTCATGAGGTCACATTTTGGGTTATTCATTACACAAGCTCGTATATTCGCCTCATTCTTCCTAATTGTACGAACTGACGCTTCATTAAGGCCATAGGCCCTCACTATATCCACCACACGTGAGCCACTCTTAAGCTTATCTAATATCTCGTTTTTCTTGGTAATTCCTAGACTTAAACGCTTAAACCTTTTCTTATCACTTGCTGGAACACTTGTATCTTACTGGGTGCCATGATTGCTTCCCGATTTATAAAAAAACAGTGAAAATGAGAAAATGTATGTAAAAACACAGCGATCTTCCCGTTTAAAATTTTTGCCCGCAGTGTACGAACCAAACTGAAAAGCTGGGAGGGATGCGTGGGTGGGTGAGGGGGGCTGGGGGTAACACCGGGGCTCCCCACTGACTCAATGGTTTAACCCACCGAGGGGGACCCGCGCTCAAAAATTTTTCCCCCCCGTGAATGCGTAATATAAGGTTTACGTCGGGTTAGATAAAAATTTCCGCAATTCCCCTTTTTTCCGTAATCCCAAAACCCAAAAAGTCGTCTTTAAAAGAGGGGCTACTGTATTATAAGTTTTATTATTCTAAAATAATAAATGCTATTTTTTCATTTGTTCTTATAACAAAGTGATTTAGGCATGTTTACCCTGATTTTTAAAAATCTTTTTTGGTGGGGTCTGCCTGCTCTCTTACCCCACTCATATAATGGGATATATTATTCATTTTTAGCATCTTTATTACAGTTCTGGGTATTTTTTCATGTTTTTTTATATCAATTTGGAATAAATGTAATAGATAGATAACCTTTTTTTTAGTACATTCATTACTTATTTTCCCTTTAACCCATTGAACCTAACAATCATAAAACACATGAAAAAATAGTCTAACTTTAAGTCAGTCAAGTCAGTCAGTAAGTCAGTCAGTAAGTCGAGTCAGTCAGTGAAGTCGAGTCAGTCATTGAAGTCAGTCAGTTATTCATCACACAAACTCGTATATTTTTACCCCATTCTTTTTAATTGTACAAACTGACGCTTCATTAAGGCCTCAAGCTATCTCTTTTCTAATATCTCTATTTTCTTTGTTAACTCTTAAGATTTAAATGCTTATACCTTTTCTTGCCACTTTCAGCAGCACTGGTATGCCTTCTGGGTGCCATGATTGCTTGGCAGATAAAAGATATGGCAATTAAAATATCAAAACACAATTCACAAATACACCTAGTTCGTAACACAATGGAACTGGACACGTATGAACGAATGCTGGGATGGGGTGGCAGGAGTGTTGGGGGTGATGGGAGTGTCTGGGGTGGCGGGGGTGACAGGGGACGGCTGTAGGTCTTCCCCAGCTGACACAAATGCAACAGAAATACAGTAGAACCCCGAGTTTCGGTTGTAATTCGTTCCAGGAGCTAGGCCTAAAGTCGAAGCAATATTTCCCATAATCAATAATGTAAATCCAATTAATCCGTTCTACCCAAAAATATTCACAAAAAATTAATTTTTTAAAGAATAAATACTATAGTTTTACATACAGAAAACAATGAGAAATAAATATAAAGCACTAATTTTAATGGATAAATGAACATTTAAATCAGTTTTACCTTTATTGAAGAGACTTGTTGGCATATGAGAGAGGCAGGAGAGTTTGTTTGAAGGCAGGACAAGATAGTCCTTCAATATGACACTAATATCAACTCTACAGCTTATTTATCTATCACAATGCATTTAATATGACATAATAAACAATATTAATAACATAGAAACATGACATATACTCTAGAATGAATACGTAAACTACTTCATTATGTATGTCACGACTGGTGGTGTTGTTGTTGGGTGTATAAGGGCCACTGAGAGCATAAGCATAAGCGGCAGCAGAGGCGGCGGTGTTGTCAGTGACCCTATATACCTCAAACAACAATGGAGGAGTTAAGTTTTGTGTCGTCATTTTTCTATCACTTAATCGCTTAACTTTCTTGCTACACTGTTAATGCTACACTTTATCACTGGCTGGTGCTATAGCCTTTATCGACTCATGCTGCTTTAGTATCGTACATATCGTAGAATCACTGAATCACTGAAGAAGGCACATTCTTCCCTCTTTCTTCCTCCTTCACTTTGATACTTTGCTACAATTTCTTTCTTCAATTCTATCGTGTTTCTCACTTTCTTTACCAAAGGGCTGCCACTAGGAAGTTTCTTTGGGCCCATGGTGGCTTATTTCACAGTCACTATCAATAAACAAGCACTAAACACAATGAATTTATGTTTGGATGAGCACGCAGGGTAATGTTCACTCAAGGACAAACAAAGCTAGACTGGCTCATGACGCCTGCGTGGACAGGTCTGGTACGCCGGCCAAAACACCTGGCACAGGCCGAAACCCGGAACAAAATTTAGCTGAAACCGGGAACAAAATTTAGCCGAAAAAAGCGGTCTAAACTCGAAGCGGCCGATACTTAGGGTGGCCGAAAATTGAGGTTCCACTGTACAGAGGACTCCCGGAGTTTGTAGGCGCCGGAGTTCGTAAAATTCAGAGTTCATGACATTTTTTCGGAAAAATATTGGTTTGGTGTTCGTTGATCTGCTTGGAGTTAGTAATTCGTCTCGGACGCATACGCATGGCTTGAGTGGGCCTGACACTCCATTCAGAGTCAGTGTGCCATTGTTTACCAGCAAGTGACCGCCACCCACGCATTCATACCATACATTTTGTCATTATTCCATCGTTTTTAGTGCTTGCAACTGCTAAATAAGCCACCATGGGCCCCAAGAAAGCTCCTAGTGCCAGCTCTTTTTAAAGGGCTGAGAGGGGAGAAGGTCTTCTTAAGTGATTCAGTGATTCTACGATATGTTATGATACTAAAACAGGAGGAGTTGATAAAGGCTATAGTGCCAGCCAGCAATAAAGTGTAGCATTAACAGTGTAGCAAGTAAGTTAAGCGATTAAGCGATAGAAAAATGACTACATGAAACTTAACTCCTCCAGTGTTGTTGGCGTTATATAGGGAGACTGACAACACCGCCGTGTGTCTGGCGGCCATCACTATTTAAGGCGTATCTTTCAGTGGCGCTTATACACCCAACAACAAACACCACAACACCAGTCCTCAGATTCGTAATGATATTTTATTCATTCTAGAGTATATGTCATGTTTCTATGTTATTAATATTGTTTATTATGCCATATTAGATGAATTGTGATAGATAAATAAGCCGTATAGATGATATTACCGAAATATTGAAGGACTATCTTGTCCTGTCCCCAAATACACACCGCTGTCGCCGGCACAATTCCAAACATTCGCCAGAAACAGAACTCTCTGGAACACTTTTTTGAGCAACAGGGGGTCCAGTGACTCTCAAGCTGGTCCTAGTGGCATTAAAAAACAAAGAAGGGAAGTAACCCAGGGAAAGGACTTGGTACCTGTAGTCTTTATGGAAGGGGATTCCCCTTCCAAACAAAAGCAACTCTTCCATCCTCTCCCCTTCTCCTGTCTTCCATAATAATAATAATAATAATAATAATAATAATACTTTATTGTGACATGGTACAATGATACATGGTAGACAAGATATATTTCTTAATGAGATGTACATGCCAAAAGCCCCTAATATGCTGTGCATTGCGGGCATTCTTAAGACTACTTTATTCTAGACTACATGGTAAAAAGTCAACAACTCTTCAATAAAGGTAAGTGACATGTTATTATTGTTTTATTCTTCATGTCTCATTG
Organism: Cherax destructor; assembly: GCA_009830355.1. Classification (NCBI taxonomy): domain Eukaryota; kingdom Metazoa; phylum Arthropoda; class Malacostraca; order Decapoda; family Parastacidae; genus Cherax; species Cherax destructor. The sequence continues at coordinate 61,106 of WNWK01002570.1, read as the reverse complement.
TTTTCTGTGCAATTTAATGTATATTTAATGTACAAAAATATTTTATTTTAATACTTTTGGGTGTCTGAAACAGATTAATTTTATTTCCATTATTTCTTATGGGGAAAATAGATTCGGAGTTCGTAATATTCGGTGTTCGGAGCGCCCTCTGGAATGGATTAATTACGAACTCCAGGGGTCCTCTGTGATAGTATTTCGTACCTTAACTTGTGAGTGTAAGGTGTTTTTATCTACACCTTTCAAAGCACAAGGATTCCTAGAGCAGTAAATAACCATGGGCTTACACTTGAAATTACCTGATGCATTACCGCAAAGGAGCAAGCTGAAGCGATCCTTTGCTGTCTTGAAGCCTGGTGCACTTTTTTCTTGCTGACTGACATAATTTTGTGTTGGCATTTTCTTCCAAAAAACACTCGTCTCGTCAGCATTAAACACTTGATGTGGCTCATAGCCACCCTCAGAAATAATTTCCTGCAATTCAGCAGGGAAATTACTTGCTGCTGTATGATCAGCTGAAGCACTTTCACCAGAAAACTTAATATTATGTAACTTATTATGCAACTTAAAGTTGTGGAACCAACCTGTGCTAAACATACTCTTTTTTTTCAGGCCTTCCTTCCTTGTCACACACTGCTTTAAACAACTGTAAGGCCTTTTCCCTAATTAAGATGAAATTAATTGGTGCACCTTTCTTTGTCTTTTGTTCGATCCACTCAAGCAACAAATTTTCAGTTTTATTTACAGTGGAACTCCAGTTTTCGTCTTTAATCCATTCCAGAAGGTCGGCCGAAAACCGATTTGTACGAAAACTGAAGTAATATTTCCCATAAGAAATAATGTAAATCCAGTTAATCTGTTCCAGACACCCAAAAATATTAACAAATTTTTTCTGTAGAGAATAACTATAGTTTTACACACAGAAAACAATGAGTAATAAATATAAAACACTAATGAAGTGGATAAATGAACATTTAAAATCACTTTTACCTTTATTGAAGAGACTTGTTGGCGTTTGGAAGACGGCGAGGAGAGGAGAGGGAGGAGAGGTTATTGTTTGGAAGGGGAATCCCCCTCCATAAGGACTTTCATTTATCAAAGCCCTATCTGGGGTTACTTCCCTTCTTTGTCTTTTACTGGCACTAGGACCAGCTTGAGAGCCATTGGACCTCTGTTGCACAAAAAATCTGTCCAGAGAGGCCTGTTTATGGCATCTCTAAGATTTGCCTAAAATGGGACACGGCATTGTCATTGAACATGTTGCTGATGACAAGGCTTGCAACAGCTTTGTTAGGGTGATATTTCTTCACAAAACTTTGCACCTCACTCCACTTTGCACAAATGTCCTTAAACGCTGAAGAAGGCACATTCTTCCCTCTCTTCCTCCTCCTCTGAAGCAATTTCCTCAGCTAAGGTCTATTGCTGTTCCAGATGAAGGTCTTGCAGCTCTTCAGTGGTTAACTCTTCCCTGTGGTCATCCACCAACTCTTCCACATCCTGGCCACACTCCTCCAACCCCATGGATTTTCCCAAAGACACAATAGATTCCACAACAGGCATAGGGTCGTCAGGGTCAGCCTCAAACCCTTCAAAATCCTTGTGGAGGACACATTCTGGCCACAGTTTTCTCCAAGAAGAGTTAATCGTCCTGGAAGTCACTCCCTGCCAAGACTTCAATATCCTCAATTGATTATGCAATTGAGGATATTAAAGTGATTCCTCCAGAACTCTCTTAGGGTCAATTCAGTGTCCGAGGTCACTTCAAAGCACCTTTGAAATATTGCTTTGGTGTAGAGTTTTTTGAAGTTTGAAATGACCTGCTGGTCCATGGGCTGGATGAGAGGAGTGGTATTAGGGGGCAAGAACTTCACTGTGATGAAACTAAACTCCCCCAACAATTGGTCTTCCAAAGTCTGGAGGACGAGTAGGAGCATTGTCCATTACCAGGAGGCACTTGAGTGGCAATTTATTTTCCAGGAGGTATTTCTTCACACTCGGGCCAAACACTCGATGAAAATTTGCCTTGTGACCCATGCCTTATTGTTAGCCTTCCACATCACACACAATTACTCTTGATGATGATGTTTTTTTTTGAACACTGGGATTTTCAGTGATACACCTGTAAAGGCTTCACTTTGATACCCCCACTAGAGTTACCACAGAACAAGAGAGTTAGCCTATCCTTCATAGGCTTGTGTCCTGGCAGTGCCTTTTCCTCCTGCGTGATGTAGGTCCTCTTTGGCATTTTCTTCCAAAAGAGGCCTGTTTCGTCACAATTGAAGACTTGTTGGGGGAGGAATTCTTCAGTCTATATGTACTCCTTGAATTCATCAACGAATTCTTCGGTCCCATGTTTGTCTGAACTTGCAGCCTCGCTATGCCTTACCACATTGTGTATGCCACTTCGCTTCTTGAATCTGTTGAACCAGCCTTTACTGGCCTTAAATTCACTAACAGCTGCACTCGTTCCAGGCATTTTCTTTACGAGATCTGTATGCAACTGCCTTGCCTTTTTGCAAATTATTGCCGCCACAACACTATCTCCCGCTAACTGTTTTTGGTTGATCCACTCCAACAACAACTTCTCAACATCTTCGATTGTTTGCAATCTGTGTTTCGTTAGCATATTTACCCCTTTCGCAACATCAGCTTCCTCGATTTCTTTTTTCTTCGCCAGGATGGAACTGATCATTGATTTGGACTTCCCATACATCCTGGCGAGCTCAGCCACACGTACGTCACTCATATTTTTCTATGAGTTCTTTCTTGAATTCTATCATGTTTCTCACCTTCTTTACCAAAGGGCTGGCACTCAGAACATTCTTTGGCCCCATGGTGGCTTATTTAGCAGTCGCAAGCACAAAAAACAATGGATTATTACGAAACGTTTTGGATGAACGCGCAGAGTAATGTTCACTGAACGAGTAACAAAGGCAGACTGAGTCACGAACGTATGAACGGCACCGTCCCATGGGCAGGCAGACACGTCTGGTATGGATGATTTCCGAGCGGATGTATGAAAACGGGGAAAATTTTGCTGAAAAAGTGGTCGAAAGCTGAATTGTGTGATAACCGGACTGGACGAAAACCGGGGTTCCTCTGTACTTGTTGTGATCTGTGTGTCATTCTTTTCATGAGATGACATCTTGGGTTATTCATTATACAAGCTCGTATATTCGCCTTGTTCTTTTAAATTGTATGAATTGACGCTTCATTAAGGCCGGAGGGTGGCGGGGGATGGCGGTAGGTCTCCTCCGTTGACTCAGTGGTCTAACCCACATCCAAGCAGTGTGTATCCCGCGGGCAACGCGTGCTCCAAATTTTTTCCACTCCCACAAATTGAACCATATTAAGTTAATTTTACGAAGTGTTATACAAAATATGCCTCAATTCTTCAGTAGTGCTATAACCAAAATGTGCCACACAAAACCATGTTAAATGACGGTCTACTGTATATAGGTTTTCTTCTTTTTATTTCAAGTAGGTTGTACGGGAAAAGGGGTTGCTAGCCCATTGCTCCCAGCATTTTAGTTGACTTTTATAACACGTATGGCTTATGGAAGAAAGATTCTTATTCCACTTCCCCATGGATATGAAAGGAAAATAGTAATAAGAACTATTAAGAAGAAAAAATCAAAGTTAGAAAACTCAGGTTAATGTGTATACATAAATATGTACGTACATACATGTGTAGTGTGACCTAATTGTAAGTAAAAGTAGCGAGATATACCTGTTATCTTACGTGTGTATGAGATAAAAAAGACACCAGCACTCCTACCATCATGTAAAACAAATACAGGGCGTAGGAAGACTTTCGAAACTCATCATAGGTATTCTCTCTTACACTCATTTGGCAGGACAGTGGTACCTCCCAGGTGGTTAATGTCTACCAACCTACTACAGCCTCTCCTCACTTAACGACAGAGTTTCGTTCCTAAGACCACGTTAAACAAATTAATTGCTAAGTGAGGAGCATACTATAATTGTAGTGAGTTTGTGTCAACCATCTTTGATACTGTTTTAATGTCACCTTTGCACCATTTATAACATTTCTGGTATATTTATAAATATTTATACAGTAGTGTACTGTACATATATTGAAATAACAGAATAGAGGAAATCAGCTCTACTATATATTATGTATTTAGGTATGAATACTGGTCAGAGAGCCTGTCGTAAGTCCGAGGCGTCAATGAGCGAGTATGTCGCTAAGTGAGGAGAGGCTGTACTTGGATGGTGTATTTATCTGTAGTGGAGGGGATGAGGGGTAAGGGTCGTCCTAGGAAAGGATGGAGGGGGTAAAATAGGATTTGTATGCAAGGGGCTTGGACATGCAGCAGGCACGTGTGAGTGTTAGGAGTGAAGGGAGACAAGTGGTTTTTTGGGACCTGACGAGCTGTTGGAGTGTGAGCAGGGTAATATTTTGTGAAGGGATTCAGGGAAACCGGTTAACCGGACTTGAGTCCTGGAGGTGGAGAGTACAGTTCCTGCACTCTAAAAGAGGGGTGGGGATATGCTGTTTGGAGGGACATCAGAACTGTCATATCTGTGTTCCAGAGGCACACAGAATATTGTTATTGAATGTCAATTTTATTGTTAAAATATGAAATATTTATAAAGTTTTGCACATTTGATGTTCTTATTGCAAAGAATAGTTTAAAATAGTGAATTAGAAAATAGCATGATACATAAAAAGCTACATACACAGTTAACCATTAGTTTTATCAGCATATAATGCTCTGTATTGATTGAGTTCTTGATATTTCTAATCCTCAAAATCCTGAACCTGTTTCAATAACTTACTTGAATATCATGTTATCTTTTATGTAAATATGTATATTATGATTGTTTTGAATCATCCTGCTTTTTATTGGAAATGACTAATTAGATATAGATAGATTAGGCAAATAGATTTATATAGTAATACTAATGTGCTTCATTTATTTAACAATAAACCTTCATTAACTCAACATAACCAAACTTGCTTTGAGTCCTGGCTGATCTTTTATTGCTTTAATACCTCACTGGTCTATGTATACTTGCCTTGGGACCTAGCTGATCCTTGCATAACTTAACTGATCAAAATAAATTCAACCAAAAATGTGTAAGATTTCATTCCATGTGGCATGATAATACTTTTGTTAAGATTTTGTTTCTCGATGTTCAGTTAACTCTCCCATATGTACTGCACAGGTTACAGTTCTGAAAATCTGTATGTTACGTAAAATAGGTGAAGACCACATCAGTCGGCAGAAAACTGGTGTCATGGCAATGCCTCAGTGAAGCTACAGTACAGTACATGCTGTTTCACAACTCCACAGCTTTCTTGTTCATACCTTTTACTGGTGACACTCCTAAGCTGAAAGCCCGGTCTATGTCACCATTTTTTTTTTAAATTAAAAAAAAGAATTTTATATTCTTAAATGGTAGAGAATTTCAGATTTTGATATAAGTGAAACATATCAAAGCCATACACAGTGTTGGACAGAATTGTAAAATATATTTATGAAGAACACTATTTAACATATTAAAAAAACAAAAGAAATTCTTTATGCAAAGAACACTACTTATGATACTAGGGTTTCAAATGACTTTAAGAATTGCATAGGTTCAAAGTTGGGGATCAGGGAGCACTTTATATAAAAAAAGATTTCATCCATTTAAGTCGTCTATTACAGACTAATTCAGTTGTTCAAACTGAAAAATTTTCTGGCTCTTTTGCTATTATGCCTTCTGTATTATCCATTGATTGAAAAATACTGCCTATTCATCTATCAAGATTACTCTAGAAAGAATCCAGAATTTGTTGATTAGGCCAATTTTACACTATTTTTCACATTCTAATTTTAAAACAGTGTCCAAAACAAACATTGTAGGCATTCCAGCCACTAAACGACCTTCCCTCTGTTTACTAATCACATCCCCAGACCTCTCTTATATAACAGTTGTCCTCCATTTGGAATCCAACACCACACAATAAAATTTTTTGTTGCTATTTCCTTGATGATAAACCATAACTAAGAATGCTTGTTCATAATTTAGGACATCTCAGTAATTGAAGTAGACCTAGTAAAAACCAGAAAATAGATGGGGTTGGAGGGTGATTCCTACCCTTAGAAAAATTGCAAAAAATCAACTATTTTTTCCATTCTGAGGCCTGTTTTAGGCAACTTCTGGTCTGACACTAAGAAAAATAATCTTCATTTCATGAGTTTCTTCCTGTCTGTCAATTGGCATCAAGAAACAGATAGAAAATCTCCCAAGGAAAGGCGCCAAATTTGCTGTTGTAATTCAAACACAGAGGTTAGCTGTTCCCATCATGCACAACGTGGGGAATGAGTTTTTTTTTTATGCTGTGCACACAAACTCATTCTCTCATGTCAAGGCCAAAATTTCTCCCCACCCCCACAGCATATTTAAGGGTGCCTCATTTATGTGCAGATCTACATAATTGCCACTGGTCCTGGCCATGTAGATCTACGCAAGAGACAGCGAAAGTGTTTAGTACTTTTTTTGTTTTACACTTTTATATCAGTCGGCTAATCCAGGGAGGTATCTTGATGCTGGTGATGGGTGATGTTTAAACGTATAGATGTAAAGGTATCCATTAATGCTTGCTCATTTAATGGTGTCCAAGGATCAGCTGCAGGTTATGAAATAAACCAAAAAAATATTGTGACATGTGTTAATTTAATAGTCATTTGCTTTAATTATTTTGCCCCTACTTTCACTGGTTATGAGGAGTTTTATATCTTGCTAAGACCTTGCCCTCATGCATAGAATAGAAACAATAAGCAGATGAATAGAAGTCAGTGCACTTATGATTTACAGACTTTGCTTGCACAGCCTGTTCACTAAGCATGTATGTGTTTTAACCTAATCACATGCATGAGGTGCAGCTTTGCTACACTTTGGATTTGTTGCATTTCAGATTTTAGTTATTGTAAAATATTCTTTTGTGTTGAGCCATTGTAAATATTCTATTTTTTATTTTTATTTTTTTGCAAATTATTTAAAATGCTCCCTTTCTTTTTTAAATCTATGAAAAGTGCCCTCAAAAGTGTGTGCACGTGTATGTGTTATGGTGCATCATTTAGCATTAACCTCTTTATTTTGTCTCCTCCCCAACCCCCTTCTGTCCCGTGTTGCGTCTCATAGTCCAATCCTTCCCTTCTATTCTGGTGTTGTCAACTCTGTGCCCGTCATACCCTGTGAAAAGTAAGTGAATGGTAACCAATTCCCAATGGAAGGAAAATTCTTGTAGGAGTGGGAATGGCCATGTAAACATACCCTGAGAAATGACAAATACTGTGATAATTAGCTTGCACACATTTGGGAAATTTTCAATGAAGATGGTGTAACAGTTTGCCAACCTTGACTGGTGCATGCTTACTGCTTCTCAATTCATATTCCCAAACTTGCCACTTTTAAACACTATTAAAATTTTATATGAAGTTAATTTCAAATAAATGCTAGTTTTTTCTCCTTGAAATTATTTCAACATTAGTTCTTTGTTTGCTAATATATTAGAATATTTTTATTGCTGAAAGCAACAATCTTATTTTTTAGTTAATTTAATATATAAATTATAATTTAGTTTGCATGTATTCATATAGTTGAGCAATTAACTACACATTTCACAGTATTTGTCATGCATGCATGGAGTTGCTAAAGTAAGTCAGATGGCCCTAATATAAAAATAATGCTTAAAATCTCCAGAGGATTTGCATAGATATTTGGTGTACTGTTAAAAGCAATATGCTGTTTGACTTGGAAAGTAATTAGTTCATGGGGTCACTGCATGCCTTTAACTCTCTCCCAATAATGATAATGAATTACTACAGGCTAAAATGGAAGTGGGTGCCTATTTTTGTTGGATGTTTTATTGTACTAATTCTTTCAGCATAAAGTGTTTAGTTTTTCATTGCATTTTCAAATTTATGCTTCTGTATATCATACATTTATTAATTGTAGTTGCCTTTTTTTATGTAATCTCCAAACTGACTGTGATAATTGAGCTTCAGCTCCTGGTCCCTGCTCCTAACCCATAATTGACCAGCTTCATGCATTCTCATCCTTACATGTTTTATCTTTTTTTAAGTCGCATAAGAAGTTTGCCTCCCCTACAATACTTTCCTCCTGCTCAGTCAGGTGTTAAGCTTCAACTGTGTGTATAAGTTTCCAAGAAACTAGGACAGAACTGAACTTTTCTCGGGAACTTTATTATCATTACGATTTCGTGAATCAACTTTATTATTGTTTATTTCTTGACTTTGATTACAGAGATGACATACTCCATCAGGCATCCTAATAACAAAGCATAATTCATCAAGTGCTTAATGGAAGTGAAGATAAACCATTACACTAATTACCTTAACTTCAGTAAAGAGAAAATTACAAGTTCTGGGAAACAATTATTTTAGTTTATACTAAAATATATATTGTGGTTTATTCAATTTCCTACAGTATTAGTAAGTACAAGAGTATAGCCATAGCCCTGCTCATGGTATGTTTTTTTTTTTTAATGGATTAAATAAATTAATATTGTACAATATTGTGAAGGTACTTGGGCAAATCAGCCAACTGGAGGTAAACTTTTGAGGTTGGGGAAATACAAAGACTACACTGAAAGTAGGGTAGGGAGAATGTAGTTTGGTTGGTGAACATTGTATACTGTGAAGTCTCTGCTTTCCTGATGAATAATTTCTTTAGATTAAAAGTGGCTAGAGTATAAGGTTTAATTTCTTTACTCCGGTTTCCAGTAGTAGCATGAGGATTGGTCTGATAAAATCTGATTGTTTTACCAGGGTTTTCCTACTCAGTGATTTCTGTCCTGGTAAAACCAAATACTACTACACCATCTTCGAGTGATGTTCTATGGCTTATCTTTATGACAGTTTGTGATTTAATCACAGTAGAAGTGCAGAAACTATGAAGATACAGTAACTTAAGGAATTTAGTCTATATTGATTACAGATGTAGTACATTTTCCATTAAAATTTCATGGACAGTGAAATAATAATTTGAGTGGGTTAGGGTCCTGAAATCAGCCTTACTGATGAAATAGGATTTCGTTTTTATAGCTAGAAACAATTTTTTTTTTTGTCCAAAATAGCATTTTTGATACCTTATATTGTAGATATTACTTTTTGATCTAGAAACATCTCTTGGGGGCATACAGATGTTATGTAGATTTATCCTTTGTATGTATGTGATGTGTCATGATGTAGAAAAAATATTGTAATTAAAACAAATGTTCAAAGTGGTTTTGAATATTTTTTAATGTATATTTGTACAATATTTTACCATGCTATTAAGAACTTAAAACAATGCAAAATTAAAGTTTTATTTATGTGACAATTAGAAATGACCTTTAGAAATAGTTTTTGTGATGTTCCTGTGGACATAAAGGAACTAGCTACTCAGTTTTAAGCTAATATAGCAGTGAAGTATGCATTGTACCTCAATATGTTCTTTATCAGGAACTTCAGTTCTGAAAAGTTTTAATTGTATTTTTTAGTTTGATTTTAAATTATACACAGGTTTTCAGCCATTGCTAATATGCCTTTCTTCATTAGTATTAGTTATAAATATACTTTATGTAATCTCTTGTAATATTAGTAAGGGTGGTTAAAAGGTTTCTATATATAGATTGTTATTTAACAGTGGTACAGATTTGTAATTATGGTGGTATAGTAATATGTAGTTTATTTTTGTGACTTGAGTTGTGATTAATGTAACCTTGCATAAGCATGCAAAGAGCATGTACTAATGCAGTAAATGAAATTAACACTGACGTAGTTTGACTTGTCTCAACTCGCAGTTGTTTTCACTCGTGTAGATTGACTACTAATACTTTTTTTTATTTAGCTAAGATTAAAAGAACTTGTGCATTACAGTACTTATGTTAAAAATATTTTGCTTTAATTTTTCTGAGACATATTTTGATTGTTTTAAATAGTGTTTTAAATAGCGTACCATTTAATTTGTTAAAATATAAGCAGTTGACAGCTACTTCATTTAGGTTCCTGATAATCCAATTAGTGTAGATCTTTAACAGATCTCTTGATTACTAATGTCTTCAACAGTTAATGTGTGGAGAGACAGTGCTGAACATGTTTAATGAAGATTGTACATACTACCCAGCTCTTGAATGTGGAATGTACCATGAAAAAATTAAAAATTCTGCAATATTCAATAATAATTGAGAACTGAAGGTGGTTGGGTTTCATACTAATCTAAAATAGGCTGGCTGCTTTACTGCTAATCTAAAATATGTTTAGTATTTTTTGCTCAAATTTTGCTGAAAAGTCATATTAACTGTTTTGAGGTACTGTATTAATAAAGCCCTTTCTCCCTATGATCACTTTAAATTCTTAAGATTACTATGTAATTACTCTGTCAGTATTCAGAAATTGGCAGCCCTGGTTACCATGCAGAAGAGGTCCCAGTTCATGCACCGCCTCCTTGCATATTGGACTTTAAAGCGTCAGTCACGAAATGGGGTACCTCTTCTGCGACGTCTCACCACATCACACTCACGACGCAACAACCGGCCGCTAGAGGACAAAGTATCTAGCATGAAGGATAAGGAAAGAGTTATTAGTGTAAGTTTGATGTATTTTTGACATAGGTTATACTTGATCAATATAAAGGAATAAGGATTTAAAATACAGTAGTACTAGATTAATCTGTAAAAACTTGCATTGTGGTCACAGTGGGACCCATTCTAACCTCCCTATGGTGTATAAATATACACCTAGTTGGATGAATCTTATTGTAGCCAACTGGTCCAGTGGCTTACACACTGGCCTGGAGTTTTACAACTCCCTTGCCTTGAGTTCAAGCCCCAGCCATGCTGTGGTTCATTTCCAATCGTATTTTTACAATTTCGTGAATCACAATCTTGCTTCTTTACTGATGAGGTAATTTAGTATTAAAGAAATTACATTACTGTATTGCCATACTGTCACTTTTTGAAGGAAAGTCACCGATTTTGTTAAAATGTAGGCCTCGCATAGTCAAGGATATTGAGCTATAGTGATTAGACTTATCCCCCTTTTTGTGTGTTAATTTATTGCAGTGAGATGTGAATAGCAGTGCAACTAGTGTTTTAGTATTATCATGGATTCCCCATGCCTTCTGATGTGGTGATTTACTTAATGTAATGGAGGAGTGTATAATGAGAAACAGTGAATAGATAATAACTTTCAGTATATTTATTAATGTTCATCTGTCTACATGTCTGTCTTTTATTAAAAAATCCCTATTACTTTTGTCTAACTAGAAAAATAGTTGTATACCATATATAAATTAATCTCTATGCAGCTCTGCATCTTACATGGCCTTTGGACACATTTGCTTATCTGTAGAGGAACAGATATTACAGCAGTTAAAAATGCTCATTAATTTTATAAGAAAACATCATTAAAGGGTTAAGAAAATATGTACAGTGGACCCCCGAGTTAAGAGCACCTCGGAAATCGTACAATTATGTAAGTGTAATATTGTAAGTGCTTTTGTAAGTGTATTTTTGGGGGTCTGAAATGGACTAACCTACTTGACATTATTCCTTAAGGGAGAAAATTCGTTTGGTAATGGCACTTGAGCAGCCTTCTGGAATGAATTATGCTCGTAACTCGGGGGTCCACTGTAATAACTTTGGTGGGTAGTTTGCTCCATGGATTTGTCTGATGATTATGACTAATTTCTTGTGTGTAAACAGGAGGCTGAGGGACTACGAGAAGAAATTAAATACTGGCAGAGACTGCGGCAAGATTTAGAAAGAGCTCGGCTACTCTGTGAACTAATAAGAAAAAGAGAGAAGACTAAAAGAGAGTTAGTTAAAGCGTAAGTATTATTGAAGAATTTATTACCTTAGTTGTTTTTGGTCTTGTTAAATTATAAAGGGAAGAGGAAGGGAGAGGGGGAGGGAAAGGGAAGGAGAGGGAGAGAGTGAAGTTTGGGAAATACCGTAGTAGTTTGCCCCTGTTTGCCCAGTGTTATGTACAAAAGATCTGAAAATTGGATGAATTCAATAAGAGATGTTCACAGGTTTAAATGAAATTTACTTTACTGAAGGGAGTGGGGCTCAAACCTATGGCAAGCCAGTCCCCACTCCAATTAGTGAGATGTTTACAATTGTCATTAATTGATTGCTTGTGTATATTATGTGATGAAGGGATTTTGATGTCTATTTTACAATGTGTTGATTGTACACAGTTCTTTACTTGATTAATGCTAACTTTTCAACTCAGGTTAAGCTACTAATTTTTTTTTTGTAAGTTATATTACATTTTTTTTAACACGTCAGCCCTTCCACTGAAGCAGGGTGACCCAAAAAGAAACAAAAACCCAAACAGAAAGAAAAAACTTTCATCATTCAACACTTTCACCATCACTCAGTTTAGAAGAGTTTAGAAGTCCCTCCAGACTGCCAATATCCCAAACCCCTACTTTAAAGTGCAGGCATTGTACTTCCCATTTCCAGGACTCGAGTCCGGCTAACCGGTTTCCCTGAATCCCTTCACAAAATATTACCCTGCTCATACTCCAACAGCTCGTCAGGTCCCAAAAGCTATTCGTCTCCATTCACTCCTATCTAACACGCTCACGCATTCTTGCTGGAAGTCCAAGCCCCTCACCCACAAAAACTCCTTTATCCCCTCCCTCCAACCTTTTCTAGGACGACCCCTACCCCGCCTTCCTTTCCCTACAGATTTATACGCTCTCCAAGCCATTCTACTTTGTTCCATTCTCTCTAAATGACCAAACCACCTCAACAACCCCTCTTCAGCCCTCTGACTAATACTTTTAGTAATTCCACACCTCCTCCTAATTTCTACACTCCGAATTCTCTGCATAATATTTAAACCACACATTGCCCTTAGACAGGACATCTCTACTGCCTCCAGCCGCCTCCTCGCTGCAGCATTTACAACCCATGCTTCACACCCATATAAAAGTGTTGGTAACACTATATTTTCGTACATTCCCTTCTTGGCCTCCATGGATAACATTTTTTTGTCTCCACAGATACCTCAATGCACCACTCACCTTTTTTCCTTAAATTCTATGGTTACCCTCATCCTTCATAAACCCTTCCGCTCACAAGTCAACTCCCAAATATCTAAAAACATTCACTTCTTCCATACTCCCTCTCTCCAGTGTGATATCCATTTTTTCTTTATCTAAATCGTTTGATACCCTCATTACCTTACTCTTATGTATGTTCACTTTCAACTTTCTACCTTTACACACCCTCCCAAACTCGTCCACAAACTAATTTTATGTAGAGTTCTTGTAACTGGTTTAAAATATTCTATTTCACTTCAGGAAAGCTGAGGAGAGAAAAGTACAGCTGGCACCGTTTGTGCACTTGCTGCTGCAAACAATAGATCTTATTCAGGAGAAAGACCAGCAAATGATTTTTGCCGAGCCTGTTGATTTAGTCGAGGTTAGTTTTTAAAGTAATTTGCATTTAATAGCATATATATATCTTTAATTTATTATCACTTATGAGTGTGTAGTAGTAAGGAAAGAGTTGTCTCTTTCTTTACAGCCCTTTTTCCATTCACTCGTTTTTGACACATTGCCTTAAATTAAAGGGTAATAAACAAATTAATTTATTTTTAGTATAGTAATTACTATTCTCCCTCACATAACTCAGGTTCATGACTACTTAGATGTGGTGAAGCACCCGATGGACCTGTCCACGATGAGACAAAAAGCACAAACTCACCAGTACAGTGATGTTGATCAATTTGCCAGTGATTTTGAGTTGATGATTGACAATTGCCTTATTTACAATGCCAAGGAAACTATTTTTTACCGAACGGCTGTCAAGCTACGGGATCAAGTAAGCTGAGTTCGATTTTGTTGTTTGTGACTGACCTTTACAAATTACTGTATAAAGATGCACATAACATGAAAAAAGTTGTTAATCTGTACATACACTAGCTTAGTGAGGATTTGTTAATAAATTTATCATCATCAACCTTAGTGGAAAATTGTTTAGGTATACAATAGAATGAAAGGAGGTAAAACAGCTGGAACTGACGGGATCATGACATAAATGTTAAAAGCAGGGGGGATATAGTGTTAGAGTGGTTGGTATTTTTGTTTAATAAATGTATGAAAGAGGGGAAGGTACCTAGGGATTGGCAGAGAGCATATATAGTTCCTTTATATAAAAGGAAGGGGATAAAAGAGTGTAAGAATTATAAGTGGAACAGAATTCTTCCTCCGTAAGCCATGCGTGTCGTAAGAGTCGACTAAAATGCCGGGAGCAAGGGGCTAGTAACCCCTTCTCCTGTATACATTACTAAAGTTAAAAAGAGAAACTTTTGTTTTTCTTTTGGAGCCACCCTGCCTCGGTGGGAAACGGCCGATTTGTTGAAAGAAAAAAGAAGTTTACTGAGTATACCAGGTAAAGTGTATGGCAGGGTTATTATTGAAAGAATTAGAGGTAAGACAGAGAGTAGGATTGCAGATGAGCAAGGAGGCTTTAGAGTGGGTAGGGGATGTGTAGATCAAGTGTTTACAGTGAAGTATATATGTGAACAATATTTAGATAAAGGTAGAGAAGTTTTCATTGCATTTATGGATTTAGAAAAGGCATATGGTAGTGGATAGGGGAGCAATGTTTCAAATGTTGCAAGTGTATGGAATAGGTAGTAAGTTACTGAAGGCTGTAAAGAGTTTTTATGAGGATAGTGAGGCTCAGGTTAGGGTGTGTAGGAGAGAGGGAGATTACTTCCTGGTAAAAGTAGGTCTTAGACAGGGATGTGTAATGTCACCATGGTTGTTTAATATATTTATAGATGGGGTTGTAAAAGAAGTAAATGCTAGGGTGTTGGGGAGAAGGGTGGGATTAAATTATGGGGAATTAAATGCAAAATGGGAGTTGACATAGTTACTGTTTGCTGATGATACTGTGCTTATGGGAGATTCTAAAGAAAAGTTGCAAAGGTTAGTGGACGAGTTTGGGAGGGTGTGTAAAGGTAGAAAGTTGAAAGTGAACATAGATAAGAGTAAGGTGATGAGGGTATCAAACGATTTAGATAAAGAAAAATTGGATATCACATTGGAGAGGGATTTTGGAAGAAGTAAATGTTTTCAGATATTTTGGAGTTGACATGTCAGCGGATGGGTTTATGAAGGATGAGGTTAACCATAAAATTGATGAAGGAAAAAAGGTGAGTGGTGCGTTGAGGTATCAGTGGAGACAAAAAACGTTATCCATGGAGGCAAAGAAGAGAATGTACGAAAGTATAGTGGTACCAACACTCTTATATGGGTGTGAAGCATGGGTTTTAAATGCTGCAGCGAGGAGGCGGCTGGAGGCAGTGGAGATGTCCTGTCTAAGGGCAATGTGTGGTGTAAATATTATGCAGAAAATTCAGAATGTGGAAATTAGGAGGTGTGGAGTTACTAAAAATATTTGTCAGAGGGCTGAAGAGGGGTTGTTGAGGTGGTTTGGTCACTTAGAGAGAATGGATCAAAGTAGAATGACTTGGAGAGCGTATAAATCTGTAGGGAAAGGAAGGCGGGGTAGTTGTCGTCCTTGAAAAGGTTGGAGGGAGAGGGTAAAGGAGGTTTTGTGGGCGAGGGGCTTGGACTTCCAGCAAGCATGTGTGAGCGTGTTAGATAGGAGTAAATGGAGACGAATGGTTTTTGGGACCTGACGAGCTGTTGGAGTGTGAGTAGGGTAACATTTTGTGAAGGGATTCAGGGAAACCAGTTAATTGATTTAGTTGGATTTGAGTCCTGGAAATGGGAAGTACAATGCCTGCACTTTAAAGGATGGGTCTGGAATAGTGACAGCTGGGAGGGACTATTCTCAGCTGTCATATCTGAGCGCCTCTGCAAAGACAGTGATTATGTATGAGTGTGGTGAAAGTGTTGAATGATCATGAAAGTATTTTCTTTTTGGGGATTTTCTTTCTTTTTGGGTCACCCTGCCTCGGTGGGAGACGGCCGACTTGTTGAAAAAAAAAATCAAAAGTTAAATGTAGGGATAGAGGGTGGGAAGTTATGAGTCAGAGAAGATTATACGTGGAGTTCATAAAGAATTAGTTAAATGAAGCTGTATACATTTGGCATTACGCCATCTTTGAAAGTGATGCCAGCGAGTAATTAGATGAGTGAAAGATGCTGTAGAATGAAGTAGCTACATGATGGATATAGAAATATGTATGCCATCATATTTTGTCACCAGTATTTTCTTATCACTTATTTCACACATTTGCATAATACAGTGGACCCCCGCCTAACGAGCACCCCTGAAATCGTACAATTACAATGTAAGTATAATACTGTAAGTGCTTGTGGAAGTGTATTTTTGGGGGTCTGAAATAGACTAACCTACGTGACATTATTTCTTAAGGAAGTAAATACGTTCGGTAATGGCACTTGAGCAGGCTTCTGGAATGAATTTTGCTCGTTAGGCGGGAGTCCACTGCACACGAGTCAGCTTGTTTCTGGACCCGTTGATTCCAGTTTCACTTATTATTATTATTATTTTTTTTTTTTGGGGGGAATAAAGGCACATAGCACTTTCAGTAAAATATACAGTACATGTTTTATGACTTAAACAACGAGGATGGATCAATCACTAAACACTTACAAAAAAAATCATAGTATTTAGGCACTTCCTAATGATTTTCATTGAAGGCAAGTTTCAACTTGATCTTCAAATTTCTAGTTATTCTTTCAGGGTGGTGCTATAATTCGACAGCTGAGGAGAAATGTAGAGAATATTGGGTTTGACTTGGAAACAGGTCTTCTCTTACCCCACCGTCCAAAACCTCTACCCGAGTTCTCAGATAATAAGATTCTCAAAGAAGGTAAGCTTTCATTGCATATTATTTTGCATTTGCAGCAGCTTCAGGATTTGAATCAACTGGTAATATTTTTCTTATTAATTATCTTTATTATTAGCTGTTCATTCAAAGAAAACAGGACTGAATTTAATTTTGAGAGCAGATGAAGGTGCAAATTTTGGATGAATAATGTTATTAAGAGTTACATTGAGGGAGTCTTTGAGAGTCAGTTTACATGTAATGTTACAAATAACCTCCACTTAAGAGACTTGAAACTTTTGATGACGTTTTGGTCCAACTTGGACTATTAAGTAGTCACACACAATCATGAATGGAAGAAAGCCAGAATATATACAAGAGGGAAGGGGGCACAGGAATAGTAGAATTGAAGGAGGGAGAGGTAATAATATCTTACGTCATTTGCCTAGTTGAGTTCTGTCCTATGGGGTTTTGTGCTGCAGGGATTTTGACCTACCCCCTTTGGGACATTGGCTCTCTAACAGTGTCCTAGACTACCTCCACTGCTGCTGCTGCTATTATTTCTTTGCTTTCACTCCATTCTCTGCCTGCTTTTTCACTACCACTAATACCTTTTTATTGCCACTTCTATCAGTGTTGCACTTCTGCCACTGCTGCTTTCTCTTCTGCTACTACAGCAGTATTATTACCTCTGCCTCCTCCAATTCTGCCTCTCCTGTTCCCCTGTCCTCGTCTCGTATGTATTCTGGCTCCTTTCCCTTCGTGCTTCTGTGTGTGACTAGTTAATGGTCTAAATCTGACTGAAATACAGTGGTACCTCTGCTTACGAGCAAAATTTGTTCCAGACGGCTATTCAAGTGCCGATACCGAAGGAATTTTTTCCCATAAGAAATAATGAAAATTAGATTAATCCATTTCAGACTCCCAAAAATACACTACAAAAGCACCTACAAAAATACACTTACATAATTGTTCGAGTTGGGAGCTGCTCGTAAGTCAAGGTACCACTGTATCCTCATAAGTTTCAGTCTCCTAAGTGCTGGTTATTTGTGTATTGTTCCGGTTATGGTATCGTGCCTTATATTCTTGTATTTTTTTTTTTTTTTTATCTTAGTTCACCTGTTGTCATTTTTGTTCATTTGGCATAACTTATGTTGCGAGAAAATGAGTAGCGGGTTTGGTGAACATATATAGAGTTTGAAAGTTTTGGAAAGATGTCGTGACTTTAGAGGTTCAAAAAATAAACGACTGAAGATCACTTGACTGCAAAAGCTGGGAATACTGTCAGTCATAGTACATCTTGCTGGTAGGTCTTTCTTGAAACCATTTTGTTGAGGGATTTTGTTTTCAGTAGCAGTTGTGATATGTACATGTGACTTTTACAGTTTAGTCTGAATAATAAAACAGTGGTACTAATTAATTACCAAAGCAGTTTTTTTTGGAATGTTTTAATATAGTGCAACATGACTTTGCACTGTGCATGTAAAATGTACAAATTTTAAGTTGCATAAATTCATGCAGACACCACGTTGCTGAATTTGGCATGTCTGTTTTTAAATTGCTTATTTGTGCATAAATATGTTTCTATAGATTTATGAAGTTTTTTTTTTTTTTTTACACTTTGGTCACCTCCCACTGAGGTAATGCGACCCTTCCCCCAAAAAAAAAAAAAAAAAAAAACTTTCACCTTTATTCACTCCATCACTGTCTTGGCAGAGGTATGCTGACACTACAGCTCAGATGGCCCTCCAAACTTCAATATCCCCACCCCTCCTTCAAAGTGCAGGCACTGTACTTTCCCACCACTCAAGTCCGGCTAACCAGTTTCCTTAATCCCTTCATAAATATTACCTTGCTCACACTCCAGCGGCATGTTAAATAATAAAAATCACTTGCCTCCATTCCCATCTTACCCACTCATGTACCTGTTGGATGTCCAAGCCCCTCACACAAAACCTTTACCCCATCCCTCCAACCTTTCTTAGTACAACTCCTACCCCTCCTTTTCTCCACTACAGATTTATACACCCTCCAAGTCGTAATATTTTGTTCCAACCTCTTTAAATGTCCAAACCACCTCAAGAACCCCTCCTCAGCCCAATAGATAATGCTTGAAGCTACTTGAAATGTTGAGAAGAAATTCCACAAAGTCATGTTGTTGAAAAACAGGGATTCTTAAAGTGAACAGGTCAACAAAGATACTAATGGATTACTTGGCTGAATGATACAAATAATTATTTCATTTATGCATGTAATTGATGCAAATTTACTGGTTACTCTGAACTGTTGTGTCTACGCACCTCTGGCAAGACTGTGATAGTGTGACTGATGGTGCAAGTGTTTCTTTTTAGGGTCACCCTACCTTGGTAGGAGACAGCCAGCATGTTAATAAAAAAAAAATTATGATCAGTACCACTGATTACCATAAAGCATAAATGTGTTCAGTTACTGCACCATAAACCAAATACACACACAACCCGCACATATAAAAAGAGAGGAGCTTATGACGACGTTTCGGTCCGACTTTGACCATTTACAAAGCCACACTAACACAGCTTCATTGCAGTGCTCCTTTCCTAGAATATGACTGACTCCACTACTACTACTACCACTACTACCTCCATTACCCCTCCACCACTTTCTTGTGCCCTCCCCTGTCTGCCTGCCTATAAATACCCCTTCCACCTGTCCTTTGTGTTAGTGTGACTTTGTAAATGGTCCAAGTCGGACCGAAACGTCGTCGTAAGCTCCTCTCTTTTTATATGTGCGGGTTGTGTGTGTATTGTTCCAGTCACGGTATTGTGCCTTTTTTGTTATTTATAAACCAAATCCTGGTCAATCTCTTTCCTAGCTTCTGCAGTCTTAGTTTTGGTTTAAACTTGGTCATAATTTCCAGTAAACAGTATTACTTGGCTAAACATGCATCTAGTCTATTTCATTTGAAATAGATTAGAAGATTTTGTTAGTTTTTATAGAATGTGTTTTAAAGTTTCTTGCTTCTAGAGCTTTGTTGAATTTATGCAGTTTCCTTTCCAGTTTTCTATAAACATAAATATTTTTTTGTGTATTTTTATAATTTATATTAGTTTATTTCTTGTTGACCTTAAAATTGTGTAAAGTTTGCTTAATTGTTTTTGTTTTGTTGATACAGTGCTAGTGCAGAAGTATCATGTAATGTATATGAAGGCTGACCTTGTAACAGTCAATGTCTTCTACTTTACAGTTGATGAAGCTCTTGCTGCTGATGTTGATGAGTCATTGAGTTTTGAAGAGAGAGAGAAGACACTATTGGAGTTACTGGACAAAGCTAACATGCTGCGACACCACATTGCTCGTATTAAACGTGTTAAAGTTATTAGGTGAATATATTTTTATATTTTTAGTTTCTAATAGAGTTTTGTAATTCATACATATTCCTAGACATAATTAATAATCAGCAGAGCACACAAAATTCAATAAGGATATTATAAAAGATGATGTATCTCATTATGGTACTTATTTATCCTATAGTGTATATCTTTGTACATTAATCATTTTTTTTTATGCATTGCACATTACCTGTATATTTGTGTAAAGATGGTGATCCTTGTGCTTGTGTATGGTTATACAGGTCAGCAATCAGTAATCTGGCACTAATTTCGGCTAGCATAATTTCAAATTTCCTGGGTCGCCACACCAACCTGCTGCTACTGTTTGGTGGCGCTACTTGCTGCATAAGTCATTCCAATTTCTTTTTTTTTTTAATTTATTGTTATAACTTGCTTACTTTTAGCCCTAGCCATCGTTCCAACGAATAAAAGAAATGCTTCTCGTTGTGTAAACCACATACACCGTACATTGCCCATAAAAGATAAGGTGGTTTTGAAGCCACTGTCGGTCTCCATGAGCTCAGCTCACTCAGATAAGCTGTGACCGGTAAATTTGGGCCTACGTATGAGAGAATAGGTCGGTGTGGTAAGTGTGCACTATATAAAAAAAATCCTGCAGTACGCAGTGCATAACAAGAAAAAACTGCGACCAGGTTTATGGTGTAGAACACTGATTTTTGCTGTTTAGTTTCGTATGGTTTTTATGGCTGTATTCTCGTTTTTTTTTTCTAATTTGATAGAATGGAAGATATAGTACAGAAATAGATATGATTTTGATTGGTTTCACTACAGAATACCTTGAAATTGAACTCGACTAGCAGAAATGTTTGATTTTTGTCAATGTTCAAGAGTAAACAAATGACGTCACTGTCTAATACGTGTCCAACTTGCCGGTCTAATACGCAGTCACAAATTGCTTGACATTATTTATATGTACAATTATTAAAATAATGCAGTAGTCTACATAACAGTAAATCTTCTATTTTTTGTGTGAATAAAAATTCAAAATGGAAAGCAAGCGTAATATAAGAGGGGCCTGGAGACATGACTAATGAACAGAGAAAATGTTATTTTAGTGCCAGGAATGTCTGTATTGTTTATTCTGGGCCCTATTTTGAAATTGGCATCTTTTGAAATTTGTGTGAAATTGGCCAAATTACCAATTTCTGACCACTTTATTGGGTAGTTGAAATAGGTAAATGGATGGTTTCTTGTACTCAGTCGACAGAATAGAAGGAGTACTAGCGAAATAGCTATAAGTTTGGTAGACTGGAACAATGGAATGGGCCAAAAATAGGGCATAAAGTGGGTGAAATCGCCGATGCGTAAATATTGCCATTGGGTTAAGTGTATTCTATCCTAACCACTCTGTAATCCGGCAAAATCACTAATCCAGCACCCTACAGGTCCTGAGGGTGCCAGATTAGTGATGGTCAACCTGTATCAAGTTTCTTAAGTATAGTGTCCCTTTTGCTCAAGTTTTTTTTTTTTTTTTTAACTTGATCCATGTACAGTGGACCCCCGAGTTTCGTAAAAACTTCACTCCTGAAGTCTGCTCAAGCGCTATTACCGAACGAATTTACTCCCTTAAGCAAAAATGTCACGTAGGTTAGTCTATTTCAGACCCCCAAAAATACACTTCCACAAGCACTTACAATATTATACTTACATAATTGTACGATTTCCGGGGTTTACGAAACTCGGGGGTCCACTGTATTCTATTTTAACTTTTTTACATGAATGTATTTGTCTCATGGTTTCCCTTTTTCATTTAATTTAGTTTGGTTAATTCTCCTGGGCTCTTTTATTTGAGGTATTTAATAGTGTTTAGTATGAATCCTTTCTCTCTTTTCCTGTAAAACAAAAAAAAAATCTGTTTCCATTTAACCTCTTAGCAGTATTTATAAATTCTTTTATTTTTACCCTGTTTCAAAAGATCTTGTCTAATTGATACATCCTTATAGCCTTCACTGTTTTTTGTCCTTAATATTCTTTAGCTATTCTTATTTTTGTTTTATCTGTGTGAATAGTAATTTTCAGTGGCCTGTTCTTATCCTTGTCATATTTTCCAATTCTCCTCTATCCCATTACATGTTCTTGAGTGCTAAATTTCTAAGCACTTTGTCTTTCCTCTGCCCAAAATTTCCCTCAGTAGCTTTGAATTATTTGCTGTCTTCCCATTTTTTTTTCAAGACTAATGTTAACCCTAGCTGTAATTTCCTCAGCTAATACAAGCTGCATTTTCTAGTTTTTAGCTTTATATTCCTCTAGTTCTTTTATCTTCTTGAAGCTTTTGTTGACATTTTTTGTGCTATCAAGAACTAGCTGCACCTGTGTATCTTGTTTTGTCATTTGCTTTGTTATTCCTGCATAAGTAAAGAGGGGAATGTATGGGAGTATAGTTATACCAACACTCTTATATGGGTGTGAAGCAAGGGTGATGAATGTTGCAACGAGGAGAAGGCTGGAGGCAGTGGAGATGTCATGTCTGAGGTCAATGTGTGGTGTGAATATAATGCAGAGAATTCGGAGTTTGGAAATTAGGAGGAGGTGCGGGATTACCAAAACTATTATCCAGAGGGCTGAGGAGGGGTTGTTGAGGTTGTTCGGACATGTAGAGAGAATGGAACGAAACAGAATGACTTCGAGAGTATAAATCTGTAGTGGAGGGAAGGCGGGGTAGGGGTCAGCCTAGGAAAGGTTGGAGGGAGGGCGTAAAAGAAGTTTTGTGTGCAAGGGGCTTGGATTTCCAGCAAGCATGCGTGAGCATATTTGATAGGAGTGAATGGAGACAAATGGTTTTTAATACTTGACGTGCTGTTGGAGTGTGAGCAAAGTAACATTTATGAAGGGATTCAGGGAAACCGGCAGGCCGGACTTGAGTCCTGGAGATGGGAAGTAGTGTCTGCACTCTGAAGGAGGGGTGTTAATGTTGCAGTTTTATAACTAGTGTAAAGCACCACTCTGGCAAGACAGTGATGGAGTGAATGATGATGAAAGTTTTTCTTTTTCGGGCCACCCTGCCTTGGTGGGAATTGGCCGATGTGTTAATAAAATAAAAATAAATTATTTTCCATTTTTTGTTTCATTCTCTTTCATGTCTCTTATATTCTCTCTATCAACCATATTCTATACCAATCTCATGTCCATCTCTTCTGTTTCTAATATCAGCTACCACTTGTATTTTTTGCTCGAGTTGAAAACTTTTCATTACGTCCATTTCACTTTTTGCATTTTCATTTTCCTTGTTCAATTTGTATATCAGTCCTTGCCTTACCTGGTTTTGTCCCACTTTGTCATTCTGGCCATTAATCCATTTTCTTCTGTGGTGGGAAAACATACCTATGCTTTGACCATGTGTTCTTGGACATTATGGAAACAAAGGCTCTACTGGTCTTTCACTCTTTTACCTCAAATCCATATGGAATTTCCTTCACTGAAGAATCTTTTAAACTGATATTTCCTTTATATGTTAAGGGACACCACAAAGCATATTAATTTACTCCCTTCACCATAACAGGTAGACTGGTTTGTTTTCTAAGCAGGTCAGGATGTGTGCATCTACCTTGGGAATTTCCAACAATTTTCTTTGATGAACTAATTATTTTGAAACTAACATATTATTAAGATCTGCAAACTTGAAAAGTTAAATGGATGAAGTGTGAGGGAGTGAGTGAGGGAAAGGGTAGTGTGTGAGATTTGGATGTTGGAGGATTTTTTAATAAATGACAAGATTGTATGTTTATTATTATACTTAGTGTTAGACGTTAAACCCATGTGGGTTGTTCAATGCAAATAGTGGTAGAACTGTGCTGCTGTCTGCCAATCTTAAAACATAATGCTGTATATAACTATACATACCAAACTACTTAAAATTTTTAAATATACTGTATGTTGATTTGGAAACCATTTTAATCTAGATTATATTTATTTCAGGAGAGAAATTGGCATTGTGAGAAGGAAATTGGCCTTAAATCAGTCAGGAAGTCTGTGTCACAAATCCAGTGCAGAGTATTATGACTCTGATGATGACTCTGATAAGGATGACTCTGGTATGTTACAGAAAGTAAATGTGTTTAGGTGCAATTGTGTATAAAATCTGTATAGTATACACAAGAAACTTGTTTTTATTTTTTAATAAATTTGCCATATCCCACCGAGGTAGGGTGACCTGAAAAGAAAAATGAAAGTTTCTCTTTTTAAATTTAGTAATGTATACAGGAGAAGGGGTTACTAGCCTCTTGCTCCCGGCATTTTAGCCGGCTCTTACGACACACATGGCTTACGGAGAAAGAATTCTGTTCCACTTCCCAATGGAGAAACTTGATATACTATAATATTTGTTTATTCTTGCATCCTTGCCTGACACTAGGCTTCTGGGGTTATTAATAGATCAGTATTCTAAATGAGAAAGCACACACATTCTTTGATGTGTTTACTGAAGGTTGGTTTGTGTGACAGCATTGTGATCTTAAATCATTTACCTATTCTCTCCATTTTACAAAAAAAAGATCTTGATGTGATAACCTTTTGTAGAAACGAGAGCTCATTCTGAATTCAGAATTTCTGAAAGCATTATCTTCTCCGATTATTGATTTAACCGGACTTGAGTTCTGGAAATGGGAAGTACAATGCCTGCACTTTAAAGGAGGGGTCTGGAATAGTGACAGTTTGGAGGGACTATTCTAAACTGTTGTATCTGAGCGCCTCTGCAAAGACAGTGATTATGTATGAGTGAGGTGAAAGTGTTGAATGATTATGAAAGTATTTTCTTTTTGGGGATTTTCTTTCTTTTTGGGTCACCCTGCCTCGGTTGGAGACGGCTGACTTGTTGAAAAAAAAAAAAAATGATCTTCAGAAAAATTTGAAGATTAAAATTCAGTTTTTTGCTCTTATGTAGAAAATTCTTGATTCTGAACATTATTGCTGAATATGAATAATTATGCACACTATTCCTGAGTTTAATAATTCTGAAATGTATTTTTCAGATATTGATGACAGTTCAGTGATAGATGATGAAGCAGAGCCAGGTGAACCAAGTCGTCCTAGCACTCCACCTTCGCTGCCATCACCGATGGTTGGTTCTCATCTCACCCATAGTCCAAGCATGTCCTCAACACAAGCCAGGGGTTGCAACGTCTCTTTGTCGACCTCCCTTGCAGCTCCTTCTCGTCAGCAAAGGATGGTTGGAATCAAAGGAACATCTAAGGTGAGTGTGTTAATTTTACTTACATTTTGTAATATTGGATTTTGTTTCATCATGATAGTTTGAAGAACTGTGTATAACATTTCTGTTGATGTATTCATTGAAAAACTGATTCTGCATAACCTATTAGGCCTGTAGATGTTCAGTTTTCTACACTGTATGCAAAGCTATTAAATACCCTGTGACAGTCATTTGTTCAATGGGATTTGAAAAACACCATCTGAAATATTTTTAAACTAGGAGAGATGCTTAAAATGTTTGCCATGAACCACATTGCAGTGGTCCAAATGATTTAATTAATTTCTGACAGATGCTACCGAGATTCACTGAGGAACAAAAGGGAATGTGCATTAGCACTTTGTATTTTGTGCAGATGTTTTGTGTGATGGAAAATTTTTTCTTTGAGTATTTGGTGAACACATTATCTACTAATTCTGCTTTCTCATGGTAGTCAGTCTGTTAGTGCTAGCTACTCACTTTCCAACATTGGGCCTGCTGATTAGGAGTTTATGAAAGAAACTGTACAGTAATTTTGAATTACAAATACTAAGTAGTATAGTATTACTGTACATGCAACACTGTAATCTGTATTGTACAGTTTCCTTTGCTATCTAATTAGTACCGTGCTGATAGCTGAAAAACACAAACTGTATATTGATAGTGTAAATGATGCCAGTATATAGAGTACAGCATCAGAAAAAAAAAAATTGCAGTCATACACATGAGACAGCAGCAGTGAATGGGCTGAAGGTAATGCCTGTTCTTGTCTCAGGGTTTGATTATTTATTAAATATCAGTAGTTTCTTTAATTATTAAGAATTTTTAAATAATTTTGTCTTTTCCAAAGGAGGAACACAAACAGAAGCGAATAGATTCTTTTTTCACCCGGGTGAGCAAAACTCCGCAGAGAATATTAACTGACCAGCAAGATCCAGCTCCTGCCATTGCTGATGAAGCCAAAGCAGCTAAGCCAGAAAAGGAAGGTTAGTTGATTCATCATTAACAAGTGTCATTTGTCATGAAAAGCTGAGTAGCTAGTGAGAGTTTTCATTATCACCTTCATTAATGAACTTCAAGGTTTTGGGCAGTGGGGAGGGGATGATTTGATGGCAATGAAATGATCTTCATATAAGGAATTGGCACTACCCCTCCTTTGGATTGAACCTGGTTACCTCCTGTTTCCCGGGTGCTGTAGTCCAGGACTTAAGAACATAAGAAAGAAGGAACACTGCAGCAGGCCTTCTGGCCCATGCGAGGCAGGTCCAAGTCTCCTACTGGCTTAATCCAATGCCCTAACCTAGTCAGGTCAGGTCACATTCAATTAACCCTTTCAGGGTCAAGAGGCCCTCTCCCAAAATCATTCTCAGGTTCAAAAATTTTTTGGAAAAAGAAAATTCTAATGAAATGATAGAGAATCTTTTTCCGATCATAACGACACCAAAAGTATGAAATTTGATGGAAAACTTACGGAATTATGCTCTCGCGAAGTTATCGGTCTCAATGATATTTATGCATCGGCGATTTCACCCACTTTGAGCCCTATTTTTGGTAAATTCCAATGTTCCAGTCTACTAAAATCATAGCTATTTTGCTAGAACTCTATTTCTTCTATCAATTGAGTACAAGAAACCGCCCATTTACCAATTTTAACTACCCAATAAAGTGGTCAGAAATTGGCAATTTGGCCAATTTCACACAAATTTCAAACGATGCCAATTTCAAAATGGGGTCCAGAATAAACAAGGCATACATTCCTGGCGCTAAAATAACATCTCTGTTCATTAGTCACGTCTCCAGGCCCCTCTTATATTACTTTTGCTTTCCATTTTGAATTTTTGTTCTCACAAAAAAATAGAAGATTTACTGTTATGTATACAACTGCATCATTGTAGAAACGATATAAATAATATCACCGCACTTGTGAAAGAATATTAGACTCACCAGTTGACGTGTATTGGACACGTGGCGTGATTTGTTTACTCTTGAACATCGGCAAAAATCGAACATTTTCGCTACTTTGAGCTCAATTTCAAGGTACTTGTCATCGTAAAAACAATCAAAATCATCTCTATTTCTGTAATGTATCTTCCATTCTATCAAATGTGACCAAGAAAATGAGAATACATCAATAAATACCATACGAAAATAGACTGCAAATTATCTGTTTTAAACGAAAAATACAGTCAGTTTTTTTTTTCTCATGCACTGCGTGCTGCAGGATTTTTTTTTATACTGCACACACTGACCACTCAGACCCATTCTGTCATGTGTAGGCCTCCCAGCTATCTCCTGCAAGACTGGAAGCAGCTATAATTATTGTGGTAAAATTACATTTGTAGAACACCAACAATTTGTACAGGAACACATGAAACACTATTTATCTTTGTTGCTGGGTCAACTTTCTGCAGCTTCATCCAGAAAGTTCCCCCAATATAACTCAGTGTGTTCTACCGCCACGTAGCTGTTGGGGACGACTAAGTATAAAGTGAATATGTGAATAATTGCCCCTGAGGAGCATATAGCAATATACATTCAGTAACTGAATACCTGAACAATGCTGTAAACTTACTGGGTTGGGCTAAAAACTTCGCGTTTTACCGGATGTATGATAAATCTGCCTAGAACATACATCAGTTCCTAACTGCGCAGTCATCTGAACTTATAAATGTCTAAGCAGACTTACCTGGGTATTTGTATTGGACTCTTAAGTATCATCCAGATAAACGCTGTCTTGATTGAAGAAGTGTATTTGAGGAATGAAACACGTCCTAGTCTGGAACTTTGTAACACTCGCAATGTCACTCTACATTCTTCATTATTTGTCTATTCACAGTAATGTCACCAACTGCAATCATTTCTGGAGTGGAACCACAGTCAATGGCCTCCACTCCAGAACAACAGATATTAGTGCCAGGAAAAAAAGACCCCATCCATACCACCAATACCACCAATCCGACGACATTCATCTTTGCAAATATACAGGCTTAGTCTAAAGCCAGCGACGAACAACAAAATACCTTACATCCGTGGACTGCTTACAGAGTCAAATGCAATGTTTGTGGCTTTCACAGAGACCCACATAAATGATCACTTGGACAATGAAATATGGATCCTGGGCTACAACCTATACAGATGTGACAGAGTGAACAGGCAAAAGGTGTGGGAGGGGGGGGGGTTTGGCCTGTATATCAGAGTCACTTATATGCTCAGAACTACTAAATGCCTCAAATGATTGTAGTTGAAGTTTTAGCAGTAAAGATCGAGAATCAAAACCTGGTCATCGTGGTTGTATACAAGCCTCCGGATGCAACGTCCAAACAATTCCAGGAACAGCTTCTGAAAATTGACCACTGTCTGGAAAACCTTCCAGCTCCTGCCCCCAACATTTTGCTCCTGGGGGACTTCAACCTAAGGCACCTAAAATGGAGGAATATTGCAAATAAAGTGGTAGCAGAGATAACACCGGGAGGCAGCTCAGATGAAAACTCGTACATACACAAGCTTTTAAATCTCTGCACCAAATTCACCTTAAACCAGCAAGTAATAGAGCCTACAAGATTGGAGAATACACTGGACCTCATCTTCACTAACAATGATGATTTGATACGAAATGTCATCATATCAAAAACAATATACAGTGGACCCCCGGTTAACGAAAAAAATTCATTCCAGAAGCCTGCTCAAGTGCCATTACCGAACGAATTTACTTCCTTAAGAAATAATGTCACGTACGTTAGTCTATTACAGACCCCCAAAAATACACTTCCACAAGCACTTAAAATATTATACTTACGTAATTATACGATTTCCGGGGTGTTCGTTAACCGGGGGTCCACTGTACTCAGATCACAATATAATAGAGGTCCAGACATGTATGCGGGGGGCCCCAGACCGACAAAATGTGATCAGTCACGATGGAGCCTTTACCAAATTCAACTTCAATAACAAAAACATAAGGTGGGACCAAGTAAACCAAGTCCTAAATGATATAAACTGAGAAGGTAGCCTAAGCATCTCAGATCCTAACCTATGTCTAGAACAAATTAACTCTGTGGCACTTGAGGTTTGCTCAAAACAAATTCCCTTAAGGAAAAGGAGGAGAAGATGTAAACTAGAAAGAGAAAGGCGCTCCCTATACAGGCGAAGGCAAAGAATAACAGAGCGGCTACAAGAGGCCAATATATTTGAAATACGTAGGGAGACACTGGTCAGAGAAATAGCAAACCGAACTAAAACTAAAGGAATCTTACAGGAATCAAGAAACACGAGAAGAACTAAAAGCCATAAATGAAATTGAAAGAAACCCAAAGTATTTCTTTTCTTATGCCAAATCAAAGTCGAAAACAACATCCAGTATTGGGCCTCTACTTAAACGGGATGGGTCTTACACAGCAAGGAAATGAGTGAGCTACTAAAGTCCCAGTATGACTCAGTTTTTAGCGAGCCGCTAACCAGACTGGAAGTCGAAGACCTAAATGATTTTTTTATGAGAGTGCCACAGAACTTGATAGACGCAAACCTATCTGACATTATCCTGACGCCAAATGACTTTGAAGAGGCGATAAATGACATGCCCATGCACTCCGCCCCAGGCCCAGACTCATGGAACTCTGTGTTCATCAAGAACTGCAAGAAGCCTCTTATCACGTGCTTTTAACATCCTATAGAGAGGTAGCATGGACACTGGGGTCATCTCGCAGTTACTAAAAACAACAGACATAGCCCCACTCCACAAAGGGGGCAGTAAAGCAATAGCAAAGAACTACAGACCAATAGCACTAACATCCCATATCATAAAAATCTTTCAATTTTACCATTATTCACTCGTCTAGATACCCATCAATTACACAACCCAGGGCAGCATGGGTTTAGAGCAAGTCGCTCCTGTCTGTCCCAACTACTGGACCACTACGACAAGGTCCTGAATGCTCTAGAAGACAAACAGAATGCAGATGTTATGTACACAGACTTTGCAAAACCCTTCGACAAGTGTGACCATGGTGTAATAGCACACAAAATGCGTGATAAAGGAATAACAGGAAAAGTTGGCAGATGGATCTATAATTTCCTAACAAATAGAACACAAAGAGTAGTAGTCAACAGAGTAAAGTCTGAGGCGGCTACGGTGAAAAGCTGTTTCACAAGGTACAGTACTCTCTCCCATCTTGTTCCTCATCCTCATATCGGACATAGACAGGGATATAAACCACAGTGCCGTGTCTTCCTTTGCAGATGACACCCGAACCTGCATGACAGTGTCCACCATTGAAGACACTGCAAGACTCCAAGCAGACATCAACCAAATCTTTAAATGGGCTGCAGAAAACAATATGAAGTTCAATGAGGAGAAATTTCAATTACTCCGATATGGAAAATGTGAGGAAATTAAAATTTCATTTGAGTATAAAACAAATTCCAACCACACAATAGAGCGAAAAACTAATGTCAAAGACCTGGGAGTGATCATGTCAGAGGATCTCACCTTCAAGGACCATAACACTGTAGCTATCGTATCTGCTAGAAAAATGACAGGATGGATAATGAGAACCTTCAAAACCAGGGTTGCCAAGCCCATGATCACACTTTTCAGGTCGCTTGTTCTATCTAGGCTGGAATATTGCTGCACACTAACTGCACCTTTCAAGGCAGGTGAAATTGCTGAACTAGAAAATGTGCAGAAAACATTCACAGCATGTATAACTGCGATAAACCACCTCAATTACTGGGAACGCTTGAAGTTCCTAAGCCTGTACTCCCTAGAATGCAGGCGGAAGAGATACATTATTATATACACTTGGAAAATCCTAGAGGGATTAGTACCAAACTTGCACGAGAGTCACTCCCTACGAAAGCAAAAGACTCGGCAGACAATGCAACATCCCCCTAATGAAAAGCAGGGGTGCCACTAGCACGTTGAGAGACAACACAATAAGTGTGAGGGGCCCAAGACTGTTCAACTGCCTCCCAGCGTGCATAAGGAGGATTACCAATAGATCCCTGGCTGTCTTCAAGCAGGCACAGAACAGGCACCTAAAGTCAGTACCTGACCAGCCGGGCTGTGGTTCGTACGTTGGACTGTGTGCGGCCAGCAGTAACAGCCTGGTTGATCAGGCTCTGATTCACCATGAGGCCTGGTCACAGACCGGGCTGCGGGAACTCTCTCCAGGTAAACTCCAGGTACAGGAAGCTGCGCACTTCCCTGTAATATACCACTCATGTGGATTGTCTTTTATGCACATAAACGCGAGGAACTGTGTTCTTTATCCGTTATCCCGGCGTTAATGTTCCCTCTGACAAGATTAAAAGCAATCTAATCCCCACCACCCCTCGCTAGCCCAGTCTGCCCTGGGCGTCCCTGACACACAAAAGAAGTGTCGATCAAGCATGTTTCTTTTGCTTGCCAAACTTCTACAGGAAGCAATGCAGAATGCCTGATTTCTTGCTGTCTCTCGATCACTAAGAGTCTGATACTGTACCACATGTAAATAAAATAAATTAGGAGTTTTCCTGTACCTTTTCTGTCGCAGTACAGAGATTATTTTCTCTAGTGACTCTCATGAATTGCAACACCGATCTCTGGCAAAGAGGTGCACGTGATCATGACTGGCACATCTGCTTCCAATTACGTACTTGATGCAGTAGCAAACAAGACGTCACTGCCCTTTCTGAGAGGGCTGTCCCTCAGCTGAAAGGGCTGAAGGGGGCCGATATCCCCCTCCTGGAGAAATTTCTCCACAAGAATTTTGGCGTAATATTATGGGACCAACACTGGCTTGCACGCCATAATATTACGGGACCGACAGTGAAAGGGTTCATTTCTGTAATACAGTACTCTGATGGCAGAATTTCCCATCTCTAAGGTTAATGTTTCTCCACTTTTTTTTTTTACACACTGACCGTCTCCCACTGAGGTAGGGTGACTCGAAAAAGAAACACTTTCACCATTATTCACACTATCACTGTCTTGCCAGAGGCTCGTAGATATGACAGTGAAGATGTCCCTCCAAACAACAAATACAGTGGTACCTCGGTTAACGATATTTTTTCATTCCAGAATGCTGTTCAAGTGCCATTACCAAACGAATT
Organism: Cherax destructor; assembly: GCA_009830355.1. NCBI lineage: Eukaryota > Metazoa > Arthropoda > Malacostraca > Decapoda > Parastacidae > Cherax > Cherax destructor. The sequence continues at coordinate 28,647 of WNWK01002570.1, read as the reverse complement.
TATCCCCATTAGGAATAATGTAAAATAGACTAGTCCTTTTAGACCCCCCAAAAATACACTTACAAAAGCATTTAAAAAAATAAACTTACATAAAAGGGTGAGTTTGGGGACCATCGTTAACCGAGGTACCACTGTATCTCTTAACTCCTCCTGTAGATAAAATACAGTGGTACCTCTACTTACGAGCTTAATTCGTCCCAGACGGCTATTCAAGTGTCGATACCGAAGGAATTTGTTCCCATAAGAAATAATGAAAATTAAGTTAATTTATTTCAGACCTCCAAAAATACATTTACAAAAGCACCTACAAAAATACACTTACATAATTGTTCGAGTTGGAAGCTGCTCGTAAGTAGAGGTACCACTGTATATCTAAATTCACATCTTGGTTATTTCCATGATTCAATGCATGATGTGGATATTACTCCTTTACATTTAGTCACCCTACCTTGGTGGGACAAAGCTGGTGTGTTAAATTAATTTAATGAAACATATAAAATTAATTTGTGTATACACAATGTTTTGATTTGATAGACCCAGCCATGGGTTTTTCGTGATCTGTTCCAGCAATGATATCCTGATTTTTTTTTTAAATGCTGTTCATTGTCTCCCACCAAGGCAAGGTGACCCGAAAAAGAAACTTTCACCATCATTTATATTTTATTTTTTAACACTATCACTGTCTTGTCAGAGGCACACATACGACAGTTTAGATGTCAATCTAAACAGCAAATATCCCAAGCCCCTTCTATTTAATAATACTGTGTTAATGCACTCTTCTTAACAGACTCTGCTCAGGAGACTCCCAAGAAGCGTGGACCGGGGCGGCCTCCAAAACGTCTTCGTACTCTTTCTGGACCATCAGTGAGCCCACCGGCGAAAAAATGTGCGTTTTACTTATATATTCTAATATGCTAGTGTGTATATATTTTGCTTTGATATATTCATGGAATTCCATATGTATTTTTGTTTTTGCATTTTGCTTTTTTTTAATTTGGCTAAATCATGATATTGTAGCTTTAGTACTTACATTAACCCAGTTTTTATCTGTCTCTCCTATGCCCAGACCTTTCACCTGTTCTGTGTTTTGCTTACAATTATATTAAATCCCTGCATTTCCACAAATTTCTGATTATGCAGCGTTTCAAATCTCGCCTTTTTTTTTTTTTTATAGTTTCCATATATCCCAGAGTGGAATATTTTTCACCCATATTTATGTACTTTATTACATAGTAATATCATTTAACGGAATTGTATTATAAATACACTATCCTTATACATATAAAAGAAGTGTTTTACTTGGATTAACAACAGACACAACATCGATGAGAAGAGTGTTACGTGACCATATATGAAGAGCGGGTATGCAACTCACACGTTTGCAAGAGGAAGTCGTGGAAGTGGCAGTAGAAGAGAAAATGATGTGTAGTTTTATGGGCTGGATGTGATGTGAGGTCAAGAGTGGGGTAGAGTGAGAGCTGTCCTTGATTTGAAAGCATCATGCTAGACATTCGTGAAAGAGATGTTTGTAGAGCTGAAGTAGCCAGAAAGTGAAATACTTTAATTCTGAACTATCAAAAAAAAAAAAATATTGGGGAGGAACTCTTGGCAAAATATGAAGTTTCCAAGACAAATCAGAGATGATTTGTGTGATGTAATAAGCTGAAGCTGTGTCTGTAGAATTGAATTTGTCTATTTCCTAAGTGCTTTAAAAAGAGAAGGAACTCCAATCACATAAGAGAATTAAAAATGTGCCCCACAGAAGAGGAATCAAGATCAGTGTACTACAAAACAAGAGACTTGCAAAGAGCCTCATAAGTGTCATGAATGAAGTATAGAGAGTAGTACAATGTGGAGTCACTGCCATAAAAATCATTAAAATTGCAGATACTGTGAAGATCATTAATAAATAAGAGAGTTGGGGAATGAGTTAGAAGTTAAGCTATCTACAACAGTGGAAATGGATCAGTCAGGGAAATCTCAAAAGTTAATTTGAAGAGAAGAGGTGGACAGTGAAAGGATAACAGTTTGAAGAATATAACTTTGTGTCATGTTTTGCAAAAAGCTCAGGAAATAACCAAAGCAGTAACAAAGGATTTACAGTAATCTTAAATCAAGATGTATTAAACATGAGTGAGGTAAGATAGAAAAATTATCAGTAGAAAAGCCTAGTAGAACTGATTAAAAACAATTTGGTGTTCACGGGAAGAAACTTATCATTAAGAAGGGATTCAGACTTGAGGCACCATAGTACAAGTGAAGGTAAATGAAGGATTGGAACAGTTACCATTCTTGAAGAAAAATATTGTTAAGGAAAGAGGAAGGTCAAAATATGTACAAGCTCTTAACTTTGAACATTAAGAGGGCATGCAATTTTGATTGTTTTCCTTTTTGACGTTTAACATAAATGTGACTTAGCAAGGAATAGGATTGATCAAAAGAGAGAGAAAAAAGTCTGGAAGGCTGGAGTCATTATTGATATATTACAAGAAAAGTGCCCAGTAGGTGAGCTTCATCAAAGGATGATGCATATATAGAAATACAGGTTGGCCATCACTAATATGGCAATCGGTAATCTGGCACTAATTTTGGCTAGGATAATTTCAAATTTCCGGGGTCGCCACATCCACCTTCCACTACTGTTTAGTGGCACTACTTGCTTCATAAGTCATACCAGTTTCTTTTCCTCCATTTATTGTAATAACCTGCTCACTTTTAGCCCTAGCCATAATTCCAATGAATAAAAGAAATGCTTTTCTTTGTGTAAAGCACATACACCGTACTTTGTCCATAAAAGATAGGGTGGCTTTGAAGCCACTGTCAGTTGCCATGAGCTCAGCTCACTCAGATAAGCTGTGACCAGTAAATTTGGGCCTACATATGAGAGAATAGGTCTGTATGGTAAATGTGCACTATATAAAAAAAAAATTATGCAGCACGCAGTGCATAATGAGAAAAAACCGACTGTGCTTTTTGTGTAAAACCGACTTTGCGGTGTATTTTAGTATGGTTTGTTTGGTTGTATTCTCGTTTTTATGGTCTCAGTTGATAGAATGGAAGATGTATATAATTTTTAATTAAGTTTTTGCCAGAAACTACCTTAAAATTGAGCTCAAAGTTGCGGAAATGTTTGATTTTTGCCGATGTTCAAGAGTAAACAAATGGCGTCACCATCCAATACGTGTCCAACTGGCCAGTTTAATACGCAGTCACAAATGGCTTGACATTATTTATACAATTATTACAATAATGCAGTAGTCTGCATAACAGTAAATCTTCTATTTTTTGTGTAAATAAAAATTCAAAATGGAAAGCAAGCGTAATATAAAAGGGGCCTGGAGACGTGACTAATGAACAGAGAAAATGTTATTTTAGTGCTAGGAATGTTTGCATTGTTTATTCTGGACCCTATTTTGAAATTGGCATCTCTTGAAATTTGTGTGAAATTGGCCAAATTACCAATTTCTGACTATATTGGGTAGTTGAAATAGGTAAATGGGCGGTTTCTTGTACTCAGTCGACAGAATAGAAGGAATACTAGCGAAATAGCCATGAGTTTGGTAGACTGGAACAATGGAATGGGTCAAAAATAGGGCTTAAAGTGGGTGAAATCGCTGTTGCGTAAATATCGCTATTGGGTTAAGTGTATTATAACCTAATCACTCTGTAATCCAGCAAAATCACCCTTCAGGTCCCGATGGTGCTGGATTAGTGATGGTCAACGTGTACTAGTAAAACAGATGGAGAGAAAAGACTAGCAGAAAGTACACAAAATCTCTCTTAGCATTACAAATATATACTGGATATGCATTTTTTTTAGTGTAGACATAATATGTAAAATGGTTAGCTGCACACCAGACCATGGTTTAGAATCAGAAGAGGAGGAGGAAAAGAAAATTGGATGCAATCATCAATTCCAGCATTAGCAAAATCTCATTGTTCCTGCTCAGCACACACTAATAGCACGAAGAGAAGCAATAAAGTATCCTATGGAAGAGAAGATAAAAATTCATAAGATTTTTATCAAATGCCAAAATTTGTGAGAATGCTGTGATATTATGAGCAAGATACTGAAGTGAAGGTGTAAATATATAACATGTAAGGAGTAAACACTTATTTATTATATGGTGAGAGATCAGGAGAATATGTTTGTTGATTTGAAGTATGCATAAGGTGACAAGTTGTTCTTGATTGTTAACCCTTAAACTGTCCACACGTAGATCTATGTTGACGCGCGTAGCGCACTGAATATTTTGAGAAAAAATATATTGTTCTTTTTGTTTAAAATGAAGAGCGCATTTTTCTTGGCAAGGTTAAAAACATTTAAAAAAAAATGTAGATGTATGTTCGGAGCAGTACGCGAGTCAACGTATATCTACGTGTGGACAGTTTAAGGGTTAAGAGTAGAGAAGTTGAATGTTTTTCTCTCATCTGTGGAAGAAGTCTAAAGCCAGGTGTTGTGATAAAAATTTGTCTTCCAAAAAGAAATCAGAATTTAGATAAGAGGAAAATATATTCTGTATAGAGCAAGATAATCAAAGAGGCCAGTGATGTTTGATGAGTTAAGGAAGCGGTAGACACAAGTAAATTTAGTGACTAATTTTGAAATGGACCTTAATCGAGTTCGGAAACACTCTAACGTTCAGTTTGGAAACTAAGTGTTTGAGAAGCTATCAATAAAAGTATTATATTTTGGCAGTAGGCTAACACCACCCTTAGAAAGAAAGGAAATATGGAAAGGGTCATTAAAATGGATCTGGGTGCGTACTTGAGTTATGGAGAGGCATGGGGAAGATAATTGGTGCTAACCAAATATACTTTCGTTAAATATTATGTTTTTCATGATGATAAATGGTAGATGCATAGAATGTTAAATAAAAAATCAAGAAACATGGACACAATTGTTACACCTGATGATCCAGCATCATGCACGACTGACTGATGCCTTGGCGCGTATGGCCTGCCAGCCTGTGATTGCTTGATGGACACAGGGAGGCTGTGATTGGCTGTGGCCACGCTGATACGGTTAGCCTTACTACATTAAAAAAAATTTGTTTATAAAATGAATTGAAACAATTTTCTACACGATGGTTTGGCTGTCATATATGTGAAGTACTCTTCTTACTCTAATATGCATCAAAATTTTAATAGTATTTTTTCCATCCCCGTTTAGCTACAAAAGGAATAAATTTGATATTTATTAATAACCACTCAATTTTTTTTATCTTTTATATAAATAGTGGTGAGTGAGACAATAAATGCAACATCTCCCACCAAGGAGAGTAGTGAAGATGGTCCTGAAGAGGAGCCACCTTCTGTGCCCAGCTCACCTTCAGGTGTTAATCGTCGCACCTCGGTTCTTTTCACAAAGAAAGCTGGAGCGCTGTTTAAGGTTGGTTAAAATGTTAAATTTTTAATGTGTGTGTCATTTCCAAGTTGGGTAGGGTGTTTCAAAGACAAAAATACTCGATTACTTATGTTCTTGCTGAATTTCCAGAAGAGCATGAAGAGAATCATGTCCATTGTTAACCTGTCAAAATGCAACCTCCCAAAACTTTTCCCAGTGTAGTCACAGTACTTTTCAGCACAAAAATGCAAGTCTGATTAGCTTGTTTTCCTTTATAATAGATATTACCTATATCATGTGTGAGGGCTATGTTTGGTGTAAATATTATGCAAAGAATTTGTAGTTGGAGATTAGGAGGAAGTACATATTTACTAAAAGTATTATCCAGAGGGCTGAGGAAGGGGTTGAGGTGGTTTGGTCATTTAGAGAGGATGGAGCAAAATGGGATGACTTGGAGGGTGTATAAATCTATAATGGAGCGAAGGCAGGGTAGGGGTTGTCCTAAGAAAGAAGGAAGGGAGGGGATAAAGGAGGTTTTGTGTGTAAGGGGTGGCTTGGACATCTAGCAGGCATGTGTGAGCATGTTAGACAGGAGTGTATGGAGGCAAATGGTTTTTGGGACCTGACGAGCTGTTGGAGTGTGAGCAAGGTAACATTTTGTGAAGGGATTCAGGGAAACTGGTTAGTTGGATTTGAGTCCTTGAGGTGGGAAGTACAGTGCCTACACTCTAAAGGAGGGGTGGGTGGGCATATTTGCTGTTTGGAGGGACATCTGAACTGTCCTATCTACACGCCTCTGGTAAGACAATGATAGTGTGAATAATGGTGATTTTTTTTTTATTTTTTGGTCACCCTACCTCGGTGGGAGACAGCCAGTGTGTTAAAAACAAAATATATATCATTGTTATTATAATTTTAAAAAATAAAGAATATTGAAAAAGTATCTGCATTGGCCTATAATTGAGTATCGGTTTTGTCAAAATTTTTGACATCGTCCCATCCTTGGTCGTAGATCACATAAGAACATAAGAACATAAGAAAGAAGGAACACTGCAGCAGGCCTACTGGCCCATGCGAGGCAGGTCCAAATCTCCAACGGCTTAAGCCAATGCCCCGACCCAGCCAGGTCAGGTTACATTCACTTAAGGAAGGAGCACTGCATCTGACCTAGTAGCACAACCTAGTCAGGACCAATTCACACCCAACCGCACCCACTCATATAATTGTCCAGCCGACCACCTGGTCAGGTCACTTCCACTTAAGGAATTAGTACAGGTCAGGTTACATTCACTTAAGGAAGGAGCACTGCATCTGACCTAGTACAAGCTCACACCCATCCACACCCACTCATGTATTTATCTAACCTATTTTTAAAACTACACAACGTCTTAGCATCTATGACGGTACTGGAGTTTGTTCCACTCATCCACAACTCTATTACCAAACCAGTGCTTTCCTATATCCTTCCTGAATCTGAACTTTTCCAACTTGAAACCATTGCTGCGAGTCCTGTCTTGGTTGGATATTTTCAGCACGCTATTTACATCCCCTTTGTTTATTCCTGTTTTCCATTTGTACACCTCAATCATATCCCCCCTAATTCTACGCCTTTCTAGAGAGTGCAGATTCAGGGCCCTCAGTCTATCCTCATAGGGAAGATTTCTGATACATGGGATCAACTTTGTCATCCTCCTCTGTACGTTTTCCAGTGCATTTATATCCATTCTGTAATACGGTGACCAGAACTGTGCAGCATAATCTAAATGAGGCCTAACCAAAGATATATAGAGTTGAAGAACAACCTGAGGACTTCTGTTATTTATACTTCTTGATATGAAGCCAAGGATTCTGTTAGCTTTATTGCGAACACTTATGCACTGTTGTCTAGGCTTCAGATTACTACTAACCAGAACTCCTAAATCCTTCTCGCAATTACAAGTAATAAGATCTATATTATTCAGCTTATATGTGGCATGGTTATTGTCCTGCCCAACATTTAGAACTTTGCATTTGTTTACATTAAACTGCATCTGCCACTTCTCCGACCACTGCATCAGTCTATTCAAATCATCCTGGAGTGCTCTAATGTCCTCGTTTGAATGAATTGGACGGCCTATTTTGGTGTCATCAGCAAATTTACTTATGCTACTATTTATTCCCTCATCTATGTCGTTTATGTAAATTGTAAACAACAGGGGGCCCAAAACTGACCCCTGTGGAACACCGCTTGAGACACGCCCCCATTCTGATTTCTCTCCATTTATGCAAACTCTCTGTCGCCTATTAGTCAACCATGCCTCTACCCAGGAAAAAATTTCTCCTCCTATTGAGGTCCCTGTCTTGAGTGTACTTACTATGTAGTCATTTGTCTCACCTCTGTCTATTCCTCTCATCTCCTCAAAACTCCATGGATTTCATGATTTCTGTGCCCCGTTTGGAAAAAACTAGGAGAAAGTGATGTGAAGTTGTTTTTGGTCTACACTGCTTCAATGGGAAATGGCTTGTTTGTGTGTAGGGGCGAGTTAGGGGGTTGGGAAACAATAGTAAGCTGTGTTGGTTGTTTTTTGAACTTAGTGTTCAATTCTTAGCAAATAAAAGGGTTCTGGAAGGGGGACCTGCAAGGAAAATGTATTTTGTCATATTATTTTTAAAAATGGGTTATTTCATCGTAAGAGGCCTTTTACAGAAGCCTGAAAACTCCTCCCCACAGAAGCGAATATCTCGCCAGCGTCGGGGATCTGAAGGCACCCAGGGAACCAATAGTGATGCTGAGAGCCCCTCACTGGAAAAGAGTGCAAAGTCAGTTCGCAAGAAGAAGACCCCATCAGGGGTAAGTCTTAAGGAGTTTTGTGATACTTGCAAATTATCTTTTGTATTTTTATTTTAAAATGTTTATTATTAATTTTGAAATGTGCTTTATATTGTACTTGGTTGATATTTCTAGGAAAAATTCAAAACAGGTGCATTATATTTTAAAATGTATTTAGTATTTGTTTGTGTTGTCAACAGAATGCAAAGACTGGTACCCTGTCATTTCCAGAAGGCATCTCCATCCTAGACCTGTCTGATACTGGAACTCCTCCAGCTAAAGATTCATTCAAAATGTACCGACAAGGAGGAGGTTAGTATTAACCATGAGGTTAGTATTAACCATGCAACTCCTGTTGGGGTTTCTGTTACTGCAAAGCTGGTGTTACTATCATTACAGCTATAACCCTGAACTCAGTAACAAGAAAAAGGTATTGCAATACAGATTTTTATGGTCTTTCGCATTTGTCTTCTTTTAACTTCATTGACCACCGAAGTAGGGTGACTCAAAGAAGAAAACACATTCTTTTTTTTTTTTTCAACAAGTCGGCCGTCTCCCACTGAGGCAGGGTGACCCAAAAAGAAAGAAAATCCCCAAAAAGAAAATACTTCATCATCATTCAACACTTTCACCACACTCATACATAATCACTGTCTTTGCAGAGGCGCTCAGATACGACAGCTGAGAATAGTCCCTCCCAGCTGTCACTATCCCAGACCCCTCCTTTAAAGTGCAGGCATTATACTTCCCATTTCCAGGACTCAAATCCAACTAAATCAATTAACTGGTTTCCCTGAATCCCTTCACAAAATGTTACCCTCCTCACACTCCAACAGATCGTCATGTCCCAAAAACCATTCGTCTCCATTCACTCCTATCTAACATGCTCACACATGCTTGCTGGAAGTCCAAGCCCCTCACCCACAAAACCTCCTTTACCCCCTCCCTCCAACCTTTTCTAGGACGACCCCTACCCGCCTTCCTTCCCTACAGATTTATACGCTCCAAGTCATTCTACTTTGATCCATTCTCTCTAAATGACCAAACCACCTCAACAACCCCTCTTCAGCCCTCTGACAAATACTTTTAGTAACTCCACACCTTCTCTTAATTTCCACATTCCGAATTTTCTGCATAATATTTACACCACACATAATTATTCCAACCATTCATTAGTCAGTTCAATTAGTAAATAATCAACATTGTACAAATATTCTATATCTCTGTGAACAATTGTTCAAAATTGTAATAATCCAGTGGAGGTGTCCTTAGACAGGACATCTCCACTGCCTCCAGCCTCCTCCTCGCTGCAGCATTTGCAACCCATGCTTCACACCCATATAAGAGTGTTGGTACCACTATACTTTCGTACATTCCCTTCTTTGCCTCCATGGATAACGTTTTTTGTCTCCACAGATACCTCAACACACCACTCACCTTTTTTCCTTCATCAATTCTATGGTTAACCTCATCCTTCATAAACCCATCCGCTGACACGTCAACTCCCAAATATCTGAAAACATTTACTTCTTCCATAATCCTCTCTCCAATGTGATATCCAATTTTCTTTATTTAAATCGTTTGATACCCTCATCACCTTACTCTTATCTATGTTCACTTTTAACTTTCTACCTTTACACACTCTCCCAAACTCGTCCACTAACCTTTGCAACTTTTCTTTAGAATCTCCCATAAGCACAGTATCATCAGCAAAAAGTAACTGTGTCAACTCCCATTTTGCATTTAATTCCCCATAATTTAATCCCACCCCTCTCCCCAACACCCTAGCATTTACTTCTTTTACAACCCCATCTATAAATATATTAAACAACCATGGTGACATTACACATCCCTGTCTAAGACCAACTTTTACTGGGAAGTAATCTCCCTCTCTCCTACACACCCTAACCTGAGCCTCACTATCCTCATAAAAACTCTTTACAGCCTTCAGTAACTTACTACCTATTCCATACACTTGCAACATTTGCCACATTGCTCCCCTATGCACTCTATCATATGCCTTTTCTAAATCCATAAATGCAATGAAAATTTCTCTACCTTTATCTATATACTGTTCACATATATGCTTCACTGTAAACACTTGATCTACACATCCCCTACCCACTCTAAAGCCTTCTTGCTCATCTGCAATCCTACTCTCTGTCTTACCTCTAATTCTTTCAATAATAACCCTGCCATACACTTTACCTGGTATACTCAGTAAACTTCTTATTTCTTTCAACACGTCGGCCGTTTCCCACCGAAGCGAGGTGGCCCAAATGGAAAAACGAAAGTTTCTCCTTTTACATTTAGTAATATATACAGGAGAAGGGGTTACTAGCCACTTGCTCCCGGCATTTTAGTCGCCTCTTACGACACGCATGGCTTACGGAGGAAGAATTCTGTTCCACTTCCCCATGGAGACTCGGTAAACTTATTCCCCTATAATTTTTACACTCTTTTATCCCCCTTCCCTTTATATAAAGGAACTATACATGCTCTCTGGCAATCCCTAGGTACCTTCCCCTCTTTCATACATTTCGTAAACAAAAATACCAACCACTCCAGCACTATATCGCCCCCTGCTTTTAACATTTCTGTCATGATCCCGTCAGTTCCAGCTGCTTTACCCCCTTTCATTCTATGTAATGCCTCATGCACCTCCCCCACACTCACATCCTGCTCTTCTTCACTCCTAAACGATGTTGTACCTTCCTGGCCAGTACAGTGGTACCTCGAGTTACGATGGTCCCCAAAATCGCCCTTTTATGTAAGTTTATTTTTTTAAATGCTTTTGTAAGTATATTTTTGGGGGTGTAAAAGGATTAGTCTATTTTACATTATTCCTTATGGGGATAAATTCATTTGGTAATGGCACTTGAACAGCATTCTCAAACGAAAACATATCGTAACTCGAGGTACCACTGTACATGATATTACCGCCTCCCTTTTTTCATCGACATTTAAAAGTTCCTCAAAATATTCCCGCCATCTACCCAATACCTCCAGCTCCCCATCTACTAACTCCCCTACTCTGTTTTTAACTGACAAATCCATTCGTTCCCTAGTCTTTCTTACCTTGTTTATCTCACTCCAAAATTTTTTCTTGTTTTCAGCAAAATTTCTTGACAGAGCCTCTCCCATTCTTTCATCCACTCTTCTTTTGCACTCTCTCACCACTTTTCACCTTTCTTTTACTCTCCATATACTCTGTTCTTCTATTAACACTTCTGTTTTGTAAAAACCTCTCATAAGCTACCTTTTTCTCTTTTATCACACCCTTTTCTTCTTCATTCCACCACTCACTCCTCTTTCCTCCTGCACCCACCCTCCTATAGCCACAAACTTCTGCCCCACATTCTAATACTGCATTTTTAAAACTATCCCAACTCTCTTCAACCCCCTCCCCCACTACTCATACTTGCACTAGCCCACCTTTCTGCCAATAGTTGCTTATATCTCACCCTAACTTCCTCCTCCCTTAGTTTATACACTTTTACCTCTCTCTTACTTGCTGTTGCCATTTTCTTTTTGTCCCATCTACCTTTTACTCTAACTGTAGCTACAACCAAATAATGATCCGATATATCTGTTGCCCCTCTATAAACATGTACATCCTGAAGCCTACCCATCAACCTTTTATCCACCAATACACAATCCAACAAACTACTTTCCTTACGTGCTATATTTATTTATCCTCTTTTTCATAAAATATGTATTACTTATTACCAAACCTCTTTCTACACATAGCTCAATTAATGGTTCCCCATTTACATTTACCCCTGGCACCCCAAATTTACCTACTACTCCCTCTACAACATTTTTACCCACTTTAGCATTAAGATCCCCAACCACAATTACTCACTCACTTGGTTCAAAACTCCCCACACACTCACTCAACATTTCCCAAAATCTCTCTCTCTCCTCTACACTTCTCTCTTCTCCAGGTGCATAAAGACTTACTATAACCCACTTTTCACATTCAACCTTTATTTTACTCCACATAATCCTTGAATTTATACATTTATATTCCCTCTTTACCTGCCATAACTGCTTATTCAACATTATTGCCACTCCTTCTTTAGCTCTAACTCTATTTGAAACCCTTGACCTAATCCCATTTATTTCTCCCCCACTGAAATTCTCCTACCCCCTTCAGCTTTGTCTCACTTAAAGCCAGGACATCCAGCTTCTTTTCATTCATAACATCTACAATCATCTCTTTCTTATCATTCGCACAATATCCACGCACATTCAAACATCCCACTTTGATGGTTTTCTTCTTTTTCTTTTTAGTAAGCTATACAGGAAAAGGGGTTACTAGCCCACATTCACCATCATTAATTCAATAGTTGTTTTACCAGAAGTGTGTAGACATCACAATTCAAATGACCTTTCAGATCACACATCCTTACCCATTCTTTAGAGTGCAGACAATATAATTCCCACTGCCAGAAATATTAAGAAAAGCTGAAATGCTGTGCAAGCCCCAGTCTGATGTTTAAAAAAAATCATTCACAATTTGTCAAGCACCAGACTACTGGAAGACAGCAAACGTGATACCGGTATTCCAGGAGGATGACTTGCAAGTTGCTCTGAATTGTAGAAAACTTTGTAACAAGTACTGAGCATATTACTGTAAAATATGATAAGGAAAAGGCTCTTTGAGCATCTAAAAAGCACTGGCGTCCTCACAGAAAAGGAAAGTTATGTTTTACTAACCCTTTAAGAGGTCATACAGAAAAGAGGTAGACTGCATATTCCTATACTGTAAGAAGGATTTTGATACTGCTGAGGGGAAAGGAAAAGTATTAACATGGATAAGGGAATGCTTGAACAGTAGAAAACACTTAATAAAGGGAATGAAAGACATGGATGAGAGAGTGTAAATTGTAACTCAAGTATCAGTGTTGGGTCTCCATGTTGTTCCTGGCACATGTAAATGGCCTAGTTTCAGGAGTTAGCTCCAACATATCCTTGTTTACGGATAATGCCAAAATAACGAGAATACAAGCTGAACAAGATGAAAGAAGAGCACCTAGGAAAGTGAGAAGCTCATTAAAGCAGTTACAGCACTTTGTCTCTGCTTCCTCATTTTAGAGGTAGTGATTGGTGGCATGTCTATAACTGTTAACTATCTTCAGTCAGTTGATCATCCTTACATCCATCTTTCATTACAAAACGACTATACATTAAGGTTATTTATTAACTTAGATATAGCTTTCCTTGAAATTCAGCATAAGATTTGTCACTCCTTCACTTGCAAGATGGAGAGAGTGCGTGTTGAGGTCATTTGTTGGCTACCTTCCCTCACAAATAAATAACATCTTTTTCTTTCTTGCAGTATGGAAGGAAAGAACTTGTATATAAAGATACACTCATAGAGATACTGTAATTATGAACATTGAAATAGCTTGGTATTACAATAAACACTAGTTTCCCTTAACACCATTACCTGCACACAGGTAGAGTGCACTTATTTCATGAGCCTGTTACTAGTGCTGTAATAAGGGAGTGTTCGGGAAGACAATATAAACACTTCATATTTATAATCTTTACTATAAATATATTTTGTATAAAAACATAATTAATCTTTATCTTTGGTATCACTATATATTTTATGTACAAAGTCATAAAATATCATTATGTAACAAGTAAAAGCAATCATAAAACTCTAGTGCCTCCGTGTCATGTCACTGTCACCTTCCTGTGTCTTATGACACTACCAACCCTAGTGTCATAACACTCAATCATCGTGTCAATCGACACTTCCTTGTCACCGTGTTCTCAAGATACATAGTCTCCGTGGTACCCAGGACACTTGACACACTGTCTCCGTGGTATCCACGGCACTACCTTTTCACCAGTGTCATGACACTCGGTCTCTGAGGAAACCTTTGCACTGCATCATTTGACACTTCAACACCCCGAGTTACACGACCCTTTCTTGTGTTGTGTCACCTGATACTCCAGGTTACCACACCCTGACTTTCCAATACTAAAGTATCCGTGTCACCCGACAAGCTCACCGGGTACAACACACCCTGGCTTTCCACAATGCTTCTGTCCGTGTAACCTGACACAAAGCTCACCAGGTCCAACACCCTGACTTTCACAATACTTCTGTCTGTGTCACATCACACACAGCTCACCAGGTACAACACCCTGGCTTTCCACATCAGTGTTCCCTGACGAGAGATGCACAGGTCCCTGAGCTAGAAGTCTAAGTCAGCAGGTGTCCACTTCGTCAGTCTGGTGAACACTACAGGCCAGTAGATGTACGCCGCAAGAGTCTGGTGAACACTCTCAAAGGCTAGTAGATTTACGCCGTGAGGTAGTCTGGTGAATACTCTCAAAGGCCAGTAGATTTATGAGAGTCTAAGGCCTTGTGACCAGCAAGTATATTCCGAAGTCAGGAGTACACTCTGTGAGAGTCTGGTGTACAGTGTCAGTAAGGCCAGCTCAGCAGTCCAACATTGGGTTTGATGACGTACCCAGTGGTACTGCCGGCCGACAGGTTAACTACCTAACCACCATATTGGTAGGAGGTCGCAACACTTGGCGAGTTTTAATTAATTAGATTTGGGCAGAATGACACTGTTGAAATAAACCATATTATCTCTCACTTTCTCTGATTCTGGGTAAGAAAATAGAATTATGATAAAAAAGTTTGTTCATAATTTATATGAAAACTTGTAACTTACTGTACATTGGAAGGCTTCATATCAAGATCTGGTGTCAAAATTTGAAGGAGTTTGGGGAGTTGGAGGGAGAGGGTCAGGATGATTATTCTCTTACTCTGAGGGGCAGATTGTAAACTTGAGCTACATCTCAATAAAGAGTCAGTGTTCAGTACTAACTCACACTTGGGCTGCCATCTTTTTCTAAACACATTCTAGAAAGTGTGTACAGATACCAAGACTAATGTGAAAATTGAATGCCACTTTCAGAATAATGAGCACTGTACATTAGACATTTCCTATACAAGTTTATTCAGTAATGTGTGTCCCTCATTAAAGGAAGTTTTCATAAAGTGATCTTTATAAAGAGTGAAGTCTTCCTGTACATAATTTTGGTTGACTGGAAATAATATTTTGTAGAAATTAAAAAAAAAAATATATTACAGTTCAAAGTGGTCACCTATCCAGTTTTTGCACACAAAATTTGGCAATAAAGTGTTAGAATTTTTTTGGAAATTTTGGAAAGAACATTCATATCTTGGCTTGATAGTCATGGAAAATGCTGTTTCATGATTTTTGTCTTCAACAGAAATTCCTCCTGAAACAGATGAAGATACCCATTCCGAGTCAAACTCCAGCTTGACAGACACCGAAGATGATACTGCCTCTGAAACAGATTCCGATGGAGGAGGAAGTGGGAGTGATTCAAGCATTGAGGGTGAATCTCCTGGTTCAGGCCACACAGGAGATCAAATACCCCTGGAGCCTCTTGATTTAGTGTGGGCCAAGTGCCGTGGCTACCCATGGTATCCTGCATTGGTGAGAATATGCATATTATCCTTTGACGATAAAAAAATGTTCTCACACATACTAGTGTATGTGCAGTATCCATGTTCTTTACTTTCTAATGCCTGAAATATAACATGTAAGAGAAGGCACAGGGAAATTTCTCTAAACTAGCCACCTCTGTGAACAGAGTTTTTGGCTTGAATTCAGAGGTTAAATTTAAAGGAAGAAATATATTTGAAGCTGAAATTTGTGGCCCGTTTAGAGAGGTTTTAATATTTTGAAGTGATGCCAAGCTCATATTCATGGTAGAATATTCCCTGGATTTATTATAGCACCTCTCTCATTTTAGTCCCTTAGTCTGAAATCCCGGAACTATTTTATGGATTAACATTCAGATTAAAAATTAGTGTTTTCTTTCTTTGGGTCACCCTACCTTGGTGGGAAATGACCAGTGTGTTTAAAACATCTGGAGAACTCTAGCATTATACACTTTTTTCTGATACTTTATTGCCAAAAAAGATTCCATTCGAAATTGTATTTCCTATATGAAATTTTGCATTCTTGTTTTTTAGTGTAAGCATGTCTTGACTGCTTCACTTTTGGGATATCTAAGGTAGCATGCAGAAATTTTAAACAAACATTTCAAGTGCTCTTTCAAATACCTCAACACAAAAGACATTTGAAGTGTGTGGGGAAGATTCTGTATGGGGCCACCCTTTTCATGAAGGGGAGCTCCCAGTGGAAATAAGAAATAAACAATGTAGAAAGATAGGTATTCACTTCTTAAAATTACAGGAAGATGAGCTGTAGGGAAGCACTTAGTCAACTCTACACATTCCAAAAGTAAGCATTTAGAATAATTAATGATAAAATGATTGATAACATTTTCATTTTTACTTGCATTAAAAGGCTTCATCTCACTCATTTTTTCTATAGTTATTTTAATGGCAAGGGTATTGATGAGTTTAGTGTTATTGTTGCACCTTTTTGAAGCCCTGTTGAGATCCACCAGGTCTTCTAGGGATGCATGCATTGTGTGACTACCACAGTGCACACCTGCATACTACACTTTTTTTGTATCACAAACAGCTGTTCTATGGAACTTCATTTATCTCCTCAGTAGATGGGTGAGTTCTCTTGGTCGATACCCAACCTTGGCCTTTGGCTTGTTTGTGTCCTGCTCTGTTGAAGAAATAATTAATAAAGTAAGGTGGTACATTACTGGTTAGTACACATCTCCTTTCACTTTCAGTCTTACCCCAAAAGTAATTAAGGTGAATGAAAGGAAATCTACTTTTTTTTTATTGGAGTAATGCCAAGCTTTAAAGGAACCAGTTTTTTACATGCATCATAATTGTCCATTCTTATAATTAATTGTGCTCCCTTGATATTCAGCCAATTCTTAAAGGTCTCACCAACGTACACACATTCTCATTTACTTATGCCATTTTCCTTTCATTTAATACTTAAGGTGCATATTTATCAGTGTTTGCTTGCCAAAATTAAAACATCTATAAAAGATGATTGTGGTGGGATTTTATTTACGCTTACAGTCAGCTATAAAACTAAAAGTAGAGTATAGCAGGCTAGCTAGCTGTTAGGGACCTTCTTTCCCTTTGCCTAAACTATTCCAAGTATGTCAGTCAACCCTACCAGTCAGATGAAACTATCAACGAGGTCAGATCATAAAACACTAAATACAGGCAGTCATATTATGTCTTCGAAAATGGGGGGGAAAAAATGACTGATGGGGTATGCCTGCAGAGATAGTTGTATTTTTTGTTTATATTCCCAAGTACTGTTTCTCTCATGGTGAATATATTTACTAAATAATATATACATTGGGCTGTAAAGTCTGTATATTTTACGCCTAAATTTACAGGTTTTTTTGAAGCTGAGGATTTTTTTGTCTATGGAAACTGTCATACTATCATAGCAGAATTAAGAAAATTTGATTCAGGCTGATCTAATTGCACTGAATGAATTTGGAAGTTATTATCAAATCAAATCTCTAACTTTGATAACTTGTATCTTGGAATATGCTTATTAATTAATAAATAATGCTTGTTGATGCCATTTAAAGTATCTATGATTTTTTTGTCACCAGTACAGCTCTGTATTTCGTATTAACCATTATTTCTGTCTTGGAAAAATCTTTCATTGGTTGCACTGTACGTTTTAGGTATCTTTGCTATTGACAATATACGTATATTCGAGTTTCATGTAGTGGGACATTTCACTTTTAAAAGGCTTCTCATATTGTTCTCCAGCAGTCAATAATGTTACTTTTCCCTTTCAGAATTAATATACTACAAATTTACTTTACCAATTATACTTAGCTGTTGCTGCATCTTTTTATGTTTTCATTCATGCTTAGCTCTTTTTTTTTTTTAGTCACACCTTCAAAACGTCTTTACTCTGATTGCATACTCCAGATGACTCCACTCTTTCCAGTATTTTATCAGTGATATTCTTTAACCCTTTCAGGGTCGGTCCTGCATATGTACGGCTTGAGAGCCAGTGTCAGTCTCGTATTTATACGCCAAAATTCTAACGCCTTCAAATCTGGTGGAAGAAAGCTGGTAGGCCTACATATGAAAGAATGGGTCTGCATAGTCATTGTGTGCAGTATAAAAAAAATCCTGCAGAACGCAGTGCATAATGAGATAAAAAAACTCTGACCGTGTTTTTGGTTTAAAACAGCGACTTTGCAGTGTATTTTCGTATGGTATTTATGGGTGTATTCTCGTTTTCTTGGTCTCATTTGATAGAATGGAAAATATAATACAGAAATAGAGATAATTTTGATTAGTTTCATGATGAAAAGTACCTTGAAATTGAGCTCAAAGTAGTGGAAATTTTCGATTTTTGCTGATGTTCAAGAGTAAACAAATGCCATGCTTCCAATACACGTCAACTGGTGAGTCTAATATTCTTTCACAAGTGCGCTGATATTATTTATACCATTTTTACAATAATGCAGTAGTCTGCATAACAGTAAATAAAAATTAAAAATGGAAAGCAAGAGTAATATAAGAGGGGCCTGGAGACGTGACTAATGAACAGAGAAAATGTTATTTTAGTGCCAGGAATGTCTGTCTTGTTTATTCTGGACCCTATTTTGAAATTGGCATCTTTTGAAATTTTTATGAAATTGGCCAAATTGCCAATTTCTGACCACTTTATTGGGTTGTTGAAATCGGTAAATGGGTGGTCCCTCGGTTTTCGCTGAAAATTCGTTCCAGAATGCTGCTCAAGTGCCATTACCGAACGAATTTACTTCCTTAAGAAATAATGTCACGTAGGTTAGTCTATTCCAGACCCCCAAAAATACACTTGCAACAGCACTTACAAAAATACACTTACATAAATGTTCGAGTTTGGAGATGCATGAAAACCGAGGGACCACTGTACTCAATTGATAGAACAAATGGAGTTCTAGCAAAATAGCTATGAGTTTAGTTGACTGGAACAATGGAATTGGCCGAATATAGGGCTCAAAGTGAGCGAAATCGCTGATGCGTAAATATCGCTGATATTGCTAACTTCGCAAGAGCGTAATTTCATAAGTTTTCCATCAAATTTTGTATTTTTGGTGTCATTACCATCGGGAAAAGATTCTCTATCAGTTCATAAGAATTTTTTTTTGAAAATTGTTCGACCCTGATTAAAGATTTGGGGGTCTTGACCCTGAAAGGGTTAAGGGGTGTTAAGCCTCGTTTAACCAGTCTATCAACTAGAGCTACTTTACCTGTCATTATCAGCATAAACTATTGAAGCATAGCAGCATAAAGATGTTCTTACCCTTGTCTTCCTGTACTGGTCAGGGAAGACAAGGGTAAGATACTATGTTCTAAGGCCTTCTGTCTACTACATTAAAAATATCAAAATTTGTATCACCACTATTTGCAAAATTTTGCCATAATAATAGTCCCTTCATGGGAAAAGGGAGAGACCTTGATGCTGAGGGGCTCTTGATCCAAGGAATTAGTTACCCTTCCCTTTCTTGCATCAAACCCTATTACTTATTATTCCTGGGGCACTGTATTAACCTTAGGGCTTAGCACTTCCCATGATTTGT
The DNA here is from genome assembly GCA_009830355.1 of Cherax destructor. NCBI lineage: Eukaryota > Metazoa > Arthropoda > Malacostraca > Decapoda > Parastacidae > Cherax > Cherax destructor. The sequence goes on along the minus strand of WNWK01002570.1, from coordinate 8,941 downwards.
ATAATAATAATTGGTAGTAGTCATAACTGACTCATAACCCTGTTACATCTTTTCATATCCCATCTGCACATTATAAACTTTACTGTGAGTGACCAGCTTTCTGACAGTGTTTTTTTTATGCCTAATTGTATCCTCCAACTTTTCAGATAATAAACCCCAAAATGCCAAAGACTGGATACTTCCACAATGGTGTACCAATCCCTGTGCCTCCAGATGAGGTGCTTGCTCTAGCCAACAACTACCCATCACCTATGTATCTAGTTCTCTTCTTTGATAACAAGCGGACCTGGTAAGCATTGCGCCTCATGTGTCAGTTATTTCTATTATTATTACTATAAGTATCCCCTGTATACCTAATGTTTTATACTTTATCTTCAACTTACCATTTTTTCTAGTACTGTATTTTATTTCTGAATATTAAATTGTTATTGATTTAGCCAGACTTGAGTCCTGGAAATGGGAAGTACAATGCTTTCTCGGAAACCTGTTCCCAGGGTCGAAAAATATTCGGAAAAAAAAATTATTTTATCTTATGAAATAGTTTTTTTTTTCTAAATCTAAATGGCTAAAAAAAAAAATTTGCGATCAATACTTACGGAGATATGGAGGCTTCAAGTTGACCAAAATTAAACCGCTGACAGCAACATCGGTGACTTCCGGTTGGCCGGTAATAGTTTTTTTTTTCTACGTTTTTCTTTTATTTGTTAATATTTTTTTGTTTCAAGAAACTTTTATGTCCTCTGAGACCAATATAAACCATATTTTGTTTATATACACTCCTTGTATACTACACAATAACTGCTGGCTGGCTGGCTGGCTAGCTGACCAGCTGGCTGGATGGATGGCCAGCCGGCTTGCTGGCTGACCAGCTAGCCAGCTGGCTTGCTGACCAGCTGGCTTGCTGACCAGCTGGCTTGCTGACCAGCTGGCTGGCTGGCTAGCTGAACAGCTGGCTGGATGGATGGCAAGCCAGCTGGCTGGCTTGCTGAACAGCTGGCTGGATGGATGGCCAGCTGGCTTGCTGGCTGTCCAGCTATCCAGTTGGCTGGCTGGCTTGCTGACCAGTTGGCTGGCTGGCTAGCTGACCAGCTGGCTGGCTGAACAGCTGGTTGCATGGATGGTCAGCCAGCGGCTGGCTGGCTGGCTGGCTGGCTGGCTGGCTGGCTGGCTGTGAGTCTCTCTCACAGGAACACATAAATATAATTATACTTAGTGTAAATTACCTAGGATACACGTGAGAATATAATAATAATAATAATTATTATTATTATTAACCCTTTGACTGTCGGAGGCCCCATTCTGAACCTGTCATTCTATGTCAGAAAATTTTGGAAAAAAAAAATAAATTATTTTTTCTTATAAAATGATAGAGAATCTTTTCCCGATTGTAATGACACAAAAAGTATGAAATTTGATTGAAAACTTACAGAATTACGCTCTCGCAAAGTTAGCGATGTCAGTGATATATACGCATCGGCGATTTCGCCGACTTTGAGCCCTATTTTAGGCCAATTCCATTGGGACAGTCGCCCAAACTCATAGCTATTTCTTTAGAACTCCATTTGTTCTATCACCAATTTACCGATTTCAACTACCCAATAAAGTGGTCAGAAAATGGCAATTTTGCCAATTTCATGCAAAATAAAAAAGATGTCAATTTCAAAATAGGGTCCAGAATAAACAATGCAGACATCCCTAGCACTAAAATAAGATGTTATCTGTTCATTAGTCATGTCTTTAGGCCCCTCTTACATTACTCTTGCTTTCTATTTTGATTTTTTATTCACACAAAAAATAGAAGATTTATTGTTATGCAGACTATTGCATTATTGTAAAAACTGTATAAATAATATCTGTGCATTTGTGAAAGAATATTAGACTCACCAGTTGATGTGTATTGGACGCATGGTGTGATTTGTTTACTTTTGAACATTGGCAAAAATCGAACATTTCCGCTACTTTGAGCTCAATTTCAAGATCGTTTACATTATGAAACTAATTAAAATCATCTCTATTCCTGTAATATGTTTTCCATTCTATCAAATGAAACCATGGAAAAGAGAATACAACCATAAATACTATACGAAAATACACCTCAAAGACGGCGTTTTAATTAAAAAAAACGGTTGGAGTTTTTTTTTTCTCATTATGTACTGCTTGCTGCAGGATTTTTTTTATACTGCGCACACTGACCACACAGACCCATTCTCTCGCATGTGGGCCTACCAGCTTTCTCCTGCTTGATTTGAGGCCGCTAGAATTTAGGCGTATAAATACGTCTGAAACATTGGCTCATAAGACGTATATATACGTCCGAAACAGTCAAAGGGTTAAAGGAAGGTGTAAGTGTCAGTCTTATCGCTAATCTAATTACAGAAGTGACATTTGAAGAGGGGTGAGGGTCCTCTTATCTTATTTATTATTGCTAAATTAATTACTGTTGACATTTGATGCCTTTGCCTGCCTTCCTCAACCCCTGCCTCCCTCCCTCCCTGCCACTATCCCTGCCTCCCTCCCACTCTCCCTGCCAGCCAGCGGTTAGCCTCGTCTTATCAAGAGAGATGACATTTGACAAATGAGGTTACACTGCCTTCCCTTAATAATAATAATAATAATAATACTTTGAGACATGGTACAATGATACATGGTTGGGTAGACAAGATACATAGTTATTGATGAGATGTACATGCCAAAAGCCCCTAATATACTGTGCATTGCGGGCATTCTTAGGACTACTTAATTATAGACTACATGGTAAAAAGTTATGGTTGATAATTTATAAAATAAGTATAATTGGGCTAAAAGATAAAGAAGCAAATACAAAGTGGGAGTTGTCACAGTTGCTTTTTGCTGATGACACTGTGCTTTTGGGAGATTCTGAAGAGAAGCTGCAGAGGTTGGTGGATGAATTTGGTAGGGTGTGTAAAAGAAGAAAATTGAAAGTGAATATAGGAAAGAGTAAGGTGATGAGGATAACAAAAAGAATAGGTGACGAAAGATTGGATATCAGATTGGAGGGAGAGAGTATGGAGGAGGTGAATGTATTCAGATATTTGGGAGTGGACATGTCGGCGGATGGGTCTATGAAGGATGAGGTGAATCATAGAATTGATGAGGGGAAAAGGGTGAGTGGAGCACTTCGGAGTCTGTGGAGACAAAGAACCTTGTCCATGGAAGTAAAGAGGGAATGTATGAGAGTATAGTTATACCAACGCTCTTATATGGGTGTGAAGCATGGGTGATGAATGTTGCAACGAGGAGAAGGCTGGAGGCAGTGGAGATGTCATGTCTGAGGTCAATGTGTGGTGTGAATATAATGCAGAGAATTCGAATTTGGAAATTAGGAGGAGGTGCGGGATTACCAAAACGATTGTCCAGAGAGCTGAGGAGGGGTTGTTGAGGTGGTTTGGACATGTAGAGAGAATGGAACGAGACAGAGTGACTTCGAGAGTGTATAAATCTGTAGTGGAGGGAAGGCGGGGTAGGGGTCGGCCTAGGAAAGGTTGGAGGGAGGGGTAAAGGAAGTTTTGTGTGCGAGGGCTTGGATTTCCAGCAAGCATGTGTGAGCGTATTTGATAGGAGTGAATGGAGGCATATGGTTTTTAATACTTGACGTGCTGTTGGAGTGTGAGCAAAGTAACATTTATGAAGGGATTCAGGGAAACCGGCAGGCCGGACTTGAGTTCTGGAGATGGGAAGTACAGTGCCGGCACTCTGAAGGAGGGGTGTAAATGTTGCAGTTTTATAACTGTAGTGTAAAGCACCCTTCTGGCAAGACAGTGATGGAGTGAATGATGATGAAAGTTTTTCTTTTTCGGGCCACCCTGCCTTGGTGGGAATCGGCCGATGTGTTAATAAAAAAAAAATATATATAATTGCGTATCTAAGTTATAAAGTTTGATTATAAGTTGAACATATCAATTAGTTGTAGCAATGCAACTAATTGAGTGAGATAACAATTTAAAACATATCAATTAATTGTAGCAATGCAACTAATTGAGTGAGATAATTTAAAACAATTAATTGCATTGCAGTTACAGTTTACGTGGTCATTATAATGTAAATGTTATGGAAATAGTTAGCTTAGTATGTATTATTCATAACAGGTTTTTACATTTAAGTGATTAGTCAGGTTTTTACAGTAAGTGATTATTCTACTTTGTTGAGAATGTTTGATATTGAGCACTTAGGTTTGGGTGAGGTGGTGGTTTTTTAGCATCGTTTTGAATTGGGGTAAAGGCAGGGTTTCTTTGGCAATCACAGGTAATGAATTCCAAATTTTTGTGCCTTTTATATGCATTGAGTTTTTACATAGTGTTAGATGGACACGGGGAACATCGAGGAGTGATCTGTGTCTAGTGTTATGGTCATGTGTCCTGTTAAAATTGGTAAGGAGAAGTTTGAGTGGTGGGTTAATATTTGCATAGAGTGTTCTATGTATGTAATAGGCACAGTAAAAAGTATGGATGTCTTGTATGGTGAGTAAGTTTAGGTTTTTGAATATTTGTGGAGTATGTTGTCTGGAGTGTGAATGTGTTATTATTCTAACTGCTGCTTTTTATTGTGTTATTAGTGGTCTGAGATGAGTTATTGATGTAGAGCCCCATGCGCAGATTCCATAGGTGAGGTAGGGGTAAATGAGTGAGTGATATAGGGTAAGGAGAGCTGGTTGTGGAACATAGTACCGTATCTTGGATAGTATTCCCACGGTCTTTGAGACTTTCTTGGAAATTTGTTGTATATGTGTCTGAAATTTGAGGCCACTGTCAAGATGGATTCCCAAGAATTTTCCCTCCGAGTTTTGTGATAGGGGACCCGTTTATCATTATGTTAAGTGGTTCATTTGTAGCTCTGTTCCCAAACTGGATAAAATAGGTTTTATCAATATTGAGAGTAAGTTTGTTGGTCATCTTCCAGGTAGATATTTTCTGCAATTCAGTATTTGCAGTGTTGGCTAGTATGTCTGGGCTTGGGTGTGAGATAACGTATGTAGTGTCATCTGCAAAAAGTATGGGTTTGAGTAGTTGAAATGCATTTGGTAGGTCGTTAATGTAAATGAGAAAGAGTAGTGGGCCAAGAACACTTCCCTGTGGGACACCTACGGTAATAGTTTGCGCGGTGGAGCTAGCTCCATTTGTGTACACATATTGGTTTCTGTTGCTAAGGTATGATTTTAGGTAGTTGAGGGAGTGTCCTCTTATACCATAGTGTGATAATTTTAGGTGTAACAGATCATGGTCGACTGTATCAAAAGCTTTACGTAAATCAATGAAGATTCCCACTGGGATTTCTTTTTTCTCAAGGGCGGTGTAACAGAATTCTTCCTCCGTAAGCTATGCGTGTCGTAAGAGGTGACTAAAATGCCGGGAGCAAGGGGCTAGTAACCCCTTCTCCTGTATATATTACTAAATGTAAAAGGAGAAACTTTCGTTTTTCCTTTTGGGCCACCCCGCCTCGGTGGGAGGCGGCCGCCGACGTGTTTAAAGAAAGAAGATGTGTATAATGGCATCATTTGTATTTTTATTAGGCCTGAATCCAAATTGACAGTGGTTGAGTACATTGTTGGAGGTGAGGTAGGAATATATTTGTCTATGAAGTAATTTTTCAAAGATTTTGGAGAGAAGGGGTAAGTTAGATATCGGCCTGTAGTTATTCAGGTCTGTTTGATCTCCTCCTTTATGTATTGGGGTGACCCCTCGCTATTTTGAGTATTGATGGGAAGGTAGAGGATTCAATGGATTTGTTAAAGAGTGTTGCAATAATTGGTGAGAGAACTTGAGAGGCTTTTTTGTATATAAAAGGTGGTAAGTTATTTAGGTCACCTGCTTTGTTTTTTAATGTGTTGATTATAAGTGAAACTTCTATTGGGTTGGTCGGGGCTAGGAATAGTGTGTTCGGATAGGTGCCAGTGAGATAGTCGTTAGGTGGAGTGTTTGAACTTGGGATTTTGCTTGCCAGCTTTTTACCTATGGTGGAGAAGAAATCATTGAGTTTGTTTGCTGTTTTAATAGGTGGGAGTAGGGGTTCATCTGGTTTTGTTAGCTTGATTTTTCTGTTTGTGGATATCTTTTTAGTTCCTAGAATTTCAGATAGGGGTTTCCAGGTCTTTTTTATATCACCTCTTAAGTTATGTAATCTGTTCTCATAGTACAATTTTTTTGACCACCTAATCAGACTCGTTAGGTTTGATGAGTAACGTTTTGTTTGTTCTCTTGTTATTTGTCCCATTCTGTACTGTTTTTCATATAGATGCTTTATATTAATGGATTTGAGTATGCTGGGGGTTAGCCAGGGACTATTTAATCTTTTAGCTGTGATTTGTTTAGTTATTTTAGGGCAATGCTTATTATAGAGGTATTGGGTCTTTTTAAGAAAATTATTAATACATAAGTCAGTATCTGGGAAGTTGTCTATTTCTGTTTGCCAGTCAGTGTTTGTCATAGCTGTTGTAAAGTTATTTATAGCTGTCTCATTATGTAGTCTGAAGGTAACTTTAGTAGTCTCTAGTGGTAATTTTCCGAGATTGGTTATGAGAAAGGTTGGGTAGTGGTCTGTGGTATTGTCTGTGATTATGCCTGATTTTAATTTGTTTTCACTGTTTTGTCTGCCTGTCTGTCTGCCTGTCTGTCTTTCTGTCTGTCTTTCTGTCTGTCTGTCTGTCTCAGAGACAGTCACTATTGAACCAACACTGCCACATCTGAGTCCTGATATATTATTTGCCAGTCTGGATTTTTTGGGCTATCCTAGGTAATTTACACTATGTATTTATCCTCTGTAATTTACACTATGTATTTATCCTAGGTTATTTACTCTATGTATTTATGTGTACCTGTGTGACAGAGCCAGCTAGCTAGCCAGCCGGCCAGTCAGCCAATCTTCACCCCCCACTGTCTTCCCCACCTATCCCACTGTCTTCCCCACCCCCCACCTTCTTCCCCACTGCCTTCCCCACTGTCTTCCCACCTCCCCACTCCCCCACTGTCTTCCCCACTTCCCCCACTGTCTTCCCCACCCACCCCACTGTCTTCCCCACCCACTCCACTGTCTTCCCTACTCCCCCCACTGTCTTCCCCACTCATCTGGCTGCCTTTCCCATTCCCCCACTGTCTTCCTCACTCATCTGGCTGCCTTTCCCATTCCCCCACTGTCTTCCCCACTCCCCCACTGTCTTTCCCACCCACCCCACTGTCTTCCCCACTCCCCACTGTCTTCCCCACCCACCCCATTGTCTTCCCCACTCCCCCACTGCCTTCCCTACTACTCACACTGCGGGAGTGAGGTATTCCTTACTGCATGGCTTGGTGACAAAGGTGCACTGAATTACCACTCCCACAATGCAATGCAGGTGCATAGATTTTTTTCCTACTGTGCACACTTCCCACATAGACCCATTCTATCACATGCAGGCTTACCAGCTTTCTCCCCCTCGATTTGAAGCCGCTAGAATTTACGCTACTAGTACGGCACCAACCCCTGCTTGTAAAACGTACTAGTACGGCACCGACCTCGAAAGGGTTAAAGGAGGGGTCTGGGATAGTGACAATTTGGAGGGACTATTCTAAACTGTAGTATCTGAGTGCCTCTGCAAAGACAGTGATTATGTATGAGTGAGGTGAAAGTGTTGAATGATGATGAAAGTATTTTCTTTTGGGGTATTTTCTTTCTTTTTGGGTCACCCTGCCTCGGTGGGAGACGGCCGACTTGTTGAAAAAAAAAATTAAATTGTCACTGCATTAACTTCAAATTATTCTTGAAACTGCATAAGTAAGCAGACTTGAAAGGTAGGAAATCAAGGGGACTAGATATTCTGATATACTGTTCGTCATTGTTATAAGTCAATGAATGGTTGTCATTTCAGAAGTCCAATTTTTAGTAGTCTTTTGGGGATAGTGGAAGGAGATGTGGAGATTTAATATACAGTGGACCCCCGAGTTTCGTAAACCCCGGAAATCGTACATTTATGTAAGTATAATATTGTAAGTGCTTGTGGAAAAGTATTTTTGGGGGTCTGAAATAGACTAACCTACGTGACATTTTTCCTTAAGGGAGTAAATTCGTTCGGTAATGGCACTTGAGCAGACTTCAGGAGTCCACTGTAATGTATGGAGCAGTTTGAGTTCTCTAAAGATGGTAACAAGGGAATTCTCAAATTATTGTAAAAGAAAGCTTGCCGATAAAGAAGATAACATACCATCTGTAGCTACAGAATTTAATGTTACAGGACTGTTGTTTTGCTCAAACCCATACTGTTTGAAGGTGACACCACATTTACCACTTCAAACCCAAACACTGCTGTCCTGCATAATATGATGAACCACTGTATAACAAATCTTTCCTTGGATAATGGCTAGCAGGCTCATATTTAACATAGAAAAGGCATACATAATAGGGATGTATCGGATGTGAAAATTTAGATATCTGGGATGCGGATGTGTGTTACTTACTCATTCTATGGATGCGGATTAAGAAATTGTGCGGATGTTCCGTGGATGTTGATGCAGATGTAAGAAATTGTGCGGATGTTCCGCGGATGCGAATATCCGATACATCACTAATACATAATTTTGGAACAAAATAAGTAACTACATAAACATCAGGATTAGCAATACAAAGACATAAAAGGCAAAAGTAAACTTCAAAGCCTACACTTTAACTTGTAAAATATTTCATAAATGTGTTTTACTACAGGAGGGCCCCATTTATACATCTCTAAGGTTCGTGACCTCAAATGATATGCGAAAATCGCCAGCAGGTGGAAAAAGAGCGTTTTTTTTTTATTACCGAATTCTTCTAAAATGGCTGATTACGTGTTTACACTATCATATATTAAGTGCTCAATACAGCTAGGCATAAAGAAACATATAAAAAGCGAAATAAATACAGCGCCAGTTCTCCTTTCCTTACGCAACTATTGTATGGAAATGGCGATAACAGTGGAAGA